>CM077008.1:49789853-50227353 GCA_039090855.1 Macrothele yani | reverse complement strand
GTCATCCAGGGTCCAATCTCGATGATCCTGCGCCCATTTCATGGGCTGTTGGCGACGGCGTGCAGTGAGCATGGAAACCCGGCAGGGGCTTCGGCTACGCAGGCCCATGCGCAGAAGGCTGCGAGGAACTCTGTGCTGGGACACATTGCCCTGATCGCCACTCCTGTAGCTGCTGGTGATTTATCGCACTACTGTGGACCTGCGGCAGTGTGAAAATTGCTCGACAGTCTCCGCTCCCCTCTGGCATGAATGAGCAATTTACGACGCACGGTTGGACCACGGTTCGTCGTTTGGTCATCTTTGCACCACTTTTGATATGTACTCCCTACAGCAGCACGTGAAATACTCGCAAGCCGCCCGTTTCCGAGATCGTAGTTCCGAGTACCGTGCCATCATACACTGGCGGAAAGTGAAAAAGAACACCAAGAAGGAGAGGTCTGGTACCAAAGAAATTTATACACCATAATAACGGAATACAGAGGGTAACGTAATCAAAACATTATGGCAAAATACAGCTGTATTTGCTGATAAACTGAAAAATAACATTTCTATGTAACGTAACATGGTTAGTGCGAGGCTGAACCGCCATGAACTGTGCCACACTGTGCAATTCTGGCATGGAGTCTGTCGTACAGATGTTGGATGTAAGTTTGGGGTATTGAGTTCCAAGGGGATGGTCGTGGCTGGCCGTGTAGACCGGATAAGTCGTTGTCCCATAAAATCTCACACGTGCTCAATGGGGGACAAACCCGGTGAACGTGCAGGCCATGGAAGTTGTCTCACACCCTGAAGTGCATGTTGCGTTGCACGTGCCGTGTGTGGGCGTGCGTTGTCTTGCTGGAAAACACCACGATGGACCGACCTTACAAATGGCACAACAACGGGCTGAATGATGTTGTTGATGTAGGAGGTGCTGTTTAACGTACCCGGTACAAACACTAGTTGTGTACGGGAGTGATAGCTGATCGCTACCAACACCAGGAGACCGGGTGTAGGCCCTGTGTGTTGCTGGCGGATGCAAGAAGGGTGGAGACACTCCCCTGTGCGTCTGCGAACACATATACGGCCATCCGAGGCTCCCAAGCAGAATCTGCTTTCATCGCTGAACACGACAGGTCGCTATTGCGTTCTCCAGTGTGGACGCTGGGGACACCACTGCAGCCGTTCCTGACGGTGGGCTGGAGTCAGAGGTACACATGCCAGAGGCACACGTGCACGATGTCCTGCATCCAGTAGACGGTTGCGGATTGTTCGCACAGTCACCCCAGGTGCAACGGCAGCTCGGATTTGCGTCGGAGTGGATGTTCTGCTTGACAACTACTCTCTTCTTATGCGTCGATCGGTCCACTCATTAGTCCGTCTGTGACTCTCAGTTCCACGTCTTCTCGTGTGGGAATGTTCCTCGGACCATCTACGCCACACAGCAAAAACAGTCTTGCTGGCCCAGCACTATGTTGCCGCTGCCGAACCGTCAATAAAATATACGGGCGGCGAACAGAAGGGCCAGCAGTTCAGGCCAACAGCTGGCCATCAGTTGGCACCCCATCAGTTGTAATATGCCACAACAGGGCCCTCAGTGGTCCATCACAGGCAGTAGCTGCCACAAGTGGCCCTTCAGTGGCCCTGCAAGCACGATTCAGAAATGATGGCTAGCATAATGTGGTCCGCCAGTGTGCCGTTAGTGCAACCACTTGACGTAACTGGTAGCTTGCCGAATCTTCTCCGCTAGTTTCCCGGTAGTAGCCATAATAACAAAAAAAGCAAGGATAACCGCAGTTTCCCAAAGCTACAATTTTTTCTACCCATACGAAGCTTGTGAATTAACGCAATGCGCTGGAGAAATTTTATCAACAGACAGGAAAAACGTCCGTTTGCATCTGATTAGATTTGATCCAGGGCCGTTGGCGTGGCAGCTGAGCTCTCTACCGACTGGACTAATTTGCCACGCTCGAGCATATGCTTAAAGCTATCTGTTTGGTATACAATGTGTAATCAAATTCTTCCCTCTTTCATTTTACAATATTGCGAGGTATTTTTCATAAAAGTCAGTTTCATATAATTGATAAATTAATTTTTTCAACGTAACGATAGTTTTTTTTTTACTTTAAGGGAACTTCACTCATTTTCAAGGCGTGTACATACTTAAGAGTCGCTTTCCAAAGTTTTGTACTGTCCTTGCCGTCTTGAAAAGAGATTGTTGAATAAATATATATTTACCGGGGTTCATGTCACATTCTGTTACGTTTTTAACGTTGTGTCTTTCATTTCCGTTGTCCGAAGCTACATTTGTTTTGAAGAGTAAAATATATTTTATTTTACTTCTCGTTATTTTTAGAAGCGAATTCCTCCCAGTCTTGTGTATTCAACCCATGGATGGGTGCACCCCATAGCGTGGGGTTTTTTTTCTTTCAAATAATTAATAAATTTTGTACGCGTATAATTCTTTTTTTTTCTAACAAACGTTGTTTTAATGGTTTTCCAGGATATTTGTTTCAAGCGGTTTCAATTTTTTTCTTTTTATTCATCCACTCCATTCCATGGGAATGGAGTGGGTGTATTTCATGGCTGTAATCTAGTATTTCGCGGCTTAATATGATATCTTCGTCGACGTAAAATTTCATTAGGAAATTAATTCGCCTCTCCATATAGGGATTTTTTCTTAACATCCACTAAAATAACACGATGGCGATAGCGTCGTCTTCAACTAACTGGTACCATGATATACACAGCAAGTGTTGCTTCTGCGCATGCGCAGTCCCGTTGCTTCCACCTGCTGTTGGGGGTTGCATTGTTTGCCAGCAACGGGCCACTAGCGGCACTTGCTTGGAGGCCCAAAATTCACGGCGATGCTGCAGGGCGATCAATGGCTCACCAACTGATAGCGCTGCCACCAACGGACCACTACCGGGCCGTGAGCGGCAAATTTCAGCCAGCAGTGACCCATCACTGCCAGCTGGTTGCCAGCAGTTTCTCAGCACTTGTGTTTTTTCTGGGCACCATCGTATCACCACCGATACTTCCCGTCCAATTCGCTCCGCAATACGACGATACGACCACCAGGCCTCGCGGAGTCCGACTAGACGACCTCGCTCAAAGTCCGATAACTGCTGAAATCATACACGTCTTCCATATCCAGGCATTTCAGCTTCTTCAGGGTCTTCGCACGTGTCCGTACGCCGACGACTGATTACATTCACTTCGCCGTACTCCTTAAATACCACCGACAATAATTTGCATATTATGCCGTGCTGTGGCGTAAGCGCCCACCGGTTGGTACCGAAATTATCATCACACCCACGTCAACTCGACCCCATTAACATATGTAATTTTCATGATCGCCCGCCAATTCCTTCTTGGTATTCTTTTTTCACTTTCCGCCAGTGTAATTTGTCCTTTATCAAACTCGATAAATCGGCAGCTCTTCCCATTCTGACTCCGAACATTCTACTAACCGAAAGTCGGCCCTCGGGTTGTATATATATATATTTCTCTGGAAACTTCACCTGCTTCTCCGTTCGGTCTCCAAGTGCGCTCATTTCGCTGGACTGGGGGTGGTCATAATGTAATGACTCATTGGTGTATGCGTTCATTGATTTGCGTATCAAAATAAATGGGTCGCATTTCTGTGATTATTTTCTGAACCGGCCATAATCCCACAGTATTCCAACCTTGCATAATCCACCCATTAACATGACGTAGTTGTCTTTCTACTGAGTCATGAGTCAAATCGATAATGAAGCAGCGAAAATGCTGACGGCGTAGGTGAATTGGAATGGGAGACAATAGAGCGTAGGAAGACGTGGTTTCGAATTCACTGCCGACAAAAAAAAAGTTATGTGTTATAACCCTTGCTCCTCTCACCTTGAAGTTGTGTAGCTCTGATATCTAGACTGATGCTTTCTCTGAAGCATAAGGAGCAGCGTAGAACTGAATGCGTGACTATTTTACTGTGATCCACTTTAAAAGTGACCTATTAAGCTTTGCAGCATTAGGTCTTTCATGGCGGCACATGCATCTCTTATAGTAGAATGAAACCTCTCTTATCGACCATCCCTGAGTACGAACGTTTTCCTGTGGAACCCATTTCAAAACCCATGGTGCTAATGCTAACATTCCCCCTATTAAAAGATCGCTCACCCCCTCTCACCGAACATTTTTGCGTAAGGATCACTGAACAAAAACTGTGTTGCCGGTATTATCATTCCAGCTGAACATTTTCTTTATACCCTGGAACCATGAAACAATAAATTAAGCAAATATGCAGTTGTATGGAGCGGTCACTTTAAATGACTAGGAAGTTTCCCCCTGCACGGAAGTTAGAGGGGGGGGAGTGAAAGAGTTCTCGGTTACGACAGACAATTATAATGGCTAACGTAGTAACGTATCATAGAGACCCCGTCCTTCCTACAAAGGCTGAGAAAGGGAGTGGACAGAGAATACTTAAGAGGGATAATTGTTCTGAAGGGCAGTTGTGTAATCGGTGCCTAGCGCACCTTAGCTCAGCTAGGGCACTATTTTGGAGGCCTGGGGTCGCTAGGACAGTTTTATCTAAAATGTATTAGAGGGCGTTTTTTAATGCTTTAATATTTTTTAAGAGAAAGAAGTAATCAATACTACTTAAAAGTCATCCACCTTTAAGTGGTTTTATTACCGCGACCCCGCTCCCATCTCCGCTCGCCACGACAGAGGCTCCTCTATGGTTTGTCCCACCCCACGTCGACCAGGGAGCTTCCCGTTCCCTTCCGGACTTCCATGAAGGGGTGTAACAGAAAGGCATAATAATACCAGAGATTCCTGACTGCCCCGTCCTATCGTAATTTGCTATGCGTACTCAGGTGCCCTGGGGTAACAAGTCATCGGGAATCGCCAGAAGTTTGCGAGGACTAAAACGTTGGAAATATTGGGCGGGCCTCGCTGGACCTTGACATTGGTGGTCCGCGTGGCGTCAGGGGATGAGGGGAAGGGGGGAGTGAGTGTCCGTATTCTGTCGTCGAAACGAGTTGGTTCCTTTGAGGAAGGTATTCAAGACGAAGTTGTAGTGTCTTCTGATCAAGTGCCGTCCAGGTTAGGGCGAAGACCATCTTTCTTGAAACCACAGGTGGTTGCCTCTAATTGGCGATCGAGCAGATGTTGTGCGTTTGTGAGAACCTAAAAATATTTGAGAAATTGATTGGAAAAAGATTCACAACAAGTGGTCATTCGTCCCCTCCCCATACTCCGTTTTCTTGACACCAAAGTGCAAATTCAACTAACTTTTTGATGACTAAGGGACGAAAGGGAACTGATAATGAAAAATGGGAACACTTCCTAGGAAGAGGGGGATTAATGCATTTATGATGTCGGCGAGGCAAAGATGCTTCTTTACGAGAGGAGGACATCCTCCTCATCACCTTTTTGATTCTTACTGTGCCTCATATCCATCCATCCATCCATCCATCTATCTATCCACATACGGACGATCAGGGAGATTGTTAGAATTACGTTCATGATGATGATGTGTTACCGCTAGGGAACAATTTTTTAGGACTACACCACTGCTGAAGGGTGAAAAATTAAGAAACTGTTCTGTGAAATGAACTTTAGTACACGACACTACATTTGTTTTCAAATTAATGTTTTTAGATTACCACTATAGGTAGCTTTCAAATGTGCAACTGTACTACATACACGGTATTTTTTTTTTTATTATTTTTACACAAACACATATACACTATCTACCAACAAGTAATTGGACAGACCTGCAATCGACGATATCTGCGGTTCTGATAACCGTCACGGCCGCCGCCGTTAAATATCGTGTGAGAAACAACAACGCAACCAGTCGCATGCAGGATGCCACGCAGTTCGAAGCTGTCTGATTTCGAGAAAGGTGTAATCGTCGGGTATCACAGAAACGGCCGATCCATACGTGACATATCCAGCGAGTTGAAGTACCCAAAATCGACAGTGATCTACGTGATTTACAAGTGGAAGATGAGAGGTGACTGTCGGAATGTGCCGCGACCCGGCAGACCCACAAAACTGGGAGTTAGAAGCCAACGGGTGCTGGCCAGAGAAATTTGGAAGACCCGCACCAAATCGATGGGCCACATCCGCGAGGAGTTTCAACAGGCATCCGGGAGTGTTCATTCGATGAATACTATCCGTAAGGAAGCCCATCTGCTCGGTTATCATGGACGTGCTGCCGCCCACAAACCTTTGATCACCAAGTCCAATAGCGCTGCTCGGCTAACGTGGTGCAAAGAACGTCGATAGTGGACCGTTGAACAGTGGAAACAGGTTCTCTGGAAAGACGAATCAAGGTTCACCCTCTACCGTTCGGATGGCAGGGTCTGTGTTTCGCGTCTGCCTGGAGAACGCCTCCTGCCGGAATGTATTGTTCCTACAGTGAAGTTCGGCGGCGGTGGGATTATGCTATGGGGGTGTTTCTCCTGGTATGGCACGGGATCCGTGGTCGCAATTCTTGGTAGACTCAATGCTGAGACCTACTGCACCATTTTGGATGACCATGCGCTTCCTACATTGTGGCAGTTTTACGGGGTGGACACATGTTACTTTCAGGATGACAATGCCACCTGTCATGTTGCGAGGTCCACCATGGATTGGTATGGTAACAATGGGGTTAATCGAATGGACTGGCCTGCGCAGAACCCGGACCTTAACCCTATCGAGCACCTCTGGGACGAGTTGGAGCGTCGACTTAAAGGGTGCCCCCACCGTCCGAAATCGGTGAAGGAACTGACCTGTCTTCTCCAAGCCGAGTGGAAGAAAATACCGCTAGCCGTCGTACAACGCCTGGTTGAGAGTATGCCCCGGAGGGTCGCAGCTGTAATCGCCGATCGTGGAGGCTCCACCAACTATTGAAGGTGAATAAACTCCGTTTTCCTTTGCTATCACAGGTGTCCAATTACTTGTTAGTAGATAGTGTATATACGATACTGTAAATAAACTAGAATGTATCATGTTTGGAAGGTAGCTATTCAGAGTACGTAATTTATAAAAGTTATGCAGCAGTTTGCAAATGTTTAACCTCAAAACTGTTAATTGGATATGCCATTAAAACCTTCCCCTGTTTGCGATCACCCCTCTGAACGACTGTTTTTTAGAAGAACTAGCAGTAGTCGCCGTCGCCTTAGAGAAGTTTCAATGTACTTTTCAGTATCTCTTTAGAAACACACACACACGTGTTAACCCCTAATACTGAAATGTTCTGAAAGTGGAAAGATTTGATTTTTTAAGAGTTCTACGAAATGAGTACTACAAATTTCTTTTCAATATACCATTGACCATTCTCAGACTGGTACCATCAGGGGCATAGCTAAAAGGAAGGTTAAAGAGTACCACCCTTTCTTGGGAAATGGATGCTGCTATAAATACTCTAAACTTTAATTTTCTATGGTTTCTGAAAATCACTTTATTTCGTGAGAGGCATAAATATTTATTTATTTATTTATTAAACTTTATTGTACATAAATTCAAATGGCACAGCAGGAGGTATTGGAAATTCCAATGAAATTTCAGTTTCTCAAGGAGAATCACTTGGAACGGTTGAGCCAGAAGTTTTCTGCGAAAAGGGCACAGAGATAGTTGGTACTACCTCTGATTTGGGAAGCAAGGGAACACGAAATTCGGAAGGAACTAAAAATGTAAAAAATCGGAGGCAGAGTTGCAGTGATGACTGCAACGTGATTCATCTCTTGGTTTGTGACTACGAGATAATAAATTTCTATAATAAAACTTGCAAAAGGTTACCTACCAACAAAGAGTTATTTACCAGTAAGCAGGAATTAGCTATTTTGTAGAGAAAAATTGGGTATGCTTATTTACAGGAGAACAAAATAGTTTCTCTACTTCCCTGTATAACTTTGATATTTACATAGGGAAATCCATTAGCAAAGCTAGTTTGCAAAAGCGTTGCAAGTAAACTAAAATAAACAGTTTACAATGATCGCAATCGACCAAATAGTCAGAAAGGCTGCAAAACCTGCTCTTCCACAGCCTCGTGCCAACTCCACGGCACAGCCAGCCCGGTTCGTGGGTTCGGTTCCCTACGTTCCTAGGCTAACGCACTTCCTGAAGAATGCTCTCCGAAGGCTAGGTTATGATATCGGCGTGACAGCTCCTAGACCTCTGTCAGATATCCTCTCAGCAGACCAACGCGCATCACCTTCTCCGCTCACTGAAGCCGGAGTCTATGCTATTCCTTTCGATTATCCTGACGCATCCGTTAAGTCCTACATCGGGATGACAAAAAGATCCTTCCAGATCCGTTTTTCTGAACACCAAAGGGACGTTAAGGCCGGAAAGCTTACGACGGCACTAGCCCGTGATGTTGCATCTGAAAGGGCAGTTCCCAGATGGGGAGATTTTAAGAAACTAGCACCGTACGTCAGCGCAAGAGCTACTGCGCTTCGCGAAACCATCGAGATCATCACGCGATGGAATGTGTGTAACAAAGATGTAACCACGAGCCTTCCTTTCATATGGCACCGGCTCCTAGAAGTTACACGTGACCACCCGGCCCTGGGATCAAACAACCCGTGACATCGTGCAAGTGTTTTACTTATTTTGAATTTAATTATATTCTCAGAAATACATTTGTTCCAGTTGCTTCTGCGATCTTTAACTACTAAATGCCTGATGAAGCTACCCGGAGGTAGTGAAAGCTAGCATCTTTTGTTTCCCTTATTTTCAACGCCTAATAAACGGAGTTCACTTTTTTATTTTTATTTTTTTTATTTTTATTTTTTATTTTTATTGTCTTTCACAGTTTACAATGATTCTAATTAGATAGTAAATTAGAAAAAAATTCTATTTCAACCATTTTAACGTTTCGGCTCTGATTTCATACTAAACGAGTTATTTTTTGGCAAACAAAATTGTCTCGTGTAAAATAAAGTTGAACTTCATCTCACTCAGTTGAAGAATTCCCCTTCTTCAACAATTAGATGTGGATAAATTACACACTAGAAAAGTAAATTAATGAAAATGAACCTGCATTTGTTTTAACATATCGGAGTTTATAATTCTATACAAAGACTGCTGTGCACTATTCTTATTTTCCGCTGCAATGCTGCACGAGATTTCTGTTCTACAGCCACCGATAAACTTTTAAATGGTATACGTTTCTTTGAATATTTACATAATTTATTTGACAATGTAAGACGAAAGAAAAAACCAAAGTTTGTTAAATCGATCTTCTGAAATTCAGAAAAATCCGTTTGGAATTTGGCAAAACAGTGTTTGGGATTTTGTGGTTCTTTCGAAATTATGCTATATATTCATGCTATTTGATCTATGAGGCATATGCAGCAGTCTACTGCAAAACTGCGGAATTTTGAATCATTGAATTACTGTTTGTTTCTTCCACTAGACTAATTTTCCGCTCGCTAGATTTCTCCAGAAGACTGTGATTTCCAGAAATAAATTAATACATTTATGCCTGGAAATCATATTTTTCTTTCAAAATATTGTTTATCCCACTAGTTCAAAATTTAAAAGAATGCATCGCCACTTCTAATAATTTGGCGGATCTGTCGAAAGTGTATTTGAACAACACTTGCCTTTATGTAAATTAAGGGTATAAGGAAGCCGTTATCCTAACACAAATAAAGTTCGGCATAAACACTTGTTCACAGTCTGAAGCAGACAGCTGAAATCTATTACCGAAATATTTCTTCTTTTAGAAAAGTAAACTCTATTAAAAACCATCATTCGGCTGTGTCAACATTTAAATCCCGGAGATTTTGTTCATTCAATCAACTCTTGAGCAATCAGCCAAATGGCGCGGAGGAGAAATGGGATACAAAGACAGTCGTTGAAGCTCTTAATAAACAGATGACAATCTCTCTCTTTGTAAGCAACCATCAGCACAAACAAAACAGAGTTCTAGGCAATTAGTTTTCGTACAATGGAAGAAATGCCCCCGAGAATCAAGCAGGGATCGTCACGCAATGACAGGAAGTATCTCACACATTATATCACCTTCTTTTGTATTCCGCATCAAAGAAAGATATTAGCACGAACGGTGATTCGATTATGTTAATGTCGCTGTTTCATTCGCAGTTACATGACAGTTCCACACAATAAGAGGGAAGTTTACCCACAAAAAAAAAAAATCTGCTACGCTCTATCAGTGGTTTTGACAATTCTCGTTCGAGATCCAACAAAAATTCCATAATCTAAATCTCTTTATTTAATTAAAGTCAAAGCACGGGGCTCCTAAAGGACCAAAGCTTCGGAACAAACTGCTTCGTTGCACATATCAAAAGCTGTTTCGAAAATGGTATAAAGCTCCATGCTTTCTGTTGCATTTTTCATTAGCAAAGAGAATTGCATCACTCGGAGATGTAGTTTTTACACGCCAGGAGTATGCCTGATTCGCTTCATACTGGAATGAGATTTTCTGATGATTTCTAAATGTACGAGTATAAATTTAAGATATCATGTTCACTGTCGCCCATTACCAGATCAATTCTCCTATGAACTCCTAGAGGTTAATAATGTTGTGCAGAGATCAAGAGAGGTAGGCAATTATTTCAGTCTATCTTTATCTTCTCATGGGAATCTAATAAATAAAAAGGATGAGACAGAATTCTTGAGCGCAACGTTCACTTCATTTCAGGAAACTCCTAAAATTAGTATCCGGAAGGTGGTTTTTATGGCAGGTTTTGGACTTTGTCAAACAAAAATTTCGTTTAATACACATAATCAATAGTTTTCTGAAAACTTGGAATATTTTGTGGAGTATTTTGATAAAGTCCTTGAAAGCTCAAAGAATATTTTTGATATGTTGTGAAGAACTGGTGTTCGTAAACCACGCTGAAGTGAATAATGTCATTGATGTAAACTGAAGTTAGGTTTCGGAATCATGGTTTTCCGTTCTTGAAGCGGCACATACGAAGACTTAACCTTTTAACGAACATAACGCCCGAAACGCCCTTACACCTAAACTACCACGACCGCCCGAAACGCCCTTACACCTAAACTACCACGACCGCACGAAACGCCCTTACACCTAAACTACCACGACCGCACGAAACGCCCTTACACCTAAACTACCACGACCGCCCGAAACGCTCTTACACCTAAACTACCACGACCGCCCGAAAGGTCCTTACACCTAAACTACCACGACCGCCCGAAAGGTCCTTACACCTAAACTACCACGACCGCACGAAACGCCCTTACACCTAAACTACCACGACCGCACGAAACGCCCTTACACCTAAACTACCACGACCGCCCGAAACGCCCTTACACCTAAACTACCACGACCGCCCGAAACGCCCTTACACCTAAACTACCACGACCGCACGAAACGCCCTTACACCTAAACTACCACGACCGCCCGAAACGCCCTTACACCTAAACTACCACGACCGCCCGAATTGTCTTTACACCTAAACTACCATGACCGCCCGAATTGTCCTTACACCTAAACTACCATGACCGCCCGAAACGCCCATCTAGAATGAGAAGGATTTCATATCTCCACCTGTTCTTTGAATTTACACGTCCTCTACGGGTTTCGTAGAAGTAACATTCAGTCACAATTGTTGTCGCTAAACAAATAAGTAAAGCAGGCGTTGGTATAAAGTAGGCGTTGACTCCAGGTTTCAGAAACCTGGTCGTCAAAGGGTTAATACCACTGTAACTTACCACCTAAAATTATCGTAATACAATTAAAAATCAACTATAAAAGATTTGACAGCATAGTATATAACCACATTTGGATACGTAGCATAAAAACGCTCGTGAAGTAACTTAATTCATCAGATCTTTTTGCTCCATGGTCCTTGTATTTTTCTAGGTATTCGTATCTTGACTGACTTCTAGTTATAGCCGAAAAGGTGAAAAACTCATGAAAGATGTTTTCTCTGGGATTTGAATGTATATAGCGACCAGCATAAGCAACTTGCAATGTTTTTGTGTGCTGAAACAAAAGTTATAGCTAATTTTCTGGTGATTGGATACGAAGTGGCATCTTCCTGCTCCGGAGAGGATCCTCAAGCAATTGAACTATAACGTCAAGACTTAGCACTGTAACTTGTCATTTGACAAGTGCGTCACCTCTGAGGTAGGTACATTACAGAGTCACTTAATAAATGATCAACGACCACCAATAATCTCCGGAATCGATGCAGACCCTCACTAATGGGCTCAGGGATCGATATAGAAAGAAACAGCGAAGAACTGAATTAACACAATTTCTCTATGAATAAATCCAAGACCTTGCAGCAGAGTAAACCATATATCAATCTCTTTGATAAAACTTATTTAGCGTACAAATCATCGTTGTAACGTGCGGACTAAATTCAATCAATAAGTCATCTTTCGTCTTACCACGATACCACACACACTTCCAGGCGACATTTTTATTTACCTTCAACTCACTGTCAGTCATCACCAAAAAGTATAAGAGGATTGGATATAGTTCAGAAGGAAAATCTAACGGAGAAGTAAAATAATTTACATGAGAACAGAAACTCGAAATGGAAAGTTATATTAGAGATATACACTATATTGATAAAAGTCACCGGATACCTAGTACAGAAACACAACATAGCATTTATTGACATACATTAGTATGGTGTCGGTCCACCTGGGCTTACACGTGTCTTCACGAGCTCCGTGTTTGAGTGTTTCACGTACGTGTTTTGTGTGTCCCATCATTGCTCTTCTGTGTGTGTGCCGAAGTTAAAGGTCTGGGCTTTCTTTTCAGATCTCTCACGAGTTGGTGAGTGCTTATTTTTCATTATCGGTGTTTTAATTTACACACCGAACTGGTCCTTTTTCTTCGTTAACCCTTGCCATTGATTATGGCATCTGCCGATGAAGGCGCTGTTCCCGCCCGCATCGCTGCAGCTCCTCGCGTCGCCTCTTCAACGACAGACGCAGCCGATCAATCATCTTTGCTTGCTAGTGAAGAGCACCTTAATTTTCCTCCTGTCAGTTGCACGTCTTCTCCTGCTCAGGTCTCCGACGCTGCCATTTAGAACGTGGATGTGACGTCCCTGGCCTCTGCTGACGATGATGAATTCATGGACGTATCTGTTGGAGTCGCTAATCTGCCCTCTACAGTTTCTACTGCCTCTGCTTCCAGTACATTGTCTTATGCTGTGTCAATTCCTTCCAGAGAAGGCGCTTCTGCACATACGTATTCTGCGGCTGCTTCTGGTATTCCCCCGGCTTCCTCCTCCTCACGTCTGCCCCCTATGGATTCTTTTGTAACTCTCAACGGTGACACCTTCTTATTAGACATTCCCGAGTACTCTCCTGCTGGTCAACGTCTTCATTTGACTCTTGAGTTGGGGGTTTGTTTTGATGCGCTGCCCAACACTCTTATGAAACATTATAGCTCCACTCTCAAAAGATGCTTCCTTCTGGTGCCATCACCCACTTCACCCGAAAGCCACGAACTGTGATTGTTTATTTTTCAAAGAAAGAATATGCCGAGCTTGTCTTGTCTCGGGGCCTATCAATTGGCGATCGTCACCTCTTATCCAAATCCATCGTCCAGCGTTCTGTTCTGGTCTCTCTACATCCAAGTCTTCCCGGAGATCTTTGATGATATGCTGTGTGCTGCACTTAATCGATGTAGCAGAGTAGTCGGCCCAGTGAAGACTCTCTCCTCTGACCCCGATGACAAACATATCTGTGACTTCCGTAGAACTGCTCGCATCATCTTTCCGTCGGAAGAACATCTCATAAAGTGTCCACGGTTCCTCGATGTTCGTTGCGGCAACGAGCACTGCCGGATTGAGCTCCTCACCTCTGCTCATTGCTGACGCTGCAAGGCTTACTGCAGGAGCCACTGACTCCTGCTGCTCCAAGACAGCATTCTACCTCTTCCACCGTTTCTGCTGCCATGCCTCATCCTGCATCTGCACCTCCTGGGCCCAGTTCTGCCGAAAATATGATTAAACCCCTCGATCAACACGCATCTTCCGATGTTTCTTTCTCCACTCTGTCGGAGTTTCCTCCGCTTGACTCCTCCTTGCCTCCCCGTGTTCTCTCTCCATCAGAGGACATCACGGCTGATCATCAAGCTTAATTCACCGTCGGCACTTTTGCTCCCGGCGATGAGGTGGACCTTTCCTCTGATTCCATATCTCGTGTATCATCGATCCACAGCAAACGTCGCTGTACTACCAGTACCGAGGCCCGGAGGAAAAAGAAGAAATCCCCTTTTCCGACTGGCCGGTACGGTATGTACACGTACCATTCGCAGAAAGGGGAGACTTGGAGCTTGCTAGACTCCGTTGATTAAGTGGTAGCGACTCTCCTGGGGCTTCGACGTCCTTTATCAATGATTTTCTTCGGTCTGCCAGAACGTTTTGCTACTTCAGGCACGCCATGTGTCTTTCACTTATTCAGTACATTCAAAATAATTGACTTGGGTATGTTTAAATGCCTCTCGGTTTCTCTTATGGACAACTCACTAATATGAAGCCCAACATTCTTTCCTTCCTCAAAGTCAGTTCTTTCCCGACGCGACATTTTCACTCACCCTCACAGTGCGATATGAATGCGGTCAGCTGCACGCTTGTTTTTATATCGTTTGCAGATGTACCGCGCATCTTAAAAACGCAGCGAATCCGTTCATTTATTTTTGAAGGGGTGTTCGGGGACTTTTGTCAATATAGTGTACGTCAAAAAAATTAAGGGCTACAAGCAGTTTCCTGTCCCTAATTTGTGGTAACACTTCCAGAAAGGCAGAAGGCGGATGACCTAAGTCGACGCAAGATCCATGCTTCATGGAGGAATTGAACCAGAGCTCAGGACAGACAACAAACTAGAAATATGCGTCGTTAATAATTCCGTCACGGCCATGGGGAAATCAGACATGACTTCCAGTGTAAATGCCATAACGAGAAGCAACCAAGATTTACATGAGTGATAGGTCAACAAAAACGGAAAGTTAAAAAGGAAGTATACATCACACTGGCTTGTGGTAGCAGATATCTCGTGCCACGTACAGATATCCTGTTCTGCTTCCTAGTAGGAAAGTAATTAATCTGAAAAACTGGAAGTTTGTGAATAATACTGATAGTGACTCTTTTAGGGGTATTCCACCCGACCAATAGAAACTGAGTTAATGATCTCAGTTTCTCCTGACCATCCGGCCGAAGTGGGGCAGTGTTCGAATACCGGTGAGGCATGGATCTTGTTTTTCTCTGACGGCACTGGATCTCTCCGATCTCCTGAATTAGCGGCACTAAGTTGCGGAAGGAAGAATGCTTTTATCCCATCGAGTTGCTCATAGTGGTTATCAATTCCCTAAACAAAAAAAATGTAATCGCAATATAACCTTACAGTACGTCCCACATTTATACGGAATGGTGTAAAAACCGAGTAAGTGTATGATTAGTAAAAATGTACGCAACCCGTTAACACAGTGGTGAAATTAATCCACATAGTCTTTGCAGACATATTTTGCGGATGAGGAAATAATAATTTAGGATATGTATTAAACGTTTTAAACATGTAGTGTACTGAAACTGTCCCACAATGATATGCAATTTCACACAAAAAAACGCGAACGCTAACACGCATTGCTTTGCAAATCAGCCTGGCGTCAGAGCAGGATAAATATTCGGTAAACGTGATGAGGCTGGTCCAGTTATAACAATGCCACGTGGGAGAGAGCTGTCAGAGGAGGAGATAATTCACGTTCGAGAGTTGCACGATCAAGGAGGGAATGTAAGTGCAATTTGAAACAAATTAACACGATCCGAAACTTCAATTTATAACGTTTTACGTGGTAGCAAAAAATGTACAGCTCAGAAACAAACTGGACAGCATATTAATGTTTCTCCTCGAATGAAACGACATATCCGGAAGCTCGCTGTGCATGATAATCTGTCTGTACGGAATATAAGTCAACATGGAGAAGTGAAGATGTCGAAAAGTACGGTTCATAGGGTATTGCAGCAGACACCTCTCGTTAAGTGTGCAAGATTGTTAAAGAAACCGGCTTTGACTTCACAGCACACACAAGCTCGATTAAACTGGGCCAAATCCCATACAAAAAGACAGGACAAATGGCTCCAAGGATTACACTGGCGTGCAAAAATTAAGGACGAGACGGTTTTTCGAATGTAACGTCGTGCAGAAGTGCTCAACATCAACTCAAATCATATCATAAGATCCCCAAGATGTAAAAATATGGGACAAGTGAGCAAAACCGTCCAAACAAGGAATCCAAAGGATACAAAGGCACTTTATTGGAAAGGTAGCTTCGAGCACAACTGGACAGAAGATAGATACGTCCACGTGACAGGCGGGTGCCAAGAAATATCCAGTCTTTAGTAGGGGATATGATCACCCCTGACTGCGTTGCAGGATTTACAACGTCTGTCCATGCTGAGGACGAGGTTGTCAATGAGCTGTTGAGGCATCGCGGCCTATTCCTCTTGTAGCGACAATCGCAGCTGCGAAATCCTTGCTGGCGGCTGGTGACGTGCTGCCAAGCGTCTCCCGAGAAGGTCCCACACCTGTTCGATTGGATTTAGGTCCGGGGCCCATACGGGCCAATCCAAGCGTTGAATATCTTCCCTCTTCAACAGCTCGGCGACACCAACTGTATGATTAGGTGTAGCGTTGCCGTCCATGAAGAGGAACTCACGACCCACAGCACCTCTAAACAGACGAAAGTGAGGCAGGAGAACCTAGGTACAATAGCGGACACCAGTGACTGAACCTCCTTGGAAGATATGGAGGTCAGTACGGCTACCAAGCATGATACCGCCCCAAACGAGAACTCCGCCACCTACAAACCAGTCTCTTTCGATGATGTTAGAGGTGTGATTGCGTGTTCCCTGCTCTCTCCAGATGTGTATACGTCTAGAATCGCTCGTCAGACTAAATAGGCTCTCATCCGTGAAGAGAACTCGACCCCATTGCTGATGTGTCCAGTTCTTGTGTTCCTGGTACCACAGAAACCGCCGTGTCCAATGAGCAGGCGTTAATAGCACACACCGTACTGGCCGTCGTGCAAATAGACTACCTTTGTGCAGCCTCCTGGCAACGGTAAAACGCGATAACGGGCGTGTAGTTGTCTGTTGTATGTACCGTGCAATTTCTCCAGCTGTCTACCGTTTGTCTCTTCTCGCCTGTAGGAAAATATACCGGTCGTCCGCCGCAGTGGTTGCTCGTGGACGACCACTGCTAAACTCTCGGACAGCTGTTCCTGTCGCTTGAAATGCTCTCCAAGCTCGTGAAACGATGCTGTGAGCGATCCCGAACTCCTCGGCCACACTAGTCACACTTCGACTTTCTTCCAACTTCCCAATGACGCGACCATCGGTAAAGTCATCAAGATGTTGTCTACTGTATTGCCTGTTGGCCATATCACACGGGGACAGCAACTCGATGTCGTCAAACCGATGTACACCGTGCAATAGCTTTCACCGAATTGCTGAGCGTACACCACCAGTGTGCTTTATACCCTTCCGACACTTCTCCCCCCCCCGGTCATGCTGCATATAGGCGCACGCCCTATCGTAACGGACCATAGTCTATATCCTGAGCGGTCTTTCGGTCCGTTTTGCCAGCTCGTTCCTCTGTTTTGCTAATTTCTCCTCTTCGTTCTTAATTTTTGCGTACCAGTTTATTTAGTGATGAAAAGAATTTAATTCAGATGGCCCAGAATGTGCGAAATATTGTTGGCATGATATGAGAACTGAAAACCGCCAAATATTCAGCTGACAATACAGAGGAAATTCCGTGATGACGTGCCAGATATTGCTGTACTCTGACTGTTCGGTGTGCGGGTGCGTTATCGTGAAGAAAGAACCATCGCCCGTTTTTGTACTCAGGCGTGCCACGAACAATCCCCTTCTACAATCGTTCCAAGATGGATGTGTAAGCAATGCCTGTGACAATTGTACGTTCAAGAATGAACGCGCAAGGCAGAATTCGCTTGCTGTCGTAAAAGCACACAAGCATTGCCCTGCTTTTGGATATTTGTAATCTGATCTTCTTTCCTTTGGGTGGCTGTGGCGACTTCCATTCAGCACTCTGACGCTTCGTTTCGGGATAACAACAAAAACACTCTGTCTCGTCACCTGCCACAATGCTTTAGAGAAAATGGTGCAATGTTTCTGCAGTCTCCAGGTTGTCTTCCACTCCATGCTGAACATAAGAAACATAAAAATTTCCCACCAAAATCTTGCGCTAAAATTAGAGGAATAGTCTCCTTATTAACACCGAGCTCAAGTTCCAGCAACTTTGAGGTCAAACAACGATTACTTTTTGCCTTTTGTGAACTTTCCCAATGAGTTCAGACGTGCGCACCGAAATCGGGCGTGCAGCCCTTTCGTCATTTTTCAAATCTTCCTGCTCATCCTTGAAACGTTCATACTATTGGAATATTTATGCACAAGATAGGCAATTAGCCTTATATAAATAACAACAATTTAACTGTCTCAGCCGGCCCAGTGGCGCAGTGGTCTAAGCGATGGCTTCTGAGCATTCGTCCGAAAGGGGTCTGGGTTCGAAACAGGTTAGGCATGGATGTTGTGTTTGTCTTACAGCACTGGCTCTCTCCCTTCCTTCGAACCAGTGGCCCTAAATTAGGGACGGGCGGCTGCTTATAGCCCATTTAGATGCCCACGGCGGTCGTTAAACCTCCAATCTAAAAAATAAAAAAAAAAGCAACTGTGTCAGATGCAGTTTTACTGATTTTCTTACAGAACGGGATATTTGCTTTATGTCCTAGGACAGAGGGGGACAACGTTCTTCCAACGAATGACGTCATGCACAGCGTAAAGAATGATCTGTGCAATTCTCACGCAAAGCTGTTGCCACCGCGTTGCTGATAAATGGCTTAAAAAACTACCCCCCCCCCCGTGTGTTACCGGGATTTAAAAAAACAGCAACATCAGTCTTCTTATTTAACTGCAGCAGTGTGTGTATCTATGTACAACACCACATTTCTTTTAATAAACGTTATCCAGAAATTACGGTGGAGAGAGAGAAATATTCATATCGTGGTTAAATTGGTCTCAAAAGCTTGACTTTTGTGTCTTACAATTTAGAGAAAAACTACGAATTATTTACATGTTGCAGATACATTCTGAGGCGTTTTATTTCTTTTGGATGCATATTTTACGCAAAGCTATTATTTAAATTACATGAGTATCTTCCATAGGCATTTGACAGCGATTTTAAAATAAAAACAGCCGAGAAATACACTTCATACCAGCTGAACAGCGCATATCAAAACTGGATCGTCATATATTTTTCCTTAGATAGGTCCATAATGTTTATGTACACAACAGATGAATATAAAAACTTACATTTCACAGCAATGCCAAAACAGAACCTTTTTTGTTTTCCTGATTTCTATCTCGAGGTCGAAAGGAAGAAACCAGAGTGCTGCAATCTGGTTTCTTCCTTTCGACAATCGATATTTCTCTTGAGAAACACTGCTGTCCGAAGAACAAAAATGGCGTTCAGTATGTCGAGCCACAACCGTTTTTAATTTTGACATCCAGCGTTACAATTCATTCGAAACACTACTCAAACATGCCTCACGAAAATGATCTTCCGCTGGGCAATGCAAACTCCTTCCAGCAAGAGATATCAAATAATGATAACACTGTGCAAAATCTTAAGACTCTTTTTTCCGGAAATCACATCACTAGCAAACAAATGCCCGAAAACAAATTATCCGAAACGATGTAAACTGAGTGAAATGTGCAGTTTGCTCTGAAATAATATCTGTACGTAATGTTCACACCAGCTGTTACAGATATGGCTGGAATGAATACTTGTGTCGTTATAAAAACCATTTCCTTCAATTTCACTTTTGCAGAGGCTAACTAAATAATGCGATCAAAAATAAAACTAGCATCAAGTTTTACCGCTCATCTGGGAAGTAAACCCCAAACTGCGCACATTAAGGTTTCACACGTACAAAAATGCGTGTTTTTTTTGTTTTTTTTTTACAAATATCAAAGCAGCACAGCAAAGATATCAGAGATAATACACTGAGATTGTAGTTTATTAGGTACATAACTGAAAAATCATTCATCATGTTACCTAAATGAGTCATTCCAACTCGTTAGTCCGCTTCGGTTGCTCAGTTGTCTGAACGCTGGCTTCGACCATTTTTCTGACATGGGTTTAAGTTCGAGTCCCAAGTGGGGCATGGATGTTGTGTTTGTCTTACGAAACTGATTTTCTTCTCTCCCTTGAACCAATGGTTCTAAATTGGGGACACGCAACTTGTTATATCCCAGTGGTCATTAAAAGCCAGCAAATAAAGAAAAAAACTTAAGACGGCTCGTGCGAGCGATGTGTGGTATAAATCAGGTACAGCAGCTCGTCGAGCATCAGTTGACGTTCGACTCAAAATCGGAATGGGCAAAACGAGTGATCTGAGCGAATATGAACATAGCATGGTTGCAGGTGACATGCATGGGGGGGGGGGGGGTCCCACATATGCTCATCGCCGACAACCGTAGCAAGGAGTTACTTTGAAACGGGTGATATGTGGGAAAACTTCAAGCAACCGACGATACTGTGAATCAAAACAAATGGTAGATGACATGGAACAAAATGAGATTATCAGATTGTTCGATACCTGATGCGTTCAGAGATGGCCATTGGCACACCTATGTATGTTGAATTCTGCAGTGGTTTGCAGGGTTTGGGGCGCTTCTGTTCGCTTACGCGATTTTCTCCAGTCTCCTTTCATCCCTCTTATTCGTCCACAGGACCAACGATTACTGAAAGATTTTATTCACGGCAAATACTTGCTACAACTGTTCGTGAAACGTCCTGGAGAACAGGAGTTGCTCCAATTGGCACGCACGCAGGAACTATCTATCATGCCAAATTCACTCTTTTTGGCCATTCTTACGCCTAACCGAAGCCGAAGTCTAACTAATGCTCGACGATCTGGTCTGCCTAATTTCATGTTCTGTCCTAGGTGTTCAAATCAGCCATTTATGTGACGAAGGCAGTTGCACTTCATTTCAATATCGATAAACACAGAAGATTAACAAATATTAATTTCATCATCTACTTGGATATTGTTCAAGCACTGGCTTCTTTCAACAAGAAGTAGACCGTGTGGTAACTTAGAACAATTGCACTCTAAATGTTTTTTAGTCTCAATAGGACCTGTGTGGTACCAAACTAATTGAATATCATTTTTTTAATTGTATCCCAGTGCTTTGCTTTTACAGCGTGAAATACCAATATTCAAATTACTATTTTTTATTTTGGAATGTAAGTGCCTCTCTGTAGAATTTAAGATCATATTTTATGAAGAAGGGGCGCATCCAATTTGGTAGACCAAACACATCTCCCGTACCTTTTCAGGAACTCGAAATGGGGCCCATCTCGAACTATTAGCCCACTCCGTGGCTTTGTTCACTTACCGGCAAAGACGACGAATTGTTATCTTTACTCAGCATCCTTTCAGTGCAACCCAGTTGATAATACGTACATTGAATAAAAATTAAGATTATACTGGGCTGGTATTTCGTACTTGCATATTTCCTGATTTATTTAACGTGCATAGATCCAAATGTTTATTCATGCGCTATGTTTTGTTAACATAGCCACAAAAAGCATTCAGGCATTAGTGACTACGTATTTTGAGCTTGTGTATTCTCTACCCCCAAAAAATCTTGTTCTGTACCGACAGCCGTGCTTTTACATCGATTTGTATTTCTTTGTCTGCGTTGAAGTGGCTTCCTTTCAGCCGATCTTTCAGCGATGAAAAAATGTGAAAATCCCTAGGTTACGTTTCAGTGTTGTATGATGACACCACTGAAGAGCCTTTAAAACATTTTTAATAAACAGCTCATTTCTAAGCTAACGTTACTTCTTCCTCAGGAAGTGATACTTTGAGTTTCTTTCGTGCTGAGTATGTCGTGCCTTTGCATTCCAAGGATGCTCGATTAATGGTGGAAATGAAATGGTTGAACCAGATTTCTTCTCCAATAAAAACTTGGTGAAGGATGCCATGGGAGATAACAGTAGAGTAACGTGAGGTCGCCAACATTAGCATTCCTTTATTTTCATCTGTTAATGCACGTGGAACTCGACCTCACTTCGCTCCACTGAACAACTTCACGGACATAACGCATCAGTCTTCCCATCCACGCAGTTGAGAGTTTAAGGCTCTAGCTTCCGACCATTTGTCCCAGTTCGAGTCCCGGATACTGCATGGATGGTGTATTTGCCTTACAGTTATGGCGCCCTCCTTTGTACGTAATCAGTTGTCTTGTAAATACGTACGGGAGACCTTATAATCATTCAAGTGTTTACAATATTAGCTAAATATTCAAACAAATTTCCACTGAGAAGTATAAGGCATGAAAAGGTTTTAATATGGATAGTAACTTAGAAAGCAGCTATACGGTCAGCAAAAAAAAAATTCCCACTACAGAAGTAGACGGATTAGCAAGCATTCCTGAAATGGGCAAACCGTTCAATTTCGCAGTCTATTCACGATTCTGGGAGAGCTAAGTTTTATGGGTCAAGCAATGCAAATGTTTCTAACAATACATTACGTGAACAAATCTTGATGGTACATAATGCTTTGGAGTCCTTCGGAATCGTACAATCGGAACTCCGGAGCGGCTGTTCTTCCAAATGAACTACGCCGGCAAGGCTCATCGCTGCAACTTGGCCGATTGATTTGACTCATACGTCGCTGTAGTATACGTCATACCACGTAGTATGTTACAACAGGCCTATGATCAATCTTGTAAGATGCATTTTTCCAGGTCGGATTGTACGTTTGTACGTGGATGGTTGGCCTGCTGAGACACAACTCGCCACAGATGCCATCAGTACGGTGTGAGAGGAAATGTGAAGGAAAAATAAAGTCAGAACAATGAAAAAATGTAACAAATGCAACATAATTTAATGAACTTATGGAAAAGCAGTTGTCTTTGTGTTATATGGAATAGTTTTTGCTTTCCTTCATTTCTATTTCCAACTGAGTAGTATATATGTTTTCGACAACAGGTCCAGTCCAGAGATATTTTTTGTAGAAAACAAACAGTGCACATCTGATAGGAATTCAGTCCTACAATTGTGACCATCGCAAACTCTCAGTGAAACAATGGTCAACGGAAATCATCCTGGTAGAAAAACTAAAGAAAATCAAAATTCTGAAAAAGAAAAGAAAAGGAAAAAAAAAAAAAAAAAAACGAAAGGTAAATAATTCTTTTTTTTTAAATTAATAAATATATCTCAATACAAATTTTGAAGATGACAATCCGATTATTGGCGTAAATGTGACAAGGATGGTAAGTCAGATAATATCCGAAAACTTGAAAATTTTCATCGTCCTGGAGCGGGACTCGAACCCGCGTCTCCCAGAAAACGCTCGGGTATGCTAACCACTACACCACCCAGAACGTCCAAGTTTCAAGTTTCCGATCAATTTGAATATAACCATCACAGGATTCGCTAGTCGAAGCAACCGGCATTCATGTTTAGCAAATCTTAAAATATATCTCAAATTTGATTATTTTATTTTGGACATAATCAGCTCAAAACTGTTGTGCCTATCATTGAAAGATCTCACTACGCGAAATTTATAGGTATTCCTTTCTAATTTTCGATTTGAAACGATTCCTCTTACTAGGCTATGTTTCCTCGTAGCTTTCCTGGCCGAAATATGTAGTAACGACTGTTGGTAAAGTGTTCTACTTTTACCGAAGAAAGCGCTGTTGCTTCAAGTTAAAAGAAAACACAGATATTTTTATTCTTTTATTTGTTTTATTTCTGCGATCTGGTGAAATGGAAAGAAGCGAAACTTCCGGTGGACCACAACACTCAGAATTTGAAGTTCGATTTGCTATTCTGTTAACAGGAGTGCAATTTCCTGGCCCGGGCAGAGTCATTCAACGCATCGAATGCCTTTGGGACAGTACTGGGGAGTTAACCCAATAGAATCTCCATTTCTCAATGAAGGAATGAAGTCATCCTCACCTCAGCAATCTTTCGACTTCGAACACAGATTGGATAACCCACCCCCATCTCCCGAGTCCCTCGAGATGGTATGTCATGACCTGAGGCGCCACTCTGCCTTAGAAACTCAATATCCACATTTCCCAACTGTCATTCGTCCCTTGATGAAAGAGACAAAAGGGTAAAAAACGATGAACAAACACCCAGGGGCAACCAGAAAGAACACCAATGGTCTGTGACCCGTGAGTGACGTCATTACAGCTCTCATCATAAACTTACCAGTAGCCCCTGCGGGACATTTGTGGAGAGCGACGTGGCCTGCCCGAGTCCTGTTCCAGTGAAGGCCTCTCGCCTGTGTAGGAGGACATGACAACATTGCCTGGGGGTCGTCTTCGTGGCTTGCTCCTGGACTCCATCTTGAAAGATGAACTGTGGATGGCTCTGTGAAAAGAAACACAAAAAGGAAGATAATGTAACACTTTGAAGCGAGAAGTAAAGGAACTGATTCAAACACAAAGTGAGAAGATAAGTCACAAATTGTCAAGCGTGACAAGCACACACGCATTTTTGTAGCAGAATGCATCTTTCGGAATGTAGACACTTCAGTGTTCATTTTTTCTAGAAAAAATGGCAAATACCTACAGATGTCACCCTGTTTATCTCTAAAAGCTGAATAACATGACACTATTGATTGACAGATGAGATGTCAAACACCTCTTTCATATCGAATTACATATTTATATTATCGCATAAGCTGCGGATAGTCCAGGGTGATTAGAATAATACTTTTGGAAATGCCCTGAACCGTGAAGGAGCAAACTCTGGGAACTTCGGGTTGTTTACGTGATAATCATATAGTTTCAATTGTTTTTTTGTTTTTGTTTTTTTGCGGGAGGGGGAAGTATTACGTGTCGTTTGGTTCCAGAAATAATGGTAACACGAAACCGGAATGAATTATATTTGATACATAAGTGAACTTTTGGTTTGAATTCGCATTAACGTTCATGTATTTCAATTTAAAATAAAAAAATTTTATTTTAAATAAAAATGGAAAATTTTTATTTAAAATAAAAATTTTCCAGTTAATTAAAAAAGATCGAGACCAGGTAACAAAGCTAAACAAATTTGGCGTTTACAGCATCCCCTTAAAAAGTATTGATGATGACACTCCAGATAGTAAATATATAGGATCTACAAAACGTACACTAGCAACAAGACTGAATGAACATAAATACGCCGTAAAGAATGGACTTAAAAATTATGCATTGTCTCGACTCGTTTGCGATGGCCTGCACTATCCAATTTGGAATGATGCTTCCATCATCGTAACACCTAGTGCTGTCTCTACATTGCTGTTCACTGAGAGCCTTGTAATTGCTACTCAGAGACATTTATGCTGTAATGACAATGTTCCAGTATCTGTACCTACAATCTGGAAACTATTTACAGTACCGAATACGAGGCAAACTGAGGACGAAATCACTTAATCTCGATTTCTGCTGTAGTGCTCTTTGTTGCGGCTCCTGATGAGAACAACACAATTTATACCTACTAACCTTCCTTTATTTTTACAATGCAGTATTATATGTATACCTGCATTCTATTTCCTTTATTTTTTTTATTTCATGATACATGCCACGTCGTTTGACAATTTGATGCCACGTGACATTATGTCATATTCATATCTGATATCTATATTATGTTCACGTAACACTTTATTTAAATTTATTCCTTCTCCTGTATCTGATGATGGGTTCTAGGGAAACCCGAAAGTTCTTATATACAATGAAATCTTTAAATTCAGCCTACGAATTTAAATTTGTATTGTGAGTGACTCTTGTTTTTTAAGATCGTGCATTGAAGGCAACTACCTCGATTACTTTGGACTATTTCTGCACGAATTCGAATTCTCCTAATACACTTAAGAATTTTATGAATCCAGCATTATCGCACACATCTGCATCATGTTACTATGCAAAATTAGAAACATTTCCGAAGAAAGAATGCAATTCGTCCAACTCCAAATGCATTGCAATGACCTTGAAAACCACCAGTTTTCCCAAATTTTAACGGCCGCAGCTGTAGGCTTGACACAAAGTGGTAGTGCTCCATTAACAAAGGCATCGCCAGATATCTTATTCTAACCTCCTGGGGATAGTCTATGACGCAAGAAAATGGCATCTAGCTGGGTTTGCCATATATGAGGAACGAGCACACAGCTTCTTTCTGTGGATTCAGACATTTTACTGATTGAACCACACCGGCAAAGGCTTATTGGTGCAACTTGACATCGTTATATGTGCGTAACCTCTAAAGTAGGTACGTAACGCATGTACACCCGCCCGCCCGCTAGAAATAAGGGTGCACGAAATCGCAGGCTTTCGGATCAGCCAACAAACCATGCTTGAAGAACCAATCCGCAGAAAAAGGAATTCTGATTTATTCCAGAATATGTGTGGAAGAAGCCTCACATTTTTTTTTTTTTTTTTTTTGAACTTCACGGAGAGGAAATTTATTTTGGGTTCGGGGACAAATACAGTAAACGAGCTCATTTATGCTGGCGATGGAATTCGAACACTTTTTTTTCTTTTCCGCATTTGGATATTCTACCCATTGAATTACTCTGACAAAGGCTTATCACTGCAGCTTGCCGTTTTGACTAGTGCGTCACTTATGAGGTGCGTACGTCACACATAAGATTTTTTTACGTGTAAAGAGCACAGCTCGAAATGAGCCGGTATATGCCGGTATGGCATACTGGCACTTCTTTTTACGCTTTCCAAATAACGGTTGAAGAAGCGTATATGCTCCAGCTTTGTCCGTCTGTCTCTCCGTCCGTCCGCACGATAACTCATGTAAAGATAGTTCAATTTCGATGAAATTTTAGTATGTGGTAGGGGACCACTGGGGACGAACCCTATGGAAAATGGGTGAAATAGGGACAAAGATCAGGACATATGAGCGGGATCCATTCCATTGCCCTTATGCGTCGTAAATTACGTGAAAATGCTTCGATTTCGATGAAATTTTAGTATGTGGTAGGGAACTACCTGGGAACGAACCCAATTGAAAATGGGGGAAATGGGGTCAAGGGTCATGACATAGGAGCGGGGTCCATTCTATTGCCCTTATCCGTCATAAATTACGTAAAAATGCCTCGATTGCGACAAAACTTTATCACGTTGTTCCGGAGGTATACTGAACCAATCCTGTTGAATATCATCGGAATGGTGTCAAAGGTCAGGGCACAATACCGCGATTTATTCCACAGCCGTTATCCTCATAACTTGAGTAATAGCTTGAGTAATGATTTCTGGTATGTTCCCAGCAAAAATAATCTTGCTGGGCCATTGCTGGCAGCCACCACTGTCAGCAGTGGACCAGCACTATGTTACCGCTGCCGAACTGTTAATAAAATGTCCGGGCCGCCAACAGAAGGACCAGAAGTTCAGGCCAGCAGCTGGCCAACAGTTGCCACCCCCATCAGTTGTCATATGCCACAACACGGTCATCAGTTATCCATCATAGGCAGTAGCTGCCACAAATGGCCCTTCAGCGGCCTTGCAAGCGCATGCCATAAATGATGGCTAGCCCAATGTGGTCCTCTGGTTTCCCAGCAGTGGCAGCCGGAAATCTCGTGTGGTAACTGATGGCCTGCCGAATCTTCTCCGCCAATTCTCCAGTAGTACCCATAATAAGAAAAAAGAAAGGGTACCCGCAGTTCTCTAAAGCTACAACGACTTTTTTTTTCTCCTTACGAAACTTCTGAATAATAGCACTGCTCTGGGAAATTTTCTCAACAGGTCCGGAAAAACGCCTGTTTAAATCTGGGTGGAAACAAACCAAGCACTGTCTGCGTGGAAAGCGGGCGCTCTACCAACTGGACTGATTTAGCACGCACGAGCGTGGCTTGAAGGTGACCCCCTTTTGTGCGGAATGTATAACGAATGGTTCTCTATTTAATTTTACAATATTGCGAGGTATTTTAAATAAATGTCAGTTTCATATATTTCATAAATTTATTTTTCCAAAGCTTTCCTTTTTCAACGAGTGTACCAACTTAAAGGAGTTTTCCAAAGTTTCGATCTGTCTTTGTCGTCTTGAAAGACGATTGTTGAATTAATATAATTACCCGTTCACGTCACATTATGTTACATTTTTAACGTTGTATCTTTCCTTTCCGTTGTCCGAAGCTACATTTGTTGTGAAGAGGAAAGATATTTTATTTTACTTCTCGTTATTTTTAGAAGCGAATTCCTCCAGTCTTGTGTAATACCCATGGATGAGTACATTATATCCACATAGCGTTGCATTTTTTTTTAAATAATTGATAAATTTTGTACGCGTATAGCTCTTCTTTTTTTTTTTCAACATAACGATTTTTTAATGTTTTTCCAAGACTTTTGTTTCAAGCAGATTAGTGAATGTTAAAACAAAAGATTACACAGAAATTATTTCTTATTATTCATGGGAATGGTGAATTTTATTGCGATAACTGAATTCACAATTTGTAACAGTTTCTTCGCTTTTAATGAGGCCGGAAATCCAAATGTGCCAAAAATTAATTTGTTTTTCAGTATTTACCTATCATTAGTAAATTAATGACAAAAATATCTTGAGAAAATTGAAAATATCTGGAGTTTTAAGAATATCAACGCAAATTCATAAAGCGAGAGAAATGAATGAAATTTTTATTTAATTACTTTCAACTGGAAAAAGTCTTTTTGCTGTAGCTGAAACAAACTTTCCAGAGCTACAGTTCAAGAATTCGTAAGGTCCAAAAAGTAGTAAATCAGATGCAGATCTCTTTCAAAAAAGAAAAAGAAAAAGCATGTATACATAAACAAAAAGTAGCAACCCTAAAATTTTACCGTAGGTGAACCTCAATGCATTAATGTACACAATGGATTTCGAGTTTCTATCCCAGACTACTGGCAGAATGTTTGATTAGATTGTATTGATTACCCAACTGCAATTGGGGAAAGCGGACTGAGGTAGAGTATATCAGCCAAAAGAGACGGGACTTAAATTAGGAATTCGCGAAACAGGAAGGGCTAAAACAGAGTTTGGCTCAACAGAACATTTGCTACGTAAGCTTTTTCTATTTTCGAAGACGTTAAAATGGTAGACAAACTTTGTCGTTTTAGTATTGTTTGATTTTTTTCTAGAAGAATATGAAAGTATATATTTATATATACTTTCATATTCTTGTAGAACATGAAAGTATATATAAATATATGCTTTCATATTCCCAGAATATAGCGGGCCACGGGGAATTTTTCCGGTATCCCGGTGGCCCAGTCCGCAGCTGTAGAACTCTATATTCTTCTCAGCTTTGGCTTTTTCACTTCCCTATATGAACACCTGTTCATCCCTCCTTTCACGGCGGCGGTTGGAACAACTGTTTCATCATGTATTTTTCTGTCATCCAGGGTTCGGCTGAGCTAGTATGCTCTCGACTAAGCCTTTTAAGGAAACAAGTAATCGAAGACGTTTACCGAAATTATTGAAACGTTCGCTTTAAAATTTCAAATCTTCGATTCGTGATCCATAATGGGAAACGTGACATCACTTAATTAACTCTCATGGCCTTTTACTTCTCGAAGGCCGCAGCCGGGCCTAGGTTAGAGTCCCAGATGAGACATGAGTGGTATGTTTGCCTTTCGGGGCGCTGCTCCCCACTTTTCCTAAAACCAGCAGCCCCAAATCAGGATTCGACGACTGCTTACAGCTCTCAGAGATATTAGAGATATACATAATGATTCTTAATCTCCTTCTACCCCCATGGATAGAAGGAGTTGACCTTTAATGCGTTACATAACAATCACGCATAAAAGTGGTAGGAGAGCTCCATAATGTTGCCTTCCTTTGCAGCACATTTATTCTTTTACCTGTCGTGGTAATAAAGTAATCATTTAATATTTCTTTAAATTATTTCTGGGGAAACTGTCTTTTTCAAGCATTTATAGCAAATGTATTTGTAGAATTATTAAGGCTGCAAAAAAGATTGTCATTGCCCTGCTTACTGTTCAACGTGTACATCTGAAAAAAAGGTTTAACAGTAAGAAAGGCAATGGCAACTCATGTTACCGCCTTAATAATAATGTAGATGTTCTAGGTTATTTGAAAGAATATTTATTTCATAATTCCCAAATGCATTATTTTTTTTACTGAATGAAAGAATGCAGTAATATTCTTACAGAAGAAAAGCTATGTGTAGCTGCGTTAAGAAAATCTTGTTAGAATGATGTGAGAGTTATTCCCCACTCGACCCAATTATCAGTAAGAAAAATGGAGATTTTAATGGTCTACGCACCCGACTCCACAGTAAAGTAGGGTGTATAGCCACACCGATTCCGCAGTTACTTATAAATACTTTTGTGAAATCTTCGTCACTAAATTCAGAAAGAAGAAGTTGGGCGAAAAGTTTTCGAAATTCCAAGCTCACACGTGGAAATAAATAGTAATGAAGGAAGGCCAATCAATTTAATAACTACGAAAAATATGAAAGCCAACAGCACTAACTTTATGAGAAAAATCATTATAGAAAAAACTTGAAGATCTCCAGATGAATACATTTATTTAAGCAAGTCACTTAAAAAGTAAAACATATCGAAGTTCATTCAAATAATTTAAAACTGCATATTATCAGTTTTGGGTCGGAGCTCTCCTTAAATAAAGACCAAGTATTTCGCATTAAGGATGAAACAAACCAGGTGATAATTTGACAAATTCTATAGCTGGAAGAAATTATGAAGAACAAATGGAGCAAATCTAGAGGTAAACCAACGGACTCAACCAGCTACAATGAAATAAAAAAAAAAAAAAAACGCACGCACAGCATAAAATTTGCAGCCATAAATTGCGAGTGAAACCTAAATACGAAAAGTTAAGTAAATAAATTATTCCCTTCCCCGTCCCATATTTATTTATCTTCCTTATCCTTCTTTCTGTAACTTTGGCCAAATAGCCGGTTTTGGTCTCAGTCCATCGTTTCAGCTATTTTTCTGTTTCTCGTTGAATTAACATTTGTAGTCCGTTATTTTGCCAGGTATTATTTCTTTCGGCGTTTTTCCTAGGTGGTCTACCCAATTTTTAGTACGTGTTCTATTACTGTATCGCTTATGTATTTTAAATAAATAAAGAATAAATAGAAAAGCAGAGTAAAGATGAAAAATTCAAAAAGTATTGCCCACAGAATCCATTTTATGTCCAACCGATTCTTAGATACAAGTAAAACAACAAGGAAACTAACAATACCACTAAACAACATTACAATATTTAATAAAAACCGACATATAACTATCACTAATTAAGAACTAAGAACTCTTAAGAATGTGGATGTGCTTTAACTCTCTCAAGGCAGTTGGTGTACCTTGTATCCGGGCCTTCCGGGCGAGACATCCCACCAGTCACGGCACAAATTTCTCAACTGCACGAAGTCCCTTTTGAAGTTCGGAAATTGACAAAGGCTGCGTGAGAAGTTAGCTTCCCCAAGACTCCCAGCGTATCTGTGCCTGTATTTACCTATAGGCCTTTTGTTTCCAGGCGAACTCGAAGCGACTCTCCCAGGAGGGCCTGAAAGAGACACGTCTGGGATAGCCCCTTCAAGTAGGCCTCTATTTTTTTTTAGAGCCAGTTAATTTGCAGTTAAGAAAAAAATCGATCAGAAATTAAAAAATAAACTACCATCATACGAAGTTGCGTAAATAACTATAGCAACCGGCATATTACAAAAAATGTTTCAGATACAAAGGAAAAAGTAGCGAATATTTTGGCAGCCCTGGTGGCCAAGTGGTCAGTGGCGGGTGTGTCTGCTTGGTTGTACGTGTTGGGTCCGGGCGTGAGTCCTGGATGAAGAAGCATTAGTGGAGAATGCCGCTGGATTTCCTTCTACCGTGAAACCAATGTCCATAATTTTCGAACAAGCAACTGCTTATAGCCCTTACAATAGCTAAGGTGGTCGTTAAATCCCGACACAAAGAAGAAGTCAGTAAAATCATGCAATGCATTGATTGTGATACGCTTTTCAACATACCAGAAATCATTACTCAAGTTATGAGGATAATGGCTGTGGAATAAATCTCGCTGTTGCCTGACGTTTGATCCCATTTCGATGATGTTAAACAGAATTAGTTAGGTATACCTCCGGAACAACATACTAAAGTTTTGTCGCAATAGAAGCATTTTTAGTGAAATTATGAAGATAATTGCTGTGAAATAAATCTCGCTCCTATGTCATGAACTTTGACCCCATTTCGATTATATTCAGCAGAACCGGTTCAGTATACTTTCGGAATAACATGATAACGTTTTGTCGCAATCGAAGCATTTTTACGCGTTACGATGCATAAAGGCAATGGAATGGATCCCGCTCCTATGTCCTGACCTTTGACTCCATTTCGCCCATTTTCAATAGAAGTCGTACCCAGGTAGTCCCTTACCTCACAGTAAAATTTCATAGAAATCGAACCATTTTTACACATGTTATGACGCATAAGGGCAATAGAATGGATCCAGTTTCTATGTCCTGACCTTTGACCCCATTTCGCCCATTTTCAATAGGGTTCATCCCCAGGTGTTCCCTTACCACATACTAAAATTTCATCGATATCGAACCATTTTTACGCGCCTTATCGTGCGAACGGGCAGACAGACAGGAAAAGCTGGAGCATATACGTTTATTCAACCTACGGTTGGAAAGCGCAAAAAACCAAAGTAGTTTTGTGAACCTTAATTATGGACAATTGGATCGCTTTTCTTGCTGTGGTAACTCCCTCGAAATCCGCGATTTGGAGGCCATCAGCCAAAGCTCTGCCATAGTGTTGTATCCGAGTTCCACATAGTCAGTTGTTTAGGTGTGCTATTGACTTTGCTTGTTGCGAAGTGTCAAAGGTCGAAAGATGCCAGAGTTGAGTATAATCGCCCGAAGTAGTGCGCACTCGGCATCAGAAAAAGCAGTTTAACCAAAATTCAAGTAGCAGGAAGACGAAACGCTCGTCAGTGCCTCAAATGACTACGGAAAGCATATGGCAACAATGCACAGATTATATTGTACAGTCACCAGATGTTCGGACGTCTTTTGACGTGAAAGAGAGCAACCTCAGCTTTAGTATGGCGGTGGATATCCTGTGAACAGAACAGATGAACACCAAATCGAAGCCTTCAAGGAATTACTGGAATATGATCGTCGATGCCTAAGCGAAGAAATGAGTGCGGAAGTCAACTTTGCTTCTGCGACTGTGTAGGACATTTTGATGCAGAATTGCGACAAAATGGGTGTCATACACTTTCACCTATGCTCATAAACGGCAACGGGTGGAATAAGTGGCTTAGGGAGTATGATTGGCGTCAGGTTTAAGATATATATTGCACCCCTTGCGCAGACGATTGAGAAGTGGTTTCGCGAAGTGACTTGAGTATCGGTAAGCACCTATCCGAGAAGAGTTTGTTTTATTTCTGCATTAAATAAATTCTGAACGTTTATTTGCAGACATTTTAATTTAATATCATAATACGTTTAAAAATATGGACGTGTTAACCATGATTAGATAGCGGATAAAATATAATATGTCATGATTCATGGCCTTGCCGAATGAAGAAGTATCAAAATGCAAAGCTCCTAGTGAAGTAGCAAATTAAAAACAAAAATAGAAAATTCAATGCTTCCTCGATGGCTGAGTGGACTGAGGCCCTGAATTCTAACCATTCTTCCGAGATGCGCCAGGTTTCGAGCAAGGCCGTCTAGAAAGTATATGGCCATGATATTAGAGAGATGAGTTACCTCCGTTTGTGACGTCACTCTCATGTTACACGGGCTGATACGTCGGTGTAGTGCTTGGTATCACTCATCACAGCGTTGGAGACCAATCAGAAGCTATTGTTCTTGCGTAGGTAGGGAACTCATTTCTCTAAAGTTTTTTTTTTTATTGGAGGTTTAACGACCACCGTGAGCAACTCAATGGGCTATAAACAGTCGCTCGTCCCTAATTTAGGGTCACTGGTTCCAGAAAAGGGAAAGAGCCAGTGCCGTAAGACAAACACAACATCCATGCCTCACCGGGATTCGGACCCGGACCCCTTTCGGACGATCTCTAAAGTCATCGGCATGTGTTTGCTAGACGGCCTTGATTTGAGTCCTGGAAGAGTGGTGCAATTGTCTGAGGGCGCTGGTTCTTACCCTTCCCCGCAAACAGTTGCTATGCATTAGGGAAGGATGATTACTCATAGCTCTTAGATTTGCTAATGGCGGTTGTTAAACACAGGAAGAAAAAGGTGGTGAACATTGAATTGCAAAGAAATCTTATACATGTAAAAAGTGCATGATCCCATAAATACTTGTCGTGGTGCACTTCCAACTTTAACAGCAACATTACCCAAAGCTTTCTAGTGATCTCATAGATAGGTGCCCGGGGTAAGTGCCCCTCTCTGTCTCCTTGCCACCACGCCTCAAAGTGAAGAAATCAGGAATTTATCTGCTATATTATAAAAAGGTAGAACAACACCTTCTTCACCGGATTATAGAAATCGATGGAACATGCGCCACATCCTACCAATCGGAGATAAAATGGCAATACAACGAATGCTGCCATTGTTCTTCGCCATGATCCAAGAATATGCGGTAAAGCCTAAGAAACTGAAAGTGTTAAATGACCATTGTTTATCACGTCGTAGGTGATCTTTTTTTCCATGCTGGCACATACCGACAGGCAGTGAAGGCTTCCTACTATCATTACTTTCTGGGGCATCATCTGCGTCCAGCAACTCGACGGGAGAGACCCGAATCACAGCGATCGGACTAAATTTTCCTGCATGATGATTTTCGGTGCCATATATCATCAACAGAGAAGAAACTGCTTGATAAATGGCAGGGTAAAATTCTGGAACATCTACCATATTCGCCGAAAACATACTCGCATGATTTGGACTTGTTCCAGAAAATGAAAGAACCTCTTACATGAAAGCACATCCAGACGCAGCGGTATAAGCTGTAGCTACTGACATTTGTCAGAGAAAGGGTCGGGTTCGAATCTTAGTGAAGCATTGACGTTGTGTTCGTCTTTCAGCACTGGCTTTATCCCTTCCTTGGAGCCAGTGGCCTTAAATTAGGGACGGGCAACTGCTTATAGCTCATCGAGTTGCTCACGGTGGTCGTTAAACCTCTAAAGAAAAGGAAATCCCGAACTATCTATTGCACCAAATCTGTGTTAAGGTGCTTCTGCGAACCTTGGCCAAAAACAACGCTGCCAAGGGTGTTCAACGCATTCTGGAAGTTTGCATACGGGTTCCAAAGGTGGCGAATATGTGCCGAAGGACTGTGACTAGTGAGTTTCCTTTTAATATGTACTGATTACAGTAGTGTTACCACTATAACAAAAATGACTCTCATATTTGGGTATGACGCTCTGGTGATACTGTGCCATTCCTCCGAGATGGGTCCGGGTTCGAATCCCATGTGAGGCATGGATGGTGTGTCTGTCTTACGGCCCTGTCTCTCTCTCTAAACCAATGGCCTTGAATTATGGATGAGCGACTGCTTATGGCCCATTGAGATGCGCAAACTACCAAATAAATATCTAAATAGACATTTTTTCCAGATTTATGAACAAGAACTTCAAAATCATGAAAGAAATATGGGATTACACCACATAATACACATTTTGAAGATGACAGACCGATTTTTTGGTGTAAATGTGACAAGGATGGTAAGTCAGATAATATCCGAAAACTTGAAATTTTCATCGTCCTGGAGAGGGACTCGAACCCGCGTCTCCCAGATACCGCCCGGGTATGTTCACCACTACACAACGCAGAACGACCAAGTCTCAAGTTTCCGATTAATTTGAATATAACCGTCACAGGATTCGCTAGTCGATTCTTAACCTCCAAATTAGCTAAACATGAATGCCTGTTGCTTCGACTAGCGAATCCTGTGATGGTTATATTCAAATTAATCGTAAACTTGAGACTTGGTCGTTCTTGGTGGTGTAGTGGCTAGCATACCAGGGCGCTATCTGGGAGACGCGGGTTCGAGCCCCGCTTCAGAACGATGAAATCTCTAAGTTTTCGGATATTATCTGACTTACCATCTTCGTCACATTTACACCAAAAATCGGATTGTCATCTTTAAAAATTTGTAAGAACTTCAAAAGTCTATGTTGTTAAAACTGCTTTTATGGTTGTTTGTTGTTATTAAACAGTAACTAGAATTTAAAATCTGACAAACTTCCAGTTACTGCCAAAACATACGGAGAAACTTCGAGGTTACAATGTGACGTTCAGAATGAAGATACGCCTAGTGTAACTTAATTTGCATAAGAACAGAAAGATAAAAATAGAAAATTACGTCACAAGTCTTCATTTGAGACGTAGAAAAAAGATGACACCGAATTTTTGGTTGTAATGAACACGTCTTTAGAATACTTTCCGATACGAATGAAACATTTCAAAGTTATTCATAGCCAATGGAATCCGTTGCAAAAAAAAAAAAAAAAAAAAAAAAAAGAACTGAATTTCTACGATAGACAAAACATCTAGAAATAGAAATACTTACCTTCTCGCACTATCAGTTAAACGTATGTTTAACTGATTTAACTGATGTTACGAAAACTAACATATTGTGAACAAAACGTTTCTCATAGCAGAAGGAAAATATCAGAGACAAAGAGATTTCCAACTCGAGCCTTTAGAAAAAGAGATATAGAAGTAAACCTGATGTAACTGTACACCCCTAGCGGAAGATTTATGAATAATGGAAAAGTAGAAAATATACAAAAAGTATTCTTCATATATAGCTAAGGAAAAACAATTTTTCGAATACGTCTCCTGGAAGCAGAGATAGAGAATGAAAAGTTTTGAAATTTAATCCCCTAGTCCGAAAACTGCATTATTTAAAGAGATTAGATTTCCCCATCTTTACTGTAGCGAATGACATACAATAGAAAAATAATTTGTCAACAGAATTTTTAAAAGCATAGGTACAGCTGCAATCAGAGATACACATTAACGCTATCTAGCGCCAGAACTGTGAACTACAAAAACCTAGGCAAAGTGTTCCATACGGTAAATCGTATCCGGTGCTAAAATCATTTTTTAAATCGCACTTTTAGAAGCAGAGATACGGACAAAAATAGATTAAATATTTGCGGTGCCTACAGATGAACTGTGCATTTCTTTTAGCACGAAATGCACAGAAAATATTTTTGTAATCAGTAGTATATGCTGCAAACTGGAACGTGAATTTATGCTCTCTAGAGACGCAGTTGTACGTTAAGAAAAATTTGAAATTGTATGCAAACCAATTCTCACAAGAAACGCTCTCGGATAAAGAAAATAATTTTTCGAATCGGATTGTCAGAAAGAGAGATATTGACAAAAATAGGATATATACTGTATATTAGCCTTCTGGCGGAAAAGGTGTGCATTATTTTAAGTAGAATGTAATCTTAAACGTTCTGTCGTGGTGAGCGGTATCAGAACTTGAAAGAATTTTTTAAATCAAGTTTACGGAAGAGCAGATATTGTTGCAAATATAGAAGAGGCAGAAAGTACACACTTAGTAGATCATCACGCCAGTAGCCAAATCATTCTTCGTCAAAAGTTAGAAATTATGTGCAGAACGTTTCATACGACGCAGATATGTAGAATTTTGCAAATCGAACTTTGAAAAGCACAGACATCGGGTCAGTTGCAAGTTAACTTTGCTATCCCTAGTGGAAAACTGTACATTATTTGAGAAAAAAATGTACCGAAATAGTATTCGTTACAAATGGTATCGAATGGAAGGAAGATTTTTTTCAATCGGATATTTAAGAAAATTTATATGGAATAAAATGCATTATGAATTCGATACTACATGCATTTACGCCATTTAGCGGCGAAGTTATGCATCGTAAAAACCGGAAACCAAGTATCATCGTTCTCATATTTTAAGCTTCCCAATTCAAAAAGAATTTTTTAAATCGGACAAGTAGTTGGAGTGACATGGTGTCTATTGGCGGACGGCATATACTGCGCTGCTAAGAATGAAAAGTACTTGCTAATAGAGAGAAATATATGAGAACTTATCAAATGCAGTTACGTAGAACTAATGACATAGGAACAAAGACCTATTTGACTAATACAGAAGAGAAAATGTCCCCAAGTATGTAAGAAATAATTAATTTCTTAATCTCAAACAAGGGATTTAAAAATTAATTGGAATACTTCGGTGGGGTTGTTTTTAAACTGCCTTAGTCAAATATTCTGTTTAAAAGGTTTATATCTTTTGGAAAGCAGTGAATATTTATGTAAGCATCAATATGAGAGTAAATATTGGAACGAAATCAACCTGTTCATTATTTGTTTATTAACTTTTCTTTGACATGCATCAGCATATAATAAATAAGGACAGTGTGTTGGATTAATAAAGGAAATTTGGAATACCTCATAAATTAATAAGAATGGTTGAAGTCTGCACCAATGAAAGGAAAGACAATGTGTTTTCCAGTAGAGTCAGCGCAAAACCATTAAATATAAGTACATATTTAAAACCGAGGACAACTTCCCACCCATTTTATTTAATACAGCATTTGAAAAATTCATTAGAGATACTATTAAATATAATGAAAATATCTTTGAGTAGAAGGCTGACGATGCCTACTGCGTCAAGATAACATATATAAAATTGAAAACTCTCTAAACATTTCGGATTGCAGACAACGGAAAATACGGCTAAATGTTCATAAATATCCAAGTGCAGTAGTCAAGATGATTTCTTCAAGCTTAACATTAATTTTTAAAATGTTACTTGGTTTAAATACATTTGAATGGTAATAGAAACAGAAAAAAATTAACATTGACATCAACGGTGGAATTCTGCTACCTAAAACATTTATAATATACATAGTAAATGAATTTTAAACCGACTTAAAAATGGAAATCTATAAAACCATCGTAATACCCATTGTAATACATAGAAAGCGATAAGAAATTTTTCAGTTTTTTGCATGCAGCTTTCTCAGTAGAATACTTAGATCTTCAGGGAGAAAAGTACGGAAATGAAGATTAAAATAGGACAACAGAACTTTTCCGCGCGTACGTATTGATCTTGTTACTAGACTATATCAAAACATACAAAATGATATCATATTTTGATTATGTGTCAAACAAAACATGATTAAGACAGAAAAAAACGTATTATGAATTTCTTCAGAACAGATAGCATGCCAGTAAATATTGCCGTTGTACAGATATCTGAAAATCAAATTTAGAAGAAATTATGTCAGCTGCTCAAAAGAAAGGTCTCTTCCTTCAATTAAGTTCACGAATTCTTGTGTTTTTGAAAAAGGAAATACTAAATGTTACTTCGATTAAGAAATGCTGATTTAAGATATGTTAAATTACTATTTTGAGCAAAGAAAATATTTATTTTGATTAAGACACCCAAATTTGAAATATGCTAAATGGCTATTTTTTACAAAGAGATACTAAGTGTTATTTCGATTAAGATATGCTAAATTAAAATATACTAAATCACTATTTCAACAAAGAAATACTAAATGTCATTTTGACTCACAAATGCTAATTTAAGTTATGTTAAACTACTACTTTGACAAAGAAATACTAAATACATTTAGTTCTCATATTATCTGCAGGTTTATTTAAATTTAAAACTGAAAATATGCCTGCAAAGGAATTAGCTGCAGTACTGTCTTGTAGCAGGCAAGTGTCTAGATACCTCTAGTAAGCCAAATGCATCTTCTAAACAAATTAGTAAAATCATGCAATGCATTGATTATAATACGCTTTCCAACACACCAGAAATCATTACTCAAGTTATGAGGATACTCGCTGTGGAATAAATCTCCCTCCTGTGCCCTGACCTTTGATTTCATTTCAATGATATTCTACAGAACCGGTTCGGTATACTTCCGAAATAACATGATAAAGTCTGGTCGCAATAGAAGCATTTTTACGTAAGTAAAGATGCAAAAAGGGCTATGGAATAGATCCCGTTCCTGTGTCCTAACATTTGACCCCATTTCGCCCAATTTTCAATAGGATTCGTCCCCAGGTGGTCCTCTACCACATACTAAAATTTCATCGAAATCGACCCTTTTTTACGTGCGTTTTGACGCATAAGAGCAATGGAATGGATTCCGCTCCTATGTCCTGACCTTTGACCCTATTTCGATCACTTTCAATAGGGTTCCTTCCCAGGTGGTCCCCTACCACATACTAAAATTTTATCGAAATCTAACGATTGTTACGCGAGTTATCGTGCGGACGGGCATATGCACACAACGCGTGACGTAATGAGGCAGATGGGAACGCGCCCTCTCCTCGAAAGAGTGTGACGTCATAAAACTTTAATAGGATCCACACACAACGCGTGACGTAATGAGACAGATGGCGTGACCGCGTGCCAACATCTCAATCGCATAAGATATCTAAGCTTGGGTCACATTAATGGAACGACGCCATGACACTGAAAACATGGTGATTCGGGGTGGTTATTTCACCCACTAAACGAATTTTCCTAAAGTCGAGATCAAGTTAAATCGATTTCTAGTACCAGAAAACGGAATGTTAACGACTTTCATCAAAATCCTTAGAGCCGTTTTCAAAATAAATTTTTCATAGATACAAGAATTGCTTGTTTAAGGTGGACGTCAAGTAATTTTGCTTCCTAAATTTCCAATGGAAAAACTTCTGTACACTTTTTCTTCACAATTAATGCGTTCCCAAAGATGAAAATTTGAACATTGATTAAAATAGCTTCATTTTATAACTTGGAATGCATAATATTTTCTAAAACATAACCATAATTATGCAATCCAACATTTATTTGTCTACTGACGTCATCAAGATACAAGTCGCCCCATCTTTTTTCTGGTTTCAACAGCACCAAAGGAAACGTTATTGTTTTTTATTACATTGCCGGACAATTGCTAAGGACGGATGGCATTAGCAACGATAGCAACTATAAAATGGAAGGGAGGAAAATGTGGAAATTAGCATAAGTGCGGGATACAGTAAGACGTGTTGTGCGTATGCAAATTTTGGATTGCCGAACTTGTTCGTGACGTCATAGCGCTGATAAGAGATATAAAGGATTTGACGCGTATTGACCGTTGTTGTTCAAACGCAAAGTTGAAAGGGAAAGAACCAATTGACGAACTTGCAATTTTCAGTATGTCTTCCCGACATCACCTAGATGATTTTACGCGTGGCCGTATTATTGGCAAGATTGAAGAAGGGCGAAAAATAACAGATGTTGCCAGGGAGTTCGACGTCAGCCACAGTGTTGTTTCAAAGCTTTCGAAATCGTTTCAAACAAATGGAGAGTGTAGCAAACGTCACGGGGGAGGTCGTGTTCGCAGTACGACACCTGCAGAAGATCGGTACATAGTGCTATCAACAAAAAGACATCGGCGCAGCACAGCTAGTGAGGTAGCAAATCAGTTTATGGCTGTTACTGGCAGGCGGATCTCCCGAAAAACTGTCGCCAGACGTTTGCATGAAGGAAGACTATACGCCCGCCGTCCTGTTGTGTGCATCCCTTTGTCCAGACGTCACCGTACCGCCCGTTTGCAATGGTGCCATCAACATCGCAATTGGACTGATAACGTCATAAGATTTCTAAGCATGTGCAACATTAATTTTTTTTTTTTTTGATTGGAAGTTTAACGACCACCGTGAGCAATCAATGGGCTATAAGCAGTTGCCCGTCCCTAATTTAGGGTCACTGGTTCCAGGGAAGGGAGAGAGCCAGTGCCGTTAGGCAAACACAACATCCATGCCTGACCGGGACTCGAACCCGGACCCCTTACGGACGAATGATCAGAGGCCAGCGCCTTAGACCACTGCGCCACCGTGGCGGCTGTGCAACATTAATGAAACGACGCCATGACAGTAAAAACCTGGTAATTCGGGCTGGTTATTTAACCCACTGAACGAATTTTCCTTAAGGTGGACCTCAAGTAATTTTGCTTCCTATACTTCCAATGGGAAAACTTGTGTACATATTTTCTTCACAATTAATGCGTTCCCAAGGATGAAAATTTTAACATCGATTAAAATAGCTTCATTTTATAACTTGGAATACTTAATATTTTCTAAAACATAACCATAATTATGCAATCCAACATTTGTTTGTCTACTGACGTCACCAAAGTACAGGTGGCGCCATCTTTTTTCTGGTTTCAACACCACAAAAGGAAAAGTTATTATTTTTTAATATAATAATGGTTATGTTTTAGAAAATATTAAGTATTCCAAGTTATAATATGAAGTTATTTTAATCGATGTTCAAATTTTCATCATTGGGAACGTATTAATTGTGAAGAAAATGTGTACAGAAGTTTTCCCATTGGAAGTATAGGAAGCAAAACTACTTGGGGTCCACCTTAAGTCGAGATCAAGCTAAATCGATTTCTAGTACCAGAAAACGGTAGGTTAACGACTTTTATCAAAATCCTTAGAGCCGTTTTTAAAATAAAATGCACATACATACAATAATTGCTCCTTTAATAGTATGGGATAAGGGCGATGGAATGGATTCCGATCCTATGTCCTGACCTCTGACCCCATTTCGTCCGTTTTCAATTGGGTTCTTCCCCAGGTGGTCCCCTACCGCATACTAAAATTTCATCGAAATGGAACCATTTTTACGCACGTTATGAAGCATAAGGGCAATGGAATGCATCCCGCTCTTATGTCCTGACCTTTCACCCCACTTCACCCATTTTCAATACGGTTCATACCCAGGTGTTCCCCTACAGTATACTAAATTTTCGTCGACATCGAACCATATTTACTCAAGTTATGAAGCATAAGGGCAATGGAATGGATACCGCTCCTATGTCGTGACCTTTGACCCCACTTCACCCATTTTCAATAAAGTTCATTTCTAATGGGTCCCCTACAATATGCTAAAATTTCATCGACACCGAACCCTATTTACGCAAGTTATGACGCATAAGGGCAAAGGAATTGATCCTGCTCCTATACCGTGACCTTTTACTCCATTTCGTCCATTTTCAATACGGTTCGTCCCCAGGTGGTCCCCTACCACATACTAAAACTTCATCGAAATCCAACGATTTGTACGCGAGTTATCGTGCCGAAAGGCGGAAGCACGGACAAAGCTGGAGCATATACGCTTCTTCAACCTAGGGTTGGAAAACGTAAAAAACTGGAAATTTACTGTTTATGTGCCATAATAAAAAAATTAAGATTGTGTAAACATCTTCTCTACTGCAGATACAGTAATTCCGGATTTTTTTAGTCACGTAGTTGATTAAGATTAAAAAATCCGTTGGCATCCATTTCTGCATTGCGGAAACATTTAAGTCATGTGAGGTGATGGAATCTAAAAAAAAAAAAAAAAATTATTCGCGGGTGACGCGTCATTATCGCCATAACAATTTACTATATCTTTTGTTACACAGGCAACTGGAAATAACCAATGCGTAGAGCAGCAAGAAAACCATTGCATTTTATTCTGGAAAGAAAATCATTCAAGCTCATTCTAGCTCCAAAAACGCTAAAAACAAAATACTGAAATTTTGTTACAAATAGATCAATTGTTGATAAATTCGAAAATATTGTACACTGATTTTGTGAACAGACCAAAATATCATCCGTTTTGTCATCACAAAGCACACTATTCCCAATGACATTTGCTATAATTAGAGCCCGTTTAAGAGGGGGGCTGCAACCCTGGGCGCCGCATTTTTAAGTGGCTCCAGAATTATGCAGAATGCTTGAAGAATTGACAGAGGTGTTCAGTTGTTGTTGTTGTTGTTTTTCAGATAGCACAGAAAAACGCACAGGGTGTCCCACTCGCTACCGAACCCGGCATTTCTTTTATACAGTAATATTAACACCAATGAAGATATTGCAGCGAAATTTGAAGTGGACTCATTTCGTGCACAATGTGATGACATCACAACATCTGCTGGAAGTGGCCAGAAGACAGTATTAAACCCGGAGCACCATATTGTGGAAAAGTCTTTGCGAATACGTCCGCCGTCACTGCCTGAATTTATTCGGCGATGTTTGCTTTCAAGGCATCTATGGTTCACGGTTTCTCTCGGTAAACTCTCCCTTTTAGATATCCTCCTAAAAAGTAATCAGGAGTCGTCAGATCGGGCGACCGCGGTGGCCATAGGCCCTTCGAAATGACGCGGTCGCCGAAAAAGGACTGAATTTCGGCCATACCGGTGTGTGATGTGTGTGATGGCGCTCCATCATGCTGGCAATATCCAATGAAGAGTTCGTCGTCCAATTGATTTACAGAGTTTTTGAAGATTTCCATATATGCAACTGTTGTGATGGTTTTATCGAAGAAGATGATCCCAATTATGCGACGCCGGGTCATTTCACACCACACACCAATTTTCTGTGAATGAAGAGGTTCTTCATGTATCGCATTGGTATTTCACCGGCGCAAATATGGGAATTTTGAGAATTGACGTATCTGGACAGTGGTGCCACACTTTGGAATGTGTCTGCCACTAAGGGGCACTCCGGCTGGATAGCGGACAGTGCCGGGTTCAATGCTGTCTGGACGCAAATGGTGGCCACTTCCAGCACATGTTGTGATGTCATCATATTTCGCACGAAATGTGGTAAGTCCACTTCACATTTCGTTGCAATATCTTCATTGGTGTGAATATTATTAACGAAATGCCGGGTTCGGTTGCGAGTGGGACATCCTGTATAAGAAACTGCCTAGTGAAAACCAAACTATACTTCTTTCTGCTTTTTTAGGTGGATTCCCCAAAAAATATAGTCGATCCCAGTCCATCCTCAAATCTTTCAGAAAGCATTACAGTTTTTTTTTTGTTTTGTTTTTTTTTGTTATTGTGCACATCTGTGATTGGGGAAAATTTTCATACATTAAGAACTCGTTTGAATCATGATATTTGGATAATACTTTGTCCACTACTTCGATAAAATTTCAGAAAGCAAAAAGCTGAACGTAACCTTGGAGTGGGGGGGGGGAGGATTAAAGAACTGTTATCCATTTTTCAACCATGTATTTTTAAATTTTGTTCATACCACTCATTCGTCCATGAATCATGAGATACACACTTCAATACGGCGGGGATAGTTTTATGGCTTCTTCATCAGATTTTTGGGAATGTTTTCTCTTGGGTATTTTTATTCATCCACCAGTAGTGAAATCCTAGATGTGCCATTAATACTGGGGCCCCAAAATACTGTCCAGCCTCCGGGCCTCCTGTCTCCTTAAATGTGCTCTGGCTATAATGTTTCTCGATAGCTTCTTGCGCCTTGAAAACTCTGTGGCCTTTCCGGTGGTCAAGTGGCCTGAGGCGCTGGTTTCTGGCGAATCATCCAAGATTGGCCCGGAATTGTCCAAGATTTGCCCTGCTCTAACTATAATCGTCCAAGATGCCTTCTACGGGACTCAGTCCCGGAGAAGGCATACGTGGGAACCTTGTCCCGTAGCGTTTGCAGTATACCTCCTATGGAATCAATAGCCCTAAATTAGGGACTAGCATTTACTTATACCTCTTAAGAGTTGTTCGTGGAGGCCAATAATCCCAGCCCTCCTAAAAAAAAAAAAAAAAAAACAGATAAGAAACTATTTTCATATGCGATATTTGCTTATTTTACTTTTAGAAAATATGAGAGACCACATTCGACGCCATCGAAATGTTTTTAAAGAAAACTCTAGATAAAAATACTTTCGGCTTTATGTGCTCAGCAGGTATTTTAACTTGTCAGATTTTAACTACGGCAACATCATTCCAATCTTTTCGACGCCTCCAAAAAGCGGCATCAGAGTATAACTACCCCTTCTGCCGCCCCAGTGCTATGACTCTGCCTGTCAGCTTCCATGATCTGTTTCAATCTTTTTCATGCTATGCATCCTTCCCGACAGTGGTAAAGTAAATTTCAAGTAAAAAATTTCGATGCAACGAAAATGGGTAACACTGCGTCATTGTCAAAACCATTGTTGAAATCTGATCGTGCTGCATGCTGCCCCATGACGTCACGCAACAGTAATTAATTTCATTACTATTCAACAGTACAAATATGAAGTATGGCCGAACATTATTTCATCACGTTTGACACAAACGGAAACATATCTCACCATGAAATACGGGATTACACCAGTACACAATACACATTTGAAGTTGTGATTCCGTCTTATTGGTGTAAATTATGGCAAGAGTGGTAAGTCAAATGATATTCGAAAACTTGAAAATTGCATCGTCCTAGAGCGGAAATCTAATCCGTGTCTCCCGGTTTGCGCCTGTGTACGCTTACCACTACACCACTCAGAACGACGAAGTCTCAAGTCTAGGGAGCAAACCGGGAAACGCGGATTCGATTTCCGCTCCAGAACGATGAAATTTTCAAGTTTTCGGATATTATTTGATTTACCACTCTTGTCATAATTTACACCAATAAGACCGAATCACGACTTCAGATGTGTATTGCACATATATCTCATTGCGATCTGCGTAAATTACGTAAACCTGATTCTAAATGTGATAAAAGCCATTACAAAAATCCATTTTTGAAACTACGCACCGTTGCCGACAGAAGTAAAGCCCCTATATCACATTTAGTCTGCGTCATGGTCTTTACTTACGTCTGTCTAAATCTGAATAATAATAATAATAATAATAATGGTATATGACAAAGACCGCCAATAGCGGTATAACTATACAGTCGGGATTAGAGGAATTGCTATCCCACACTGACCAACCCGCTTGGCCAGCGTGGTGAGTTATGGCCAAAATGACCCCACAACTTAAACCTTGGCTTTTCAAAATGACTCCACAAATTAAACCTTGGCCCTCAGTCTCCGGCAGCTGGAATATATACAAAAACTGCAGGCAACTCAAAAAATCATGGAGAGATGCATGCTTGGTGTAACCACAAGGGATAGGAAGAGGAACTCGTGGATCACAAAAATGACAAGAGTGGAAGACACCATGATGAGAGTAAAATCCCAGAAATGGTAATGGGCTGGACATATTGCCAGAAAGACAGACCATCGATGAACAGCTGAAAGTTTTGACGGGATTCCAAGGAACAGGAAAAGACCCAGAAGAAGACCACATGTGAGATGGGTGGGTTAAATTCGAAAGTATGCGGAAGCAACATGGAGGAGACTGGCACAAGACAGACCGTTGTGGAAGAAACTTGGGGAGACCTTCGTCCAGCAGTGGATTGATAATGGTTGACAATGATGAATGATGATATGACAAGATACAGAAGGAAGCAGTCATTATCAATATAACGGTATCGTTGGACCGTAATATTCAGAATACATATGCAAAAAATCAACAAGTATGTGGAACTGGCTGCAGAGATTAAACAGATGTGAAAGCTGAAAACAATTCACTTACGTCCACTGATTATCTCTGCAACTGGTATAATTCCTCATACTCTTACAACTCAGCTTGATGCTTTAGGTGTATAACACCTAAGGCCCAAAATCCAAGAAGCAGTAATTCTCGATGCGTGCCACATCGCACGAGGATTTTTAAACCATGAGTTACTATGTCTTTACTTGACTTCATGTCAGTACTGACAAGTGGACCATGCTACAGATGCCATTACTCTAGATGAGAAAATCAAATGAAATAATAATAATAAATATTGCTTTTAAAAACTAAACAGTCGAAATGCTTACTATTACCACCGCCATAATTTAGTAAATAATCGTATTTACTTTTATGATTCACATATAATCTTTTATAATGATATTTATAAGTTTTACGAAAATAACATTTATTAATCTACCTACTTAAATACAGCTCTATGTCATGAATTAATAACCGTATTGTCTCTTTTTATGATTTGATTCCACTTAGTATGTACCAGATTGTGGCTCAATATATTTCTTCTTCTGCAGTGTGATTGACATTTTGGTTTGCCGAAAACAAAATGGCATTTCTTTCGCTCTATTGTTTTAACAAATTTTGTTTTAGAAATTGGGATGCGATTTTTGATCATAAAGAATTTTCTTAAAATGTAGGTTTATTTTAACTGAAATAAAAAATAAATTTTGAATCACATTAATATCTGTTTTCAGAGTTTTTTCTTCTGTTTTTTTATTAGGATAACGTTCCAAGAAAATTATGTTTTCGTGATTGATGATGAGTTACTTTTTTTTTCTACGTGCAAGGAACGTTATCATTGCAGGGACTATTTTTAATGTGATTCCTTTGCGAACGAGAATGTACAGCTCTTTTTAATCCGGAGTTTTACAATTACACGGATTTTTTCCCCCACTAGACTTTTTACCTTTCACAAGAGCTCGAAAATGCGCGGAAAAAAGCCCCACTATGCTGATTGTATAAAACTTTCAAGCTGTTTGCTTTTTGTTTTAATTTTATCACTTCTCTATCACGACTTGAAGATTTTATACAAGAACTGCAAAACAGAAAATGTTATTTAAAATATTCCTGTGTTCTTAAGTTACCTTGTAATTGCTTACTGACAAATGAATACATGATGATGAAAGTCCTCTGCGATTTCTTTTCATTTTCTTTTACCCACGCTTAGCCGATGCACTAAAGAAGCATTTTTGATAATTCAATACAATTTCCGTAAATTGAAAAATCTTGCTTTAATAACATCTTTTTTGTTTTTCAGAATAACAGAGTTGCATTCAATATAAAAGCAGAAAAAAAACGCATTTAATTAAATGTACAGCAATTTAATTTGCCCCTGACACAACAAATATTTGCAATTTTTTAATACGTCCGCTTGCTTTGGAAACTAAAAAAAACATTTTACTAATTTAATTGCTCTGCTACTTCGTATTTACATTTATCCTTTTCTCACTAATAAAATTTACCTTTCCTGGTGAATCCAGAGCAAACAAACTATTCTTGAGCAGTTAAAAGTCTAAAATAAGGGAAATAAAACAGATCATTTTGTTACGCAGAGTACCATTTTCTTTTGAGTTCTCCTTATGACAAAAAAAGAAAGCGTTTTATGAAAAGCGGTGTTGAATTTAAGAACGAAATACTTAAAGAATTTAAAACTAACTGATGTTCCAATGTGATACGGTATTTAGTTTTAGTTACTTACTCCTGATAATGAAAAAAAAAAAAAAACCCTGCATTTTTGGAGAGTAGCATTTTATATTCGGCGATAGCAACAGCCCGACTGTCATTTTGTCGGTCATGCATTAAGTATGCATGACGTTATGCTTTACACGGTTTTGAGCGTAAAGGATTTCTTAAAGAAGAATTTTCATTAAATAAATCCATTCTAATTTGAAACCTTATTGTACTTATGATAAATGCCTTTTTAAATTCTCATACGAAAAATAAAAGCATTTTTTACTGTGAATATGTCAGTGTTTTTTAAGCAAATAAAGTGACGCATGGGATTAATTCAAAAGGCAGCAAGCACATTGCTCTACGCTTTGTGTAACAGAGAAGATTTACTGAATTCCCATGGAAGAGAGCGAATAGAAATTTCAGAAAATTAAGTGCAATCATGTTAACATTTAATGAAAATATATACTCATGTACAAAAGTTAATTTACAATCACAAACACCAACCTTGCGAGAAAACTGTTACAGATATTACTCGGAAAAGCGGCAGAACAATAACATGGACAACAACGTGTTATATACTCTAAAATGAAGATAAAGCACTGAATTCATTTCAAATAAGCCAATTTCAAGTCCATCTGCGCATGCGCAATCTAAAATCTAACCTCGAGATAGAAAAAGACACTGAATCGGAACAGTGTTAATGAGTGGGGATTGGTAACTTTTAGACTAGGATATCTACATGCTGCACCCCATTGTGCTATACATTATTTTAAATCTCTCATCTATAGTACGTAACTTCCCTCCTTGGAAGAGTCGAGTGGAAGCAAAAGTTTGTCACGGTGCGTACTGTACTTCCGTTAGTGAAGTTGCATAGCATCTCAATGCATTTTTGGAATGGCTTTTATCACATTTCCCATAAGATTCTCGTAATTTATTTAGATTTCAATGATATATTGTACGTTTATGTAAAACGTTATGCAACGTTTGAAGCCTTACCTTTAGTAGTAAGCGCCATAACATTGGTAGTCCATGCTTATATAGTTTTGCAATAAATGAATATTGGGCCCCAGCTGTACAGCGGAAAACAACTACGTGCCTTCACACTGCCTCCACCAAACTTTACTATCAGGATGTTACAGTCCAGAAGGCACCTTTCTCTTGGCATCCACCTCTCCCAAGAAAAAAACATCAGAGTGGTAGTCTATGTGTCGTGTCCGTCACTCAAATCGCAGTCTTCCATCGCTCTACAGTACGTTATTATTTTTTGTTTAGCGGTTTAACGATTACTGTGTGCAACAAGCAGTCTCCCGTCCTTAATTTACAGCCAGTACTTGTAGAGAAGGGAGAAAGCCAGTCAGACAAACACAACATCTTTGCCTCTCTGGGATTCGAACCCGGACCCATCACGGCGGAATGGGAAAAAGTCAGCGCTTAGACAACTGCTCCATCGGGACAGCCTACACTACAAAATCCGTGTTACCTACGACGTGTAGCATTAGTAGGAATGATCAGAGACTTGTAAGTGGCTGTTCGACCGTGGTAACCCATATCAAGTAGTGTTTTGTGCGCTTTACTAACGCTAACACCAGTTCCAATAGTCTCACGCTAAGCTTTCGTGAGATGAGACAATATTCATCTGCGTTCTGAGGCGACAATCCTTTGCAGAGCATTCCTGTCACGTTCTATTTGCTTCGGAGGTGCACCCGGTCGCTTCTTGTTAAATCCAGCCCCAGTTTTCTACCATTTGCATATCACACCATCGGACGTAGACCTTGGAATCTTCGATGAGGCTGAAATGTCACGTACAAAGCGTTTGTTTTCGTAGAACGCAGTGCAGGCTGGAATCAATTATTTCTGTCGATCGAGGCACCTTGCATTCAGAATCGTGCTATATCATAGCCCTACAAGCATATTTATAGTTTGGTGCGATACATGGTGCTTGCGTAAGACTGCGACGGTCCAACCTGCAACTACCTCTTTTCCCTACCCAGTCTAGCTCAAAACCCCTGCAGGAAGGAATGTCTTACGAGCGTTGACATTCTTAAATTAAGTTAAGTAAATAGCGACAGTGCACAGATTTTACAACACAAATCAAGTTTAACTATTTAATAGAATTTCAAATCATTAGTTACAAAACTTTACAACTTCTATGAAAGGTCAAGAATGCCTGTATCTTGAAATGCCCAGTCAACGAGGGAAGTGCTCACAAATGCCAACATAATCATGACGAACATACTAGTCCTTGAGCAAAAGGAAAAGTCCTTTAACAGCATGAACACAACAAGAAAGTAACGAAGAAAGCCAACAGGCACAATCCATTGGAATCACCCATTAGTCCGTAGTGTAGTTGTAGCTGTATCTCTGTTTCAAGAAGTCCGACTGAAAAGGTTGGGTTTTGTGTGTGTTCATGTATCATTAGTATACGGATTCGGCATAGACAACCCGTGGCTGTCTCGTCAGTAGGCAGAAGAATTAAACAGGAGCATCCAGCCAACGCTCGACCAGGTCCATGAGTGATGCTGAGTAAGCATAGAGGACCCTGGCATCACTAGTAAGGACTCGGCATAGACACCCCGGCTCTGTTTCGTCAGCAGGCGGAAGAATTAACCAGGATCATCCAGTCAACAAATAGGAAAGGCAGACTACGACACCACAACTCCATCCCCAGGCATTCCAAATCCTTGTCCTGGGAATTCAAAGAAAGTAATTAACTCTCATAATAACGCCCAGGAATGCCCCAGAAGAACGAGAGAAAAGCGAGAAAGGCGAATCGAATCTTTAGTACGTGTTCTTATCCTCCCTTAGAACAAAGAGAACCCCAGGTTACGCATTCCAAGAATATACAAGTGACCACGAAGGACTGTGACCAAAGAAGAACTCCAAGGAAACAACTCGAGGCATTTAGATTCCCTCTTATGCCACTATCAAGTTCCTGTAACGTGACAAGACCTTATACTCTACTAATAAAAGTGTCTGGATATTAATGGCAGGGCAGTGTATAATTATATTAATATCCTCATACTGAATCTACATGATAGAACAATTTTTATGCGGGGTTTAACGACCGCCACCAGAAACACTGCGGCTATAAGTAGGTGTGCGTCCCTAATTTAGGGTCACTAATTCCAGGGAAGGGAGAAAGCCAGCGCCGGAAAATAAACGCTCCATTCATGACACATCTGGGACCATAAGCCAGACCCAGCTCGGACAACCAATAAGAATACTATGTCTCTGACACCTTGGGCCACCGAGACGACCAACCTTCATCAATCCAACAGTCAGGGACGAATATAACAGAATCAAATTAGAATTATTTGCATTAGTAAGACTTAAAAATACATGGGAAGTATTTTCTCATAACTGTAGTTACAGGTTGGCAAAACAATTCTTCGAAAAATCCCGTATAAGAAGGAAATTCCGTTTTTAAATTCAAAAATGCTTTTTCATAATTTCGAAGAAATATACATTTTCTTCAGCTAGCGGAAAAGCTGTGGACTTCACAAAAATTCGAAAATGCGTCAATCATTGATATCGTAGTCCGATAAAGAGAATTTCCGATTCCGACTTATCGATGCGATGATAGAATCTACCCATGAGAGAACAAACTGGTTGTACAGGCGCGTTCTTGTTTTTCAAACAAGTGACAAAAGTTACAGAACCTAACATCACCACCAAAGAAGTTCAATATTTTCTCCATATGTCGATTCTGAGGTGCCCAAAAGATGTTCCACGAGTCTCATTCAACGTTATTGACAGCAAGAGTTGCTAGCCTTGTGGCTGATGTCCCGATCTGTTTCCTTTACAGATGCACCCCGTCTCTTTCAGTTTTCTACATTACTCTCAAATGTGGTGGCAACTGCTCACGCAGGTTGAGGGCCCAGTTACGAGTTTCGAGAGAAATTAGAAAAATTCCTTCAGAAAATAATTAGCATATTAAATGAAAATTTCCCAAAAGTTTGTGTTACATGGAAGAACTGAGCATCAAAAACCATGTGCCCAAATTTTCGCAATAAGAGTTCGTCTTCTTAGAAAGAAGACCGAAGTTTAATTGGGAACACTAATTTGTTTCAGTATGAAGTCTTACAATATTTTAGGCATGGCCGTAGCCAAGGGGAAGGATCTTAGGGACCGGTCCCCCTCCGAAATCCCAATCATTTTTTTCGAAATTGAACTTTAACAAATAATGCTTTTGTTTTTTTATTTGACCTTATACGTCCATTTTGGAGATCATTCTCTACATTTGTCACTAGAGGATCCTTGTACAATTTCATGTACGTATAGAAAACTGTATAGGCACAATTTAGTCTGTTGGAACTTTTTTTTAGCTCATCTGCGAAAAATAACGATGTTCTCAAAGGTTTCATCAAGCAAGTATTACCAGCTTCCAGGCACACGACATTAATATCAATGTGCGAAACACTTTGGGTTTACAAGCATGAAGTTTTATTGAGATTCCGAGAAATCTACGTTGTAATAGTTCTATCGTTACAAAATTTGCAAGGTATAAAAAATCGCAAATCCTCCCTAAAAGCTCATCAGTTATTATGTACTGTTACCCAAGGCCAGTTTGTAGTCAAACTTTGCACACTTGACTTTGTATTTTCGTGGACCTTACCGGTGTCGAAAACTCTTCAAAACGTTGACTACGATTTGACGACATCACTGGAACATTTTGTTCTCGTGGTAACTTCCCTCGACCATCTAAGAAGTAACGCCATCGATAAATTCAGTGTTACTTTTAATGCAGCGTCAAAATTTATTACATAAGTTGATGGAATTATCACAATGCCAAGAGTTACATCCAGGATGATTCAAAGCGGGAATATTTCATCAGAAACTCTAGAAGAATATTTCCAGAAGAATCTTTTCGTGTCATTTGTTGACCACATGCGAACACAAAGTAATGATCGATTCGAGACTCACAAGACTTCAAATATTTCTACCTCGTCATGTTACGTTAAACTGCGAAAAAGAGCTAACGACTTGCAAAGGATTTTATGAAAACATACACGCAGAGAGCGGTACTCTCATAGTCCGTTTGGCGAAACAAATAGTGATTGTGGAATAACTCTTTTACGGGTCTTATAGAGGTTATTTTTCTTCAAAGTTGGTTGTCAAATTTTCGAACTAAAGCCTAGTTCGTCATCAGGACTATGTCACTGGAGTAGTTGCTGCCACTCAATTGGAAGAGTCCATCCGCAATTATCATTAATTGTGGTACTTCTTCTTCTTGCTATTTCGATCCCTTCTTCTAGTTTCCTCTTTACTAAGTTTGACTGGTGGGCGATTATTTTCACTGAGTCCCAATTTATGGAGTGTCCACTTGCTTGTATATGTCTGTCTATCTTCACAAAGAAGAATTAAAGGAAATATTGGCAGAAAACAATTACCCCTCCCCATATGTTGAAAAAATATTTAAACAAGTGCCAAAAAAGAAGCAGGAGAAAACCAACTTCAAATTCACCAGCAAAATTACGTACCACAAGGGACTTTTCGAGAAACTGAAAAGGATCGGAGCAAAATATAATATCAGGCTAGCTCCAGATCTTAATAACAAAATAAAGAAATTCCTGCCAGCTTTAAAGCAGAAAGAATTGGACATCCAATTGCAGGAAGGAGTAATTTACTGCATCGACTGTAACTGCGGACTCAGCTATATAGGAGAAACAGGGAGAAGTATTAAGGTCCGAATGAAAGAACACCAAGCAGCTATTAGGAACATTGGGAACAAAACAGGGCTAGACAGACATATACAAGCAAGTGGACACTCCATAAATTGGGACTCAGTGAAAATAATCGCCCACCAGTCAAACTTAGTAAAGAGGAAACTAGAAGAAGGGATCGAAATAGCAAGAAGAAGAAGTACCACAATTAATGATAATTGCGGATGGACTCTTCCAATTGAGTGGCAGCAACTACTCCAGTGACATAGTCCTGATGACGAACTAGGCTTTAGTTCGAAAATTTGACAACCAACTTTGAAGAAAAATAACCTCTATAAGACCCGTAAAAGAGTTATTCCACAATCACTATGAATAGAGGTGCCATAAATGCATTTACAACTAGAAACAAATAGATCAACATAGATGTTAATTCAAGACCTGTAACGCAATGCAGGTCCTTTTACAATGCGATTCAAATCTTTTCCCAGCTCACACACCGTGTTACAGTTTCTTGCTATAATTCCGATTTCCACAGCTACGCCAGAAAGGTCGTTTTCAATACTTAGACGATTGAAGGCATATTTAAGAAACTCAACGGGAGAAAACAGACTGAGTAGATTAGCACTTTTAGCAACCCATTGCAATACTGAGGTGCAACAAGGACGGAATTTTAAATCGGTTGATTAAATCTTCAAGGCGGACTAATTTTTTATAAGGTGAGTGAAAATGTAAACCTTATTTGTTCTTCTTAATGTAAAAATTTCTTGAATTTGCTGATTTGTACAAATTGTATCATACCTGTGTTAAATGTTTTAATTTGCGCCTTGAAATTTAAAACTTTCAATCGATACATACTGTAATTGTTATTGCTTGTATCAAAACATTGGTTCAACATAATTTTTAAATCATTAAAAACAGTTATCTAAAGGAATGACCTCCCGTTGTGTTTGATTTATGTTTATTGTAAATTTACAGGCGGAAATTTTACAAGTAAAGCAAATTTATGAGGAAAATTTTACAAATACTAGTTGCAAAAATGGATGGGGGAAGGAAGGGTTTGTATAGTTTTTTGAATTGCAAACTAAAAATTTTTAGTTTCTATTTAATCATCAAAAGAAATGAATACTTCACCGATGAAAACATTTTGGTCCCCTCCCGAAAAAAATTCCTGGCTACGGCCTTGATTCTAGGTTTATTCAATTATCCGATGAAGATCATTCATTATAGAATAATTTCAAATTTAAGTAACTAGAGCTCCATATAGACAGATACTCTGAAAAGGATATTCTTCCCAACTTCCGTAGATAGAGTGATATATAGAGATAAATCGACAAGCTTTACCACTGGACCTAAAGAATGATTTAATGGTACTTATGAAAGTGAGTGAGAGAGAGACCTAGCTTTTAAAATTAATTTTATTATCACTTGAAAGGCGCGGAAAATGGAAGTAATGTTGTGTAACCAAAAGATTGAAATATGTAGGGAACGCAAATAAAAATTCCACCTCACAACATGTAAAACAGAGGAAGACGTTCTGGCAAATCGAAAACAAGAAAGATGACACCGAATTTTCGGTTGCAATGAGCACGACCCTTGAATCCTTTCCGACGTGAATAAAATGTATCAAAGTTATTCAAATTCAATGGAACTGGATAAAAAAGATCAACTGGATTTTTTTCAATCGATAAAACGTACAGAAATAAAAACAGATACTTACTTTCACCAGCGGTTAAAAAGGAGGATACGAAAATCAACAAATGGAGCACAAAAAGTTTCTCATACCAAAAGGAAAGTATCAGAGACAAAGATATTTAAAAGGAATCATGATATAACTCTCTGTCTCACAGTGGAAACATTTTTCATAATGGAAAAGTTGAAAAAAGGCAAAAAAAAAAATACTCGTTGCAAAAGCTATGCTAAGGAAAACGAAGTTTTCAAATACGTCTCACTGAAGCAGTGATAGCGAGAAAAAGGTTTTGACCTTTATGCCCCGTAGCGGAAAAGTTGTGCATTATTTAAACAGGATAATTCTCATCATCTTTATTGCACGGAATGGCATGCAGTAAAAATAAACTTCTCAGTAGGGCTTTTAGGAGCAAAGATACAGCTGCAGACAGACAAAAGTACACAAACAGCATCTAGCGACAGAACTGCAAAGTATTGTACAAAACTCCTTAAATAGAAATCTAAAGTGTTCCACAATGTAAATGATATCCGGTGTTAAAGAATTTTTTAAATCGCGCATTTAAGAGCAAAGATAGTGAGAAAAATAGATTAAAAATCTGCGCCCCTAGCTGCAGAAGTTGTGCATTATTTTGAGAAGAAAATAAACACAGAAAGTGTTCATAGCTAGACCGAAAAAATAAATTCTGTGATCGGGTTTTCCGCAGATATTGCTGTAAATAGATACGTGAACTTACGCCCTCTAGTGGCAAACTTGTACATTAAGAAAATATTTAATTACATGAAAACATTTCGCAGCGGAAACGCTTTCTAAAAAGACATAATTTTACAAATCCGACTCTGTCTTACAAGCAGAGATATCGACAAAAATAAGATATACATCTACGCCCTCTGGCGGTAAAACTATACATTGTTTTAAGAAAGAGGTATTATGAAATGATTTTCCCTGGTGAGCAATACTGATCTATGAAACAATATTTTTCAATGGAGGTTACAGGAATGTCGATTTTCTTGCAAATATATCAGAAGCACAGATAAAATCCTACGCCTCCTGGTGGCCAAACCATTTTTTTAAAGAAATTAGAAATCATATCCAAAAGATTTCCTTTCAGGCGCTGTATGCGATGCAAAAGAATTTTTCAAATCGGAGTTTTAGAAGTGGAGACATCGGGGGAAATGCAATTAAACGTTACGCCCCCTAGCGGAAAATCTATGCATCACTTGAAAATTTTGAAACTATATGAGAAACACTTCGCAACGGAAACGCTTTCCAAAAAAGGAAATAAAGGAATAATTTTTCAAATCAGACCCTTAGAAGCAGAGATATCGAAAAAAATATGTTATACATCGACGCTCCTGGCCGAAAAACTATGCGTTATTTTAAACACAAAGCTATTCACTAAAAGTTTTCCGAGGTGTGCGGTATCGGACCACTAAACATTTCTTCAATTGAGTTTTCAGAAGATAAGATTTTGTTGTAAATACATTGGGGGCAAAAACAAATTCTTAGCCCCACCCCCTGGCCAAATTATTTTTTATCAAAAATTTGAAATTATATGTAGAACATTTTCTATCAGGAGTTGTATCTGATGCAGAAACAATTTTTCAAATCAGAGCTCTAGAAGCAGAGGTATCGGAGAAAACGCAATTACCTTCACGCCCCCTAGTGGAAAATCTATGCATTACTTAAAAAAGAAACTGTGCCTAAAATAATCTTCGTTAAAAATGACATCGAAGGGATGAAATAATTTTTTCAATCGGATACTTTTAAGGAAATATATGCAATAAAATATATGTTGAATTCGATATCATCCGCATTTACTCCCTCTAGCAGCGAAGTTATTCAGCGGTAAAAAAAAAACATGAATGCAAATATCATCATTCCCACATTTCAAGCTTCCCAATACAATTAAGAATTTTTCAAATCGGACTAATAGTTGCAGAGATATGGTGTCCATAACCGCACGGACAAACCAATAACACAATCACGATGTTTTTTTTTTACAAAAGACGTGCTAAAAATGTCATGGTAAGAAACCAAAGCAGGCATTACGAAAACAAAAATAAAATAATAAACCTCGGTGTTTTTATTTACGCAGTTGAGAAACACACATATACTGACTTAGAACTAATTTATTTTTCCCATTTATGAAAAAAAAAAAAAAAAAAAGCTTTAATGCTAGCAGCATAGAAAGAACTCTGGATCTACAGCCAGTTCAGGTCATTGCATTTAAATCTTAGTCTGTGTTGAAGGTGCACCCGATTTCTCAAGTGGTCCTTCACTCACAAAAACAAGTTACAATCATTTGGAGCCAAACTTAAAATGTAGGAACACTGGTACAAGATATCCCAACCTTAATTTGTGAATGTCACTGTGGCCAAGTTCATTGCATAAGAAGTATGCAGCCATGCTTCACTTCGACAGTTTTTCCAGTCTTACCCCTCTGTGAAACGCATCATTCATGAACAAACTGCTGCACTATTGAACATTAACTGTTGCATGGGGTTTTCAATTCCTTTTGGGATGAATAACCTGTTCTTCATCCGAAACGGCACTTCGTATGACATTCCCAGTTGAAGTTTATTTTCGTTGTTTAGCCACCACCATGGGTACCTCTAAGGGTTATTAACCACCACTAGTCCCTCATTAAGGGCCAGCGATTCCAGGAAAGGGGAAGATACAAACACTTCTCCCATAAGATTAAGAAGATCAATTTTCATGTACAATTTTCTTACTTTTCTTATTCACAAAGGTTTCGCTGTGCTTTGGCCCAACTTCTTCAGGCAGGGACATCATCCACCGTGTTGACGGTCACGAGTTTTTGTCCTTTGGCTTCACGCGCTCGACAGAAATGGAGTGGATGCCATGTTGTTGACAAGTTGCGAGCAATTTTGATGAAAAGCTTCTAAAATATGAAGTTTAATGATCCAATACAGCTTGTCAATAATTTTGCTTCTTTAAAGAGAAATTTATAATCACTCGCATGACATCGTTTAGCCATCGATGGGGTTTTACAGCTTACAGTTCCATATGTATTCAAAAATTCCCAAAACTTTCAATTTCAAAGTGACCTCGAAACATTCTACTTAAAAGATTTATGAATTTTAAATTGTCTTTCAGTTCTCAGCTAGCCTCGCAGCAACCTTTTACTTGATGAAAACTACTTTGGCATGCGGGTTAGCGAACAATATCATTTTCACCTAGTAAGCGCGCGCGCGTGTGTGTGAGTGTGTGTGTGTGTGTGATGCACACAGAATATCTTCTATATCTGCCAATAATCGGAGAGAAATAGTTCTCATTTCACCACATGTCTAGAATTCTGTGATATAGTTAGTACAGACACAAATGAATTATGAAACTTCGCTTCCGAGGTTGAAAATGAAAGGCAACTGGGAATAGTGAATCGCACCCATCCCATGACAAGCGGCGGCCAGTGCTCATATTCCTTATTATAATTATGCGCATTCTCCCAGCAACTTAAATAAGGTCAAAATATGTATCATACCGCTCTACTTATCTGGCTTTTACATCGACTTCTCGAATAGGAAACTACCACGCGACTACTATATGACAAAACTTTATGAACCAATTACTGAGTTGCAAAAATAGTGGAAGGTCATTATGCGGGTTGTCCTCGCTGTCGTATTTTAGATTGCTGCGACACAAAGTAAATAATTATGACGATGATTTCATTCAATTTTGTGCCTCTGCATATGATGATACCTTGGGATATGTAGTGTTTAAGAATTCACGCTTAATAAAATGATATCGAAACGATTAATGGACACGTAAATCCCGATGATTTTTTATTTGTTGGGGTTTTCACAATTCAGAAAGTGTCACGTTAACTACATGTTAATTGCGTATTTGAAGTACAATCCTATGATTTTTTGAATAATTCGCAGTGTTTGTTAATTGATTATTTACTGTCTTTATTTATTCAATAAACACATAACATAATCAACTAAGTGAAACTTGAACTGGTTTATTCTCCAATGATGAAGTTTTTACGAGCCGGAAGTTGAAGCCAAAAATGCGCTTTATCTTTGCGTCGCTGACAATCAGAAATCGTACATCAAGTTATCGTAATAACAAGCTCATATAGATTATTCACAGTGATCAGAATTGTGTACTGAACTGCCTGTGTAACACATCCTCAAATAACTTGAACAGTACATCCCACCGGAGCTGGAATCAAACCCGCATCTCGCGATTTCCGGTTGAGCATGCTATCAGTTTTTGTTTGTTTGTTTTTTGTTTGGGGGTTTAACGACCACCGCGAGCAACTCAACGGGCTGTTAGATATCGCCCGACCCTAACTTAGGGCCATTGATTCCAGGGAAAGGAGAGAGTCAGTGTCGTAAAACAAACACAACATCTATGATGAAAAGGATTTGAACCGAGACCCATCTAGGACGTACGATTAGAATCCAGCGCTTAGACTGCTGCACCGCAAAGGCGGCCATGCTTTCCGTTACACCATCCAGAGCAATGAAGTTCCAAGCACTGAAGCTAAGCAATTATCGCTTAGGAATCCGAACAACCTCAGCCAGTCGAAGCAAGCTTGTGCTTCCTCGTAGCATCAATGACCCTTTCATTTGATTGCTATGAATAATCTAATGAATTTCCCACGTATTTATAAAGAATATTTATTCCTTAATTTCTATGCAAGCTCATATACTTTTAACAAACATAGCGATATCCACAATATATCCAGAGTTCTGCACTTTACATGCTTTACATCTCTCCACATGCTTTTTCTCTCCCCACACACCTTTTATTTTAATTTGATTCACTGTCAGCATTGCTAAAAGGTAAAAACTGTTTGTAAAAGTGGTATGTCGTTCAGTAAGAAAATATTTAAACGATAAGGAACGAAATTTAAGAAACAAACTCTAAAGGAAGTTTAAATAAAAGGGATGCATCACAACCCATTCCTAGGGTAAGTAAGATAATTACACTCACACAACAATCATTAACAGCATTTAGAACGCTCCTAGTATAATAACACTTAGACATACAATCCTTTAGATAACCAGCAGAGTTATCGCACCAAGAACTTAGAACACCACCATTCATCTATTTGACCTCACTAATGGCACGCTATACCTGCTGCAAGAGCACGGTCCTATTTATACTTCAGTTTTCCTGACTTACTTGACTACCAGTGTAGACCTAAAGAATAAACTCTTGGGAATTCCGACGTGAGGTTCAGTTCAGAAGTCATAATGAGAGATAACTAAATTTGCATAAGGGGCTGTAAAGCTAAAATGAAATGGCATACGTCACAGATGCTTTTGCTAAAAAAATATTCGGAGCAATATCACACAATTTTGGAACAATCAAAGACAAAAACAATGTGGATTTAAATATTTCATTCCCGGTGCTATGAGTGCTATCTAAGGTTTCTGTCCATAACCAGATATTTGCATACTGACAAAACTCTTTAGAAGAGGCAGCTGATATAGGGTTGGCAGTTATTTTTTAGCAGTGGTGTGATCACCTAGATAATCATCAAGCCCAGAAGTACTTTATTTGTGATGAAGAAAGCGACTGCAGAAGAAAAATATATCTATATTTATCATTGCCGTTAAAGGACAAATTCACAGTTCCACCATGTATGACGTAAACGAGAAAAGAAATCTGTGCAACCACTATCTTTAATAAAAAAGTGAAACATCGAAATTTGTTGGACATAGCTACTCTTATTTTACCCTATCCAAACCCTCGAAAACGAAAGGAACTTCTTATTTTCTTTCTCTTTGCTGCTGATTCGTACTATGTTTCCATCCAGCGGGAACGGCTATTTCTTTTGTAAGTTCCTAAAGAATAGTGGAATCCAGTCCGTCCTTGGCTTTGTGAAGAACCGACAGAAATGTTGCCCCAAAGGAGACATTCAGAAAAGAAATAGATCTCTATTTCTGGTGCCTTTCTTTCTGAACCTATTCCTTTCTGAATATGTGAAATGAATATATTGTTCTCTGGTACCACAAACGGTTATATGCTGAACATTTCGCGGAAACGTAAATCTTTAGATCATTTATAACTGTTTAATGTTTGAGCATAAATTCCTCAAAAGCTCTGTGTGAGGTGACAATAAAGCTATAGTTTTTTTTTCTCGTACTTTCCCGTTTACTATTAGAATTTTATATGAATAATGCATTCTTCTTCAGATTTGGATTTTTCAATGGAAAAAAACCTCTCATTTTACTCTTACTCTGACGAAATTTTAGACGCGCAAAATTAATGACAAAGTTTGAAAAAAGTCGTTTGAAACTTAGTTATGTTTTCTATTTAAAAAAAAAGTAGCCGTTAAGCACAACGAATAGTGTTACTTCGGGTCCGTTAATCTCAGAGAAAGTGAGCATTAATTACCTTCTTCAATATCGTTACATAAGTTAGGATCATTTCCTTCTTTCTTCAGGATTTGGGGAACGAAGATGGTCCCTTAACTATGTTTTTATCTGTTATGCTTCCGAAGTTTATAAAACAAACAACTACTAACCGTTCCCTGCGTCGGGTGCTCGTAAACTTCAGTTTGAAAATGAATTAATTTATCTTAAAGAAGTTTTATTGCATCTGTGTCTGCATAGCAAGAGATGCGAACAATTGAACCGTTTGGAGTTCTCCGGATTCTGCCCATTTTCAGAAGGACAGCAAAACGAACAATGGCCCACACGTAAGAGTATAAAGTGCGATAATCTCCATGCACACGTGTAAAGTAAATTGATAATGAAGGAGTAACAGGTGACAACGAGTCGACTTAAGAATCAACAACTGTCCAGATGTTCGCAAGTGGGGTCATTCAAAATGGAAGGAGTATTTAAGAAGAGAAAAGAAAGTACTGGCTGTTGAGGAAGGAAGAGTGAAATAGATTTCGCGATTCTTCGTACAACGGCGAGAGATTTTGGTTCCCTGGAAGAGGGTTAGGTCTTTCATGTTGAGATTTCATAGCAAAGGGAAAATTAAATGGGAAGCGGGAACTCGGCAGTGAGGTAACGGAGAAAACAGCATGATTGAACAAGCAGAAAATATCAGTATCTAAATAATAAAAAGAGTAGTATAGATGTAATATAGAAATCGGGAAAAGAAATCCGTCACCTTCCCAATGTACAGCTTTGAATAAAGAACAGTATTCTAGAAGAACTGTTCATATTTAGCCAGTAATGTCTTCACTCCTTTTATCATCGTGGGAGCTAAAAACCTGGCACATGGTAAACTAACGTACAAGCAACGATAGGACGAACCCACGTGGCAGGGCATTGCAAAAAATCCAGTGAACACTTGAGTAGAAAGACTCGGATTAGTAAATAAAATTTGCTTGGATCACTGAAGGAACATCTTATCATCAAATGTCTTCTCCCATGCTGAGGTCAGCTATTGTGAGACAACCTCAGTCACTGTGCTGGCTATCGGGTAACTTTAGGATATTTCTTCATAAAGGCCAATTCTCGGACCATCAACCCAAGCCTTCTCTGGTCTTTCACTTTTTCTACTCTCTTTATATCACAGTAACAAATATTTTCTTTGATGATCCTCTCGGCACGTGAGCAGCAAACTTCCATTTTCCTCTGTCGATTTGGTTTTCAGCATTCTCCTATTGCACTAGATGCCAGAGCGATTAGTTTAATATTTTCGGCTAAGAGAAGCCTTATTTCACGGCCTTCCATCTGCTTAGAAAGCTTGTACAATGCATCGCCCTACTGCTGGAGTCAACCCTACACTTCCGGATTTATTTTCGGGTATGCTACCTTTAAAACACTTAAGGCAACTGAAGCATAGAAATCTGAACGAACTTCGTATTTGCGCTAGTTGAAGTATCCTGATGCTCCTTCTAGCGACGGTGACCATTGTAGCCCAGGAACAGATCCAGTGATAACATCTGAATAATTTGCAATTCTTTACCTGAGTCCGTTCCTCGATTTTAATTGTCGTCCACGCTAAGAGGAGGCATCAGGACTCGTCAATTAGCGCACATGTACAGTTAGATCAGATTTCTACGCTTCAGCTGCTCAGAAATTCGTATCCTTCAGTAGAATAAAAGTAGAATATTCAATCAAGTGTTGCGGGTTCGATTCTCTCTTCCGAGTGATGCAACATTCAAGCTTCCTGAGGACATGGATCCTTCTGAAACGATGAAATAAAGCGTTTTCTGTGATGAAAAATAATATGTCGGAAAGTCTACTGAGGATATCCGTTCCTCATTAATTTCTTCCGTTGTTTTTTATTTGCACATTTCTTTTTAAAGTGTGTATTTCACAGCCACAAAAAATCCTCAACAGAGATAGCATTTTATTATTTATAGTTTGAGATTAAAACTTGCTTCTCTTTTTAGAAGTTTCTTATGGTCTCAAACGGTTGTCTTCGTCTTCCTGATGTTTTGTTTATTATCTGTCTTGCTTCTTCCATCTTCGGTAGTAGTTCAACTCAGACACAGGTTGCAAAAAGTTAAGGACATTGCATGAAATGAAGGATGTACGTATTTGACTCAAGTAACACGCATTGAAATAACATCAGTGAGGCTATGTAACTCAAACGATAAAGTGTGCGTTTACAAAAACAATTTACTGTGCAGTTACTACACTCAACAAAGTAGCACTTCAATATACACAAAATGGTATACTCCGAGAATGTCCATACATCTGGGTATTAGTGCCCGGTAACACCACAACTGAGGCGAAGAATGTCTTGACATCTACGAGGCATACTTCATTTGAAGTTGCTAATGAGTGTCTGGGGAAGTTCGTCCCATATTACATGGCAACAGTTTGTGGATGTCTGCCAGTGTACTATGTTACGGATCGTGGTTATAGTGATTGCTTGCGGGAAGCGACCGTGCGCCAAGCGACCCTGTGGAAAATCGTGCGCGAAGCGACCCTGTTATATTCGATCGTGGACGAAGCGACCCTGTTATATTCGATCGTGGACGAAGCGACCCTGCTAATCGAATAATTTTACTTATATATATACAAATCGTAGTCAAATTATTTATATATATCTAATTAATTAATTACTTACATCAAGTTTTTTATACTAAATACAAGTTTTTAATATCATTTTATATATATACAAATCGTAGTCAAATTATTTGCATCATTGATTAAGTACCTACATCTGAATTTTGTAACTTTTGCCCTTAGTCCAACTTGGTAACACAGTTTAATGCTTTCAGTGCATTTTTTAAGAAGTTTAGAATTTCCAAATTCCCCCATAATATTGCGAATGCGTTCCTCTACTTGTATATGCATTTTCTTCCTTTTTGGACCAAGTTCTCCTAATTCTTTTAATTGTTGTTTGTGCAACACACGTCGAATTTGGAAATTCTAAAGGCATTAAAAAATGCCTGAAAACATTAAGCTATGTTACCAAGTTAGACTAAGGACAAAAGCTACAAAATTCAGAAGATGTAAGTACTTAATTAATGTGTGTGTGTGTGTGTGTGTGTGTGTGTGTGTGTGTAAGTAAACTGATTCGATTAGCAGGGTCGCTTCGTCCACGATAAAATATAACAGGGTCGCTTCGCGCACGATTTCCAGAGGGTCGCTTGGCACACGGTCGCTTCGCGCACGACACCGTTATACTGACGTCGCTGTACAGCTCCTCAAATGTTTTCAATAGGAGTATGGTCAGGAGAACACAGAGGTAGCTGTAACAATTCAACGCCATGATTTTCCTGCTCTTAAAGCACGCTTCAGCACGTGGCGGGTTGCATTGTCATCGAGAAAACGGAAAGAATGTCGAATAGCACCGTGGAATAGGCACAAAGGGCACAATGATATCGGTTAATGCACTGAGTCCTTCCATTTATGTTGCCATGACAAACATACAAAAAAGTACGGAAAATGAAACACACTCCGGCCGAGACCAGAAATGACTGCCACATGTGGGTGCATTGCACACAGTGTGATTTTATTGGTGTCTCGGATCTCCTACACACGTGTTTGCGTCCAGTATCATAATAAAAAGGGAAACGAGATTCGTCTGTGAAAAGTGCATGGTAGGAGTCTGTATTCCATGGTATGCACTCTTGGACCCAAGTAAATATTTGACCATGGTGAGCTGGTGTCAATGCTGTACACTATATTGACAAAAGTCACCGCACAGCCATTGAGAAGCAAATGAACAGATCCGCTGCGTTGATAAGATGTGCGGTAAAGCTGCAAACGATATAAAAACAAGCCTGCAGCTCCCCGCGATCATATTGCATTCTGAGGTTGACTGAAAATGTCACTGCGGGAGAGAACTGACTTTGAGAAAACAAAGATTGTTGGGTGTTATATTAGTGGGTTGTCCATAAGAGAAACCGAGAGGCGTTTAAACATACCCAAATCAATTGTTTTGGATGTACTGAATAAGTGGAAGACACACGGCGTTCTTGAAGCAGCAAAACATACTGGCAGATATAAGAAAATCAGTGATTGAGGACGTCAAAGCCTCAGGAGAGTCGTCACAGCTAATCGACGGAGTACTGCACAAGAACTCAGTGTACAGGTGAGTAACAATGCTGAAGCCTCGGTATGTACACGTACAATTCGCAGAAATATTCATTCCATGGGTTACCGTGTTCGTGCGGCTGCTCATGAGCCTTTCATCTCCACTCGGAATGTTACTTGTCGTTTAGCATGGTGAAAAGAACATTTATCGTGGACCGTAGATCAATGGAAACGGGTCCTATGAACTGATGAATCCAGATACACGATCCATTAGTCTGATGGCCGTGTGTGGGTATGGCGGCAGCCGGGGAACGCTATTTACCACAGTGTACTGTTCCTATGGTCAAGTTCGGAGCTGGTAGTGTACTTGTGTGAAGGTGTTTTTGTGGTATGGTCCCGGCCTATTGGTTATCGTCAACAAACCTGTTAACTAGCACGTTTACCTCAATATTCGAGAAATTATGCCCTACCAACTCTGTGGCAATACTATGGAACCGACACCGTGCTAATGTATGCCAATAAATGCTATGTTGTGTTTCTCTTCTAGATGTCCGGTGACTTTTGTCAATACAGTGTATATCTCAGCGGCCTCCTTGCTCTAAGTACGTACTCGTGAAGTCCGTACTGGCGGGTTTGATCCCAGGCAGGTACGAACGCTCGAACCACTAAATATCCGCCGCGCGTCGGATGGGCACGCTAAGCCGTCGGGCCCCGGGTACTGGCCGCCCGGTAATAAGTAAGATCATCTTCCTCCCCCTTTCTACCTAGCAAAATGAAAAACATAATTCTTTCAGCAGTGCGGTGAATTTCAGAGATGGGTGACAAAAAGGGCAACTACTATTATTTTATCGCATCACCCAGGTGACTTTGATGGACGCAAATTTCAAATTTTGTTCGCAAAAAAATCTCATTGCACATCCTGATTATGTCTCAAGAATTAAAACGTAATTTAAGAAATTGTGTGCTCTAGAATAATTTCGATTTTATTCGCTCAACTGAAATTCCATCGCACGTGAATATAATATTACACACACTTAGTTTTTAACGAACGGCAGTTTTTCATGTTCCGTTACTAATAACTTTAACAAATTAAGATTTCGTTTTGCCGTTACAAAGATGTTTTTGAAAAACACCTAAATGTTTTTGAAATCTTTAAAAAAGATTTATGTTCAGGTTAATTTCTCTTATATTTCGCTTATACAACTTCTGCGTTGTTTTTTCCTACATCGATGTTTAACGGCACTTTGATTAAACCCTGAGGAAAAGTATTACATGCTGTCATATCTAAATGAAATATTTGTACAAACATTATTTAATTACGAAAGTAAAGTGTGCGAGTAAAAGCAAACCGAGTAAACGCACGCTGAAATATATGCCTATGAAAGTGATTGTGCACCTAAATAAGCGTTTACACGACGAATTGTAAAGAAAATTAATTTTTAGGTATGATCTGAATTAGTTGGTTATTAAAAGATTTACCGAGTGAACAACTGAAAAAAAAGACTCATTAAAACGGAATCCCGTGTTATAATTTAACAACAATTTGTTTCGTGTCGTTCCTTGAAATTAGCGCTGAGTTGTAAAGAAGTCTTTTAGAATTTTGTACTTTCTTTTACGTTTTTTAAAGTATTTGTTTTATGGTTTTTATATGAAGAAGTTTGTTTCAAAACACCGATTTCTATTCCTTTCAGCTTGTTCGTACGTCATAATTGCGACAAGATTTTTAAAAAGCTCTATGCATTATCAGAAAATCTGGAGGAAGTCTCATGAGATTTCTTTCTTTTCTCTATCTTTAGATTTTCCCAGACTAGAACATTTTATTTTTTGTGACTGTTTAAATGCTCGAATGTTTGGCTTTATATAATCAAAGATTAAATGCCTTTGTACATCCGCAGTTTTTCATCATAAATGTGAACAAATGCTTTCTTTATTTCATTATTTCAAAGAAATCAATCTTGCAGATCTTATTTTGCCATCTCATGTGTTCCTTTTCTGCTCTTTTGATGCATCTGTGCCCAGTATTTCTTTGTTATTATTACTACAGATAAAACATCTAAAATGTCGTGTTTAAGAGGAACTTCGAGAGAAAGTCTATATAGTGGAAGGTTAAAATTTATTCCAATTTCTCAAAGACTATTACTTTCTGCTCTTAACAATTTTGACAGCAAACAAGTAAAGACTTTAGTCAATTCATGCCCCAGATTTGATTTCGAAAAATTTATCAGGCTAAAATTTATACTGATTTCTCAAAGACTATTGATCTCTGGTCTTCACAACTTTAACAGTAAACAGGCAAAGTCCTTAGCCAATTCATGTTTGATTTCGAAACATTTATCAGAATCATTTTTAAAATTCAACTTCTCTCAAACGGAAGGTATTCCGATTTTGCACCGATTAAAATAAATTTAATTAAATGATGAATTTTTCGAAATTAAACTGGAGTATATAATACCTCAAGATTTTAATTATTTGTTCTCAAACTTTTGCTGACCAGAACACAATAGCCTTTGAGAAAATGGGTATAGAAAGAATTAACATTGCACAATAGGATAGATTTTCCATTGTTGGCAGCCTTAAAACAATAAAATTAAATTAATTCAACAACTTACATTATTAAAGAATGTATGTTGTGTAAGTTCTGGAGCATATTTCTCCTGCTGCGATGTGTTCTGGACAAAAAAGATAGTTTAACGTTTTGGTAACTACTTCCTCGAGTTAGGGCCAAATAAAGTTGACCATGTCCGAATACCGGTTTAAGTAGGTAAAAGCCAACTCTTTCTAGAGATTCATCTTTCACCCTATTACAAGTCACGGCGAAACCCAAAGTAATCAGAAATTAATGTCTCCGCGTAGTGACATACATATATGATCAAAAGTATCCGGACACCCCGTTTCAATTGTATATTTCCTTATATACGTCGCATCCAGCCCAAATATGTATAAAACGACGCACGTGGTCTGCAAGCATCATAGACAAGCATGGAGAGCAAAATTTGTCGTACGGCAGAGCTCACTGACTTCCAATGGGGAAAGGTCAAACGATTCTATCTTAGCAGCAATTCAGCTCGGGAAATTTCTGCGCTGATGCAGCTGTTCCTATTGTGAAGTTGGAACGCCTAGGAACAACAACAGCACAACTGCGACCTCACTGGCCACATAAATGGCAAAGAGAGATCGCCGGAGTATTGAAGTTTGTGGTGCGACAAAATTTCTCGTCTTTGGTTCCAACACTCACAACGGAATCCCAAAATGCCCGTGGAAGCAAATCCAGTACCATAGCGTATCGTCGAGAGCTGAAGGGAATGAGATTCCATGGGAGAGCAGCGCACATAAACTTGATATCAACAAAATAAACGTCAAGCGTCGGTTGAAATTTTTTAAAGCTTGGAGCCAGTGGACTCCGAAATTATAGTGGGGGAGCAATGTGTGTGAAATTTGAATTCCGTGGGCTTTTTGTGGTACAGCATTGCGGTTTGATTTTTCAGAAAGCTATGTACATGAAGAACAGTAATTCACATGTTGCCACTTCGGGAAATGCGACAGGGGGCCGGGGAAGGGGGCCGTGGGGGCCTAGCCCAGGTGGGCAAAGTAGCCACCGACACAGCCTACAAAATCTGCTGTATCTTCCTTATTTATAGTCATGTAGTGATCATTTGTACCTTAAATTGAAGCTAATTACACATTCTATCTGATGCAGTTAAGTAATGTTTGAAAATACACGGGCATAAAGCCGCTAGTAGGAAAATAACACACTAACTAAAATAATTAAGTTAAATATATGTACTAATATATATATATATATATATATATATATATATATATATATATAAATTGAAGCTCGTATGTATTATCAGCTTATTGAATTGGCGTCTGATGAAGCACTAAAAATCACGTTTAGTGAGAAATCCCTCACACATTATTGGATGCATGTGAAATCAGAGTACCCTGAACTCGCCAAGAGTGCCACCAAAGCAATTGCTACCGTTTCCCACAACGTACAATTGTGAAATAGGATTTTCTGCCCTGGCTGAACCAATGTGTGAAAAAGAAAAAACTTAATCTTGAGCCTGACTAAAGACTGAAACTATCGTCCACTGCATCTGATATAACCAAACTGGTCAAAGATTGCAAGCAACACCATTCTTTACATTGAAATGGAGAATACAAAATTTATTCGTTTATTAACTTTCTTGAAATGTGCTAATACCATTTTAATTCTAAAAATAATTATGATGTTATTGTTTCTTATCCCTTGGTCTTAAATAGTTCCATGAGGCAATATTTTTTAATTTACTTATTGATTTTAGTTCATCTTGAATTATTTTCTTATTGGCGCATATATATTGAAAGATGTGGTTTAGTGTGGATTTTTTTGCCAAACATTTTGCACTGACTTTTGTGCCATCAAGTATTTTCATTGATTTGAGATGCTCAGTTCTAAAACTTGATAATGCTGTTTGTTCTTTTCTGTTTAATGTTGTGTTCAGTGATTTGCCATGTTCTTTTGTGTTTTAAAATATAATAAAAAAACAATACGTCCTTATTTCTACATTTTGGCACTTGAATGGAAGAGGTGCCGAGTTAAGTGGTCCGTGTTATGTTGACTGTCTACTCCTAGTGGTCCGTGGTAAAGGGAAGTTTGAGAACCACTGGTCTACGTGATGCACCAGGAATCTCGATTCGTCAGACCACGACACTTTCTTCCAATCATCCACGGTCCAACATCGAAGGCCCATTTCATGCGTTGTTGGGGAGTACGTGCAGTGAGCCTGGGGACCTGGCTGGGCCTTCGGCTACGCAGGGCTATGCGCAGAAAACTGCGACGAACTGTGTGCTCTGGCTAATTTTCCTGATCACCACTGTTGTAGCTGCGAGTGGTTTGTCGCACTGTGGCCCTGTGGTCGCTGCGAACAATACGCAACAATCTTGCTCCCTTCTGGCATAATTGAGCTGCGGACGACACGGCTGGACGACGGTTCGTCGTTTGGCCATCTGTGCACCACTTTTGATACGTACTCACTACAGTGACACGGGAACATTTCACAAGCCGCGCCGTTTCCAAGATTGTAGTTTCGAGTCTCCGAGCCATCACAATTTGTCTTTCATCAAACTCCTATAAATCGGCAGCTTTTCCTATTCTGACTCCGAACACTCTACTAACCGAAAGACGGTCCTCAGATTGTATATACACTGCTCTGTGAACTTCACCTGTGCCACCGTTCGGTATCCAGGCGCGCACATTTCTCTAGATGGTCATAATGAAATGACTCATCCGTGTATAACTAAAACGCAGACGTTTCTGCAACTCACAGTAGAAAGCATACCTTTCGCAGTCAGTCGCATAAGGATTGGATCTTTGTGGACATTCATTCAATTACTTCAAACATGTTAAAGAGAATGTGCCAACTAATGGACAATTGTGGATCATCTGAGGAGTTGTTATCGTGTCTCGCGCGTTGCATAATGTCATCATGGGTGTTTAATACAGTTCCAGTTGCGTGCATGTATACTGCCATCACAGATAGCATTGCTTCACTTTTCGGAAATTACCATGTAAAGGCAGTGTCGTATGCCGATGATACACTCGAGCTGTCCGAGAATTAAAGTCAGCTGCAAATTCAAACTGAATATAGAGAAGGACGAAAGTCGAAATCCTGATTTTGGACAAATCCAGTAGAACGCAAGATGATTTTAAATGCTACAGAATTGGTCTGACGTTTAATTTAGATGAGGTTGTTGATATTTTTAATAAATATTTTTTGGAGTTATCGGACATTCTGTTCTTTGAAATTCTTCATTATACAAACCATTTTTCCGATTACGTATCTCCGTCGTCTAATTCCTCATTCTTTTTTAAACCAGTGGATGACGACCTGTTGAAGGTAATGAATGAATTGGATCAGTCCAAAAGTGCGGGTCCCGGTAACGTACATCCTAGGGTTATAAAATTTGTTTCAGGGAAGCTACTTATTCCGTTCACCCATATTTTTAATCGTATTTTCTATACAGTTGCTATTGAAATTAATCGTATTATTGTATCCCGTTGCTATTGAAATTAAGTTGTGTTACTGTTATACATAAAAAGGGTTCAGTAACATATGATGCATATTATCGACCAGTATCTGTAATTCCTGTGTTTGCTATAATTATGGAAAGATTAATACTGATACAGTTGTTATCTTATATTCGTAAATAAATATTTTAAATAAAAGCCACCATGGGTTTCCTAAGGAGTTTTCGACTGAAACTGCTATTTTAGACGTATTAAACTATTTACATTTTAGTCTTGATATTGGCTCTAGTGTGGTGGGGCTTTTTGTGATCTGTCCCACGCTTTTGATACCATTTGTCATGATACATTGTCATCCAAGTTAGAAAATATTGGCATTAGGGGAGTTGGTTTATTCCAAAATTATTTAATAGGTCGGAAGCAATTTGTACAAATACAGGGTGTTCGATCTTCTGCCCTTTTGGTTCGCCATGGTGTTCCTCGGGGATCAGTTTTGGGCCCGTTACTATTTTTTATTTACGTTAATGATTTATTTACTATCACTTTAAGTGCTACTCCTATTTTGTATGCTGATGACGCACGCCTATTTTTTCTGGGAACACTCTGAGTTAATCCCACGTGTAAATTTTGAACTTCAGCATCACTATCGTTGGTTTAGCTGTAATTCCTTAATCATCAATTTTTGCAAAACTACTAGTGTACTTTTTTCGCGATGTAGGCGACGAGTGGATATTGCAAATGGGATATTATTTAATGGAGTGCCCCTTGACTTTTAAGGGTGTTGTAAAGTTCCTGGGTGTATATTTACAAGATAATTTGAGATGGGATGCAAATGTTAGTAAAATTGCGGTTGGACTCAGATCCCGCATTGGTGTCATCTATAGGATTTTAAGTTTATTGCCTGCCAAGGTTAAGTTGTTATTGTATTTTTCATTTATTTATCCATTTTTATCTTATTGTCTCTTGGCTTGGGGTCGCACAACTATTGGTAATGTTAATAGAATTTACGTTGTGCAGAAAAAATGTTTACGTTTGGTGAATCCGTCTTTACAAGTACATTCTCTTTTCCTTAGTTATCAGATAATGTCATTTGATAAATTATGCAGTTTTGGACTATTACTGTTTATGCATGAACGTATATATGCTAATAAATATTCCGATCTAATTATCTTACATTTGCGTTTCCATGATCATGAAACTTGTGGTAATACTAGTTTTTAAATACCTAGAGCGCGTACTAATATTTTATTTAATAATATTAACGTGGCCTGCCCTAGGTCCGGGAATGGGTTGCCGCTTCGGATCAAGACGGTGACGCACTATTCAGTATCTAAAAGAGAGCTTAAGATTTTCTTAATTAATTGTTGATTAACGGTTGGTCATATATTATGAATTATTACTTCAATTTATTGTATTACCGTTAAATTGTTCCTTGACTTGACGATTTAGATTCTTTTTTTTGTGTTTGTTAGCCTTTTCCCTGGTTTCTTTGCCACCTTACAAAAAAAAATGAATTAGTTTTGATGTGGGAAAAGCATGTGCCACGGAAAAAAGCAGATGAGTTAATGAAATTAGCAGCACAGTGAATTTAGTTGGAAAATGTGGACATGCTTTAGGAGCGATGGATTGTCGGAAATGATGCAGAATGGTTGCTCATGGATATATAATTGTTCCTAATCTTATGCATGGTAGTAAAAGTGGGGTACCAAAAAAAAAAAAAGAAAGAAAGAAACACACAACAGTCACTTGTGCGCTGGAAAGAAAAAATTACTTGCAGTGGAAACGCTCGTTCCGGTCATGCGTAAAAAAGATATATGTGCTAAACTCTAAAGCTCAGAGAATAGCTTAATCATACGAGGTGATAATACTGAAATGGTGATAATACTGAAATGTTGGTATGAAATGTGAAACAAAAGGTTGTTAGTAAGATATAGACAAATAATGCGCTGCGCTTTTGCCATATTAATACATTAATGATGAAATGCTAACTCAGAGAATTTATTCAGGCTTAGTTTCAAAAAAGAAAGGTAAGGAAATGACATAAAAATCCCAGGCGGATCAGACTCAGGAAAATCGAAAACATTTTTTTATTCAGGCTTAGTTTCAAAAAAGAAAGGTAAAGAAATCATATGAAAATTCCAGGCGGATCAGACTCAGGAAAGTCGAAAAAAAAAAGGATCATGGAGTTAGTGCAGTTGCGTGCCAAGATCGCTAATAATGGCGAAGATTAATACATCAGAAGTAATAATGATTCCTCAGACAATTTCTTTTGAGTAGCTAAACTCTAAAGCTCAGAGAATAGCTTAATCATACGAGGTGATAATACTGAAATGTTGAAACGGCGTTTTAGCCTCTCAGATGACTGAGGTTCTTTTTTTTTTTTTATTAGAGATTTAACGACCACCGTGAGCTTCAACAATTTTTATTTGGAGCAAACATGGACAGGAAGATACAGATGGCCTGTGCTTAACAGTTACCAAAAGATAAACAAGTAGATGACCTATTTACAATGACAATGAGATATTTACATTATGTGGATGCACTATATACAATGTAAGCAAATTCATAACACTGACAATACTGGACTGAAGGGTTGACTTACTCTATGTACATCATATGTTCTCAATGTGCATCAGCATAGTGCCATCTCTAACAGGTGAACACCAGTACAAGGTAGAACTATAAATTTTACAGTGCAAAAACAAACATGTATAGTTTGAGCAATCTTGAAAAAAAGAAGGAAAGAGCAGAAGGTTTATACTTTTCAGTATCTGAAATATAAGCGAATAAATGATCTATCCACAATGATGGTGTGAACTCTATACAAATTGAATGCAATATCTCTCTTGTGAAACGCTGTCAAATTACAAAAAGAACTATTACTTAGGCTTAAACAAGTGCCTCAATCACAGTGCTATAGATTAACTTGTAATGAACAACAACATATGTACACAACATGCAACGGCATAGGGAAGACACTAATCAGAAGTTACAATTCCCTGGTACAACTGTAAGTTTCACAGTGCAAAGAGTAAAGTATATTAGTACAAACAGAACTTGCGTTTTACAGAAAATTTATACTTCGGGTACAATACAAATAATGAAAATATGAAACTGACTCTTTGTACAGCAAATATGCAACACAGAGCAGAATATTATATAATAGACTGATTATTTCCTGTTAGGCGCATGTGACATGAGAAAAACCACACTGTGTAATATTAACATATAATTGAAATACTATCAAAGCGTTTGCTCCGCACCATGAGCATAAGACTTAAGACATGTAATCGTGACCCAACACGCAAAATGTGCCAAACATAAATTTACAGTGCAATTAGGAAAGTACATTTATATATACAAAACTGAGCTTTTGGCATAGCAACTATACTTCAGGTACAGTACAAATAACCGAATGATGAACAATTACCCCCTGCACTACAAAAGTGCTAAACCTTGCAGAACATGGTGCAATCGACTGATCATATCCCTTTATGTACATGTAACATGATCAAAAACCACACTGTGCAAAATCAATAATACAATTTAAACACTATCAAACAGTTGCTTAGCACCGTGAGCAAAAACCATATATTATAAAGCCCGGCAGACATAAGGAAAGTGCCGAAAAAGAAAACAAAAACTTTAAACTTATTCTAAGTGCCTGTGGTATAACAAGAAACTCACCTACAGGACCTTGTTGGTGAGAAACATGCAAACGTGCAGTAACATTAAGAAGCAAGGATGACAAGGGCGCCTAAGAACACGATAATCACAAAACTATACTTCAATGAGTCCAAACAATTTCACAGAAGTCAGAACAAAAGTCTAAGGTCTTCTGATGGACCAGAAAACCATTGACGAAAAGGTGACCACACTGACATAAAGTGTGGGATTCGATTCGCTGCCTTAGCAACAGTGAAAGCAAGCCTCAAGCGTGAAATCAGTCTGTTCCGGAACTGACTGCACATCGCAGCTCCCGCCTGAAAGATGGTAGGCTGTATAGGGGTAGAACGTAGCTGTTGATAGTAGCAAAAAATCACATGTTTTGCTAATATGAATACATAGGCACATGACTCTGATATAGGAATAGGCGGAGTACTTGAACTGAGTAGCGTACTATAGGCTGAGAAGGAGAGATCATTAGTACTAAGGCATTGTGCAGTAGTGAAGGTCAGATGTAGCAAGGGAAGAAGCACTGCGCAATGTTGATACACATGATCTACATCCGCAATCGCAGAGCAAAACATGCAGTTAGGCGAATCAACAAGCGTCATCCTGAATAATTTGGTAGGAACTGGTAACCGCCAATGAAGAAATAACCATTGGATGTTTCTTTCTGCTGGAATAGATAGTGACGAATTAGACATGGACCACACTTGTGAAAGGGCGACATTCGGAACATCTTATAGCTCATTGAGCAACTCAATGAGCTATAAGCAGTCGCCAGTCCCTAATTTAGTGCCACTGGTTCCAGGGAAGGGAGAGAGCCAGTGCCGTAAGACAAACAACACATCCATGCCTCACCGTGATTCGAACCCGGACCCATCTCGGACGAAGGATCAGAAGCCATCGCTTAGACCACTGCGCCACTTGGGCGGCTCGAACGAGATATACCCGGGTTCAAGAACCAAGTGTGGTATGGATATGTGTCTGCTTCGTGACGCTGCCTCACTTTCTTCCGTGTGCGTAGTGATACCATAAATCATTTGTTCTTGCGAGTTCATTTATCGTTCACGTAAAAGAGCCATTCCGGAATCATCATTCAAACGAATGGGCATTCAATTTCCAGGTTTTCACTACGCTCCTTTAGAAAATCATTGCAGGGACACGGTGTTGCGTGTTCAAGGCCACAGCTCTTCAACCATTCACGATGACTGATTTGCCACAAGGAAGCTCGTGCGGATGGCTGATTGCTTACTCACATAACGATTGACACTTATTCATTCTTGAAATTACTTTTCTTTTAATGGCAATTCATTTCCAAACTCATGCAAGTGGAATGCAAGTGGAATAACGTTAAACGAGCTGTGACTTCAGCGTATGTCGCAGCAATGGCAGATTAAGGGATCATTCACAGCTCTTTTTGTAAACAGCTTAAAAGAGCGCGAGCTCTTCAATCCGTTCACCATTCACGATAAATGATTTTCTCTGCGTGAACGATTCAGGCACACCACTCAAATATGTGGCGTTCACGTGTCATTTTAAAGCTTCACCATGATTTTCTAGCTGAATACTGATTGCTAAACTCACCTAACAGTTTACTCTTGTTAATTCTCGATAACACTTTTCTTATTAGAAATTCGTTTCCGAAATCATGAGGGCGGAAGAAAGTTAAAAGCGTTGCGACTTTAGTGTGTGTGTGTCGCAGTAATGGCGGATTGAATGGTCATTCACAACGGCAAGAGAGAAATATTCACGATGAAGAGTCACTCGTTGTAAACGAATCGTTCATGAATGGCCCATCACTACGTCCGTGGAGCCAGTGGCCCAAAATCAGGAAGATGGCGTCTTCTTAAAACCCTCAGAGGCTATGCAGTTCGTTAAATTTAAAAAAACAGGTAGGCTCAGATTTGATTCAGCCGTCAGTTTGGAACGTAAGACTACGACCTCATTGTCGTCTCGTAATTGCTGTTCAACATTCAAAACCTTCTTGGGCTTCTTACATTCCTCGTCACTTGCTCTTGCCTCTCGTTTTGGTTTTCTCCACTTTTGCTTGCGTTCATTCTGCGAATTTCGCAGCATTGTCGAAAATGTTAACCAGTTCACACGAAAACAATTGTTTTTAATTTTAGTTTAAACCACTGCGATATATTCTTTATATATTTGAATAGATCTCGTCGAGAGCTTTAAAATGATGCCACTCACAGTCGTTTTGCATTCACGGTTGTCCAGATAAACCGCGATATTGTCAAAAGTGTTCGCCAGTTCACAAGAAAACAATTTTTAAAATTTTCAGTTCAAATCACTACGACATGTTCTTCGTATATTTGAATAGATCTTGTCGAGAGCTTTAAAACGATACGGCGCACAGTCGTGTTGCGCTCACGATTGCCGAGATACACTGCGTCAAACGCGGCGTACACCTAAATATATTTCATCCGCTTCCCGGCGCACATGAAGCGAGGAAAGCGTCGCGCGCACGATGTGTTGCGTAGCACTCGAATTGGACTTCATGCTGTTTAGGAATACGCTAACACGATTAGATGTATTTTCAACGCCATAATGATTTCAATTGGAATCTATTTTTGTCTTAGGCGGTTGGCCGTTGGACGCCCGATAGTGTCAGTTGTCGCCCCACTCTATCAGTAGTCGCCACACACACTATCAGTAGTCGCCCCATACTATCGGTCTACGTCAAAAAAGTTCAGAAATTGTTGTAACTTTCCAAATTTTATTCTACCCAAAAATAAGGTGGCATGGAAATTTGTAAGGCTACTTTGGCATTTCTCTGTAGTATTTTTTTTTTTCTGTCGCACACATTCTTTCCTGTTTCAGACATTTAGCTAAACATTTTTTATGAGCAAATATATTCGGTTTGATCATTTGCCTCCGTCTGGCTTAAACAGATAAAGGTCATTGATTTAAAAAATTGAAAAGGAAAGAAAGCAAAAATCAAACAAAACGAGGCGCATTAGGACGAGAAGAATACCTGAGAAATCACTTTCACTGTTACGTTCCGTGACTTATATTGTTTTATTTTCTAAGTCTTACTTCCCAAAGAGATTTCCATCGCTGGCTCTTTCACTTTCCTGCAACATTACTCGCATCTCCAACATCCACTAAGCTTCAAAGCGAAAAATTTTCCACATTACGTTTTTCATAATTGCGACTGTTATTTTGTCCAGAATGTCGCGATCACCATCATTTCTGCAGGGAATGTGGGAGACCTTCCTTCGTTAATGTATATCGGCAAAACGATTTGTTTGAATCGCCCACATTCCTGGCTGCCCAATTTACTCTCTTTTAGTTCGCTTTTCTTTCATTCGGTATTCTGTCTATCTCCCATAACTCAGCAGCAAATCTCCCACCCGTACTTCCTAGGTAGGGACGAATCAACCTCATATAATTCCGGTACTGCGAGCAGCTCACAAAAGGGGGTGGGTGTTAATGATAATGAGCTCCTTGCATTCCTTGTCCTTCGACGGGACTGTCAGGTTATCTGTCTGTCATTCTTCAACGACGTCCAAGCTGTCGATAGTCATCCTTCTCCGTCCAGCATTGGATGTCGCATTACTGAACCACTCCACTCCATTCCTCGCATTGGCCTGACTGATGTTGTGACACTGTGTCGTAGTAATTAATCATGAGCTATTGTTCCATTTTCCAGTTGAATAAGCACAAAATTCCGTAAAACAGTTATAAAAAAAAAGCGGAAGACAGGTGTCGAGTAAGGAAAGTACAGTTTGCTGGCTGTTAACGTTCTTAAATTACCTGATTGTACAGCGACGGGCAAAAATGTGTTAGCACACAGTTTTTAGATCAGAGAAAATGCTAGCAATGAAATGTAAATGCGACGCTACGTATACAGACAGAGTACAGGAAAGTAGAAACAATCCCATGAAAGTCTATTTTGTTTTATTGTGGGTTTAATGACCGACGTGAGCACTCAGTTGGCTATAAGCAGTCGCCCGTCCCTAATTTAGGGCCACTGGCTCCAGGGAAGGGAGAGAGAGAGCCAGTGCCGTAAGACAAATACAACAACCATGCCTCACCGGGATTCGAACCCGGACCCATCTCGGACTAATGGACAGTAGCCATCGCTTAAACCACTGCGCCACCCGGGCGGCCATGTAAGTCTATGAACAGTATTAATGCAAATGTTTAAGAATTTCTGTTCTTCGCCCCTTTTTTTTTTTTTTTTTTTTGCTTACTGGGAGAGGAACTACCAAAAAGGGTATTTATGTTATTGATCAGCTGCAGAGGTCACCACGACAGTGAAAGTGTGTTTGTTTTCCTCGTAAAGAAAGAAAAGGGTGGGGGGAGTGATCAATTTTCTCACATAAGCTAGTCTTACCTTTCCCATTGATTACTATGTCCTCAATAATCTCGTATTCAGAAAATAAGTTTATTTAATACATACGTACACGTTTAACATAGAGTAATTGAAATAACTAGGTTAATGTACGATAGGACATAAAAAGTTAGAGAAATTGCATGAAATGATGGATATACACTGAAGTGCCAGAAAAACTGGTACAGACGAGCTTATGCAAAATACATTGCAACGTCACCTGTGCGCGTACTCGGTTGCGTCCTCCAGTGCGTATATAAAGCGATAGACATTCTTGCCAGCTGTCAGAGCTGTTTTCGGCATGAAAATGACAAGTAATAACGATTTAAGCAATTTTCAACGCGGTGTCATAGTTGGCGCTCGTGAGATGGGTCATAGTATTTTGGAGGTAGAAAAGAAGTTCGGATTTTCACGGACGACCATAGCAAGGGTGTACCGTGACTACAAGAATTCCGACAAAATCTCCAACCTACGATACCAGTGTGGTCGTAAAAAGACATTGGGTGAACGTGACCATCGTCGGCTGTCAAGAATCGTTTCACGCGATAGGCGTGCAACACTCTCGCAGGGATCATCGGAATTCAATGCTGGAGCCTCAACAAGCGTCAGCGTCCAGTATTGTGCAACGTACCCTGCACGATATGGGCTTTGGGTGCCGACGCCCAACTCGAGTCTCCTTAATGGGTGCACGACACACAGCTATGTGCGTCGCTTGGGCATGGCAACACCGCCACTGGACACTTGATGACTGGAAACAAGTAGCCTGGTCTGACGAGTCGCGTTTCCAGCTGTAACGGGCAGATGGAAGGATTCATATGTGGCGCAAACCCCATGAAGCCATAGATCCCGCCTGTTAACAGGGAACTGTTCCGGCTGGTGTGGGGTTCATAATGGTATCGGGTGTGTTTAACCGGACTCCACTGGGACCCCTGGTACGTCTACTAACGTCCGTGACTGTCCAACGCTGTGTGCGCATCCTTTCTGACGAGGTAAATCCGTTCATGTCCTGCATTCATGCTGATGGGTTGTGCCTGTTCCAACAGGACAATGCAACTCCACACAAGTGTCCGGACGCCACATTATGGTTAGAGGAGCATTCATCTGAGTTTGCGGTTTTGCCATTCCCACCCAATTTCCCAGATCTGAACGTGATAGAACACATTTGGGATGCCATGCAACGCGCTATCGAATACAGATATCCAAACCTCGGAATACACCTGAATTGTGGAACGCTCTGCAGGAAGTATGGTGTGCATTGCATACAACTTATTTCCAGAAGCTAGTGGAGTCCATGCCCCGTCGTATTTCTACAGTCCTGCGCTCCGGTGGGGGAACTATCAAGTATTAGACTGGTGTACCAGTTTTTCTGGCACTTCAGTGTATTTTTCGGCGTCAGGTAATACGCATTTGAAATAACCTCACTAAGGCTACGTAAAAAAAACGATAAAAAGTGTGTTTACCAAACAATTTATTGTGTAATTTCTGCACACAAAAAAGTAGCACTGCAATATTGACAAAACGGTATAATCGATATATAGACAAAACGGATTTCAGCACCCAGTAACACCACCTCTGTGTCGAAATACATCTTGACACCTACGAGGCATACCTGTAATGCCATTTTTTATGAGTGCCAGGGACAGCTCGTCCCATATTACAGGTAACCCATTACGGAGGTGTGCCTGTGTACTGGGATATAGAACGTTGTTACCAAGATGTCGCTCTATAGTGTTTTAAATAGGGTTATGTTCAGGAGATCTTGAAGGCAGATTTGGCGATTTAATTCCATGATTTTCCTGCTGCTGAAGCACACTCCAGGCACGCTGATTGGTTGCATTGCCATCGAGAAAACGAAATATATATGTCCAATAGGAAAGTGAAAACAGTGTCACAATGGACACAATGGTCTCGTTTCGTTACACTGAGGCGTTTATGTTGCCTTGATAAACATACAAGGAAGTACGGCCATTAAAACACACTCTTCCACAGACCAGAACTGACTGCCACTGATTAGGGTGGACGGATTGCTCATAGTATGTTAGCATTCGTGTCCCGGATCTCCTCCCCACCTCGTCAAGTATCAGGATAAAGAGCAAAACGAAATTCGTCTGTGAAAAGTGCACGATGTCACTCTGTATTCCATGACATGCACTGTTGGACCCAGATATATCCTTGACGACGGGGAGCTGATGTCGATGCTATACATCTCTGCGGCCTCCTTACTTTGAGTCCGTACTCGTAGAGACGGTGGTTTCGTACTGTCTCGGTACATACTTTAACACCATAAGCAGCTCGAACTGATTCCGGAAGTTGGCTAGTGGTGATACTAGTCCTTCTCCGAGCTCTTACTGTCAGGTAGCGATCTTCCCACCTGATTGTTATCTTCCAATGACCACACCTGGGTAGATCTGTAAAATGTCCCTACTGTAGAAATCTTGTGAGTAGCCGACTTACTACACTTTGCGAAAATCCTAAAGCAGCAGCCACATGGATTTCCCGTACACCTGCCTGTAACATGCAAACCACGCTATTTATCTTGTCATTGATTTAACGTTGTTTGGACAAGTTAATGACACCCTAAAGGCAGGACATTCAGCAAACTTCTACACCAAACGGTAGAACGATCCGTTTACCATTTCTCGCAGGGTACTTTTATCGGAGTTCGCACGCAATATGATGTATTGTCATGATGCTAATTTACATATGACGTAGCTACCCACGCTGATAGCTGATCTCTAGTAGCCACTAAAATTTGCATATCACCATGTTTCCCTTCGAAACGGCAATATCCCTAACTTTTTGTGACCAGTGTAGTAGGACGAGGACCGTGGCAATGATAAATTAGCCCAGTATGACTTTAGGTGGAGCACAATAGATTAGGAAAATTTGGGGTTCCATCCGCAAAGGACTAAGCAAACAGCGAGGAAAAGAGTAGCTTGATTGCATTTCTGTTTTACCCGTTGCAGTATGGGGATCTGTAGCTCCCTCTCTAAAAATGAATATAAGAATTTCGTATATCTTCAATGCGCATGATGGCAAGTGTCATTATAACTATTTTGGTCGGGCGAACGTCTTGAAAACATAACGTGAAGGTTGTTTATGTATCCTTTCTGATCACAACTCTTAAGAAAACAGTCGAGGTAAAAGATTGAACTTCATAAAACAAGCTGTCCTCTCACGGACTTTAAGAGGATTAAGAAAACTCTTCTACACTTTAGTACCATGAAAATATGTTTAGACTAATTAAGTCAGAATTAAAATCGTATGAAGTTCTTATTGTCCTCATTTTTAGTACTGCCTGAGACAGAAAATGCTTCCAGAAAAATATGCGCAGTTGGACAATGAAATAAATGTACAGAAATTCATTTACATGTGTGAGTGGTTGTACAGGATAAACAAAATGGTTTTGCCGGTTAGGAATTCTAGATAGTTTTCGGTGCTCGAGTCTGGTTCTTGTCTCAGTTTTCGGTGCTCGAGTCTGGTTCTTGTCTCAGTTTTCGGTGCTCGAGTCTGGTACTTGTCCATGGCTCTTGCTATGTCCCTTTTCAGGAACAGGTGGCACGAAATTAAAGTCGGCCGACTGCTTATAGCTTTTAGAGCTGCTCACTGAGGGCATTAAACTCCTAAACGAAAACATAAAATGACGTGAGCATTATGTCCTACCAAAGATCAGCATTAAGCTTATTCTTTTTCGATATCGTTATAAAAGTGGCAACAGCAAAGGGGAGAGAAACAGCACCTTGAACTATGTTGATATTTTTAGATTATTTATCTCGAGAAAAGATGAAAACTCGAGGAAAACATTACAAAATAGGGAGTTGAAGATAAGTAGAACCAAAACGGACTGCTGAAATGAAGAAACAGAAGCAAGTTGTTAGTATCCAAGGAGAAGTGATAAAAAGAATAGGAATATTTAGATACATGGCATTGATGTTAGAGGAAAATGAAGACTTCAAAGAAGAAAAAACCACAGGAGTGCAAGCAGGATGGCATTACTTTACATGTGTAATATTGGATTACCTCAACGACATTCTACTGGTTAGTATTAAACGCTTCTGGAGTAGGCGGTTTGAACGGATCCCAAATACGTGTACATTTACAAACTAAACTGATAAAGACTGTCAAAGAAATATCGCGAAGTATCCTTGGTTATTGAGATCAGAAGTTACCGAGAGTTTGATTTAAACTTATTTGTGTAAAGCATTTGCAAGGGTATTTGAGTAAATCAATAAAAATTGGAAAAAAGAGTGAAACAACCTGATTCCATATCTACCGGATCCAGCTATCTGGCGCTTCTTTCGACGTCTTTCCCCAAATGAGATCTGGTGATTTAGGAAGCCAGTGTAGCAGCTAAAAGTATCTTCAAACCATTCGCGTAAAATGTGAGCACTAGGACATTGAGCCTTGTCCTGTTGGAAGTATCCATCTCCATTGGGATAAACCATCAACATAACTGAGGGGAATTGGTCGGCAACGACATTTAAATACCTTTGGGTGGTCAGACGATGCTCCACGTGAATCAAAGGGCCCAAACACTTTCAAGAAAGCATAGCACAGACCATGGCATTGCCTACCCAGCTTGCAGAGTAGTGACGATGCAAGATAGGCCCATGCTTTCGTTCTGCTGTCTCCGTATCTTCACCTTTCCATCTGCATGGTGTCGTGAAAAACGTGACTGGTCAGAACACATTACCCTTTTCCACTCATTTACTGTGCAATGCTTGTGTTTCGCTATCTTACTGGAATGATATAATTGAAGAGGAAGACGAGTTTAGCTTCCAAGGTTACATAAGTGGCTTCGCGGATTTGACAATGTCATCAGTTATGACTCTAGATCAAATGATTGAGGACAAAAGGGGCAGTCACAACCTCTCCACAGAAGACTGATCATGATGATTCCCGGGCAAGTGCATTATTACCCAAAAATTAAGCGATGCATTGAAATTGTTCGGTGTCGTTAGAGGTTTCTTTTATAGCCGTAGTACCTGTAAGAAAGTAATACAGGCTCGCAATAGTTTTGAAAATGCAATGTTTCAACTTAAAAATAATCGATAATCAGTAACGATTTTTAAAGCCATATTAATGTATAGGTATTTTTATGAGATCATACTCCTTTTGTAAAAAATATCAAACTTAAATTAATTAATAGTAATGCTTTGTATACTACGCACGGGTAGTATATGAACTACGTACTGCATTTACAAGTGCCGTAAAAATTATGCAATGTGGCTACAGTCAATAAAGTTAAAAACAAAAATAGCTGCGAAAACAAAGGGTAACTGAAGATACTAGTACACTAGGACATAACAAAAACTACAACATACTAATACCTAACATAATAACATTGATGGCTAAGCCATACGTTGGAACAGAATAATGTACCACCATATAGGTAACACTTTTTCGGTTACACTTTTTCCAGCCATACATTAATTTTTACTTTGCATCCTGAAAAACTTACAAACCAGGTTTTAATTATATACTCTTACAACGGGGTTTCGCTGTACAATATCTATCAATCAAGTATCTATCAAATAGATAGATAGATATAATGGCGCAAGGTGTAGTGATGTACAATACAAACCTAGTGATCACTTAATAATGAACACACCTATCAAGAGTAGAGCACTAGGCACTACATTATGGAGCCTGATGATTAAAGGGAAGGATTTACCAGACCAAGCTACCAGATTGTGAAAGCTTGGACAGCGGTGCCTCGATTTTCCAAACGGCTGAACTGGTGAATTACTCACGAGCAGTCGTAGTTAAAGTGCATCACGACTAGCGTAAAAATGCTCAAAGAACGACTCGGAGACGAAAACTGCACAGGACAGCGAAAGGTTCATGTGAAAGGCGAACGCCGAGTCCGAAGACTCGTACAGACCAACAGGCGCAGCAATGCTCAACAGTTGAATACTCAATACAACAGGTGAACGTCGGCTCCGAAGACTCGTACAGACCAACAGGCGCAACACTGCTCAACAGTAGAATACTCAATACAACAGGTGAACGCCGGGTCCGAAGACTCGTACAGACCAACAAGCGCAGCACTGCTCAACAGTCGAATACTCAATACAACAGGTAAACGCCGGGTCCGAAGACTCGTACAGACCAACAGGCGCAGCACTGCTCAACAGTTGAATACTCAATACAACAGATGAACGTCGGCTCCGAAGACTCGTACAGACCAACAGGCGCAGCACTGCTCAACAGTCGAATACTCAATACAACAGGTGAACGCCGGGTCCGAAGACTCGTACAGACCAACAGGCGCAACACTGCTCAACAGTAGAATACTCAATACAACAGGTGAACGCCGGGTCCGAAGACTCGTACAGACCAACAGGCGCAGCACTGCTCAACAGTCGAATACTCAATACAACAGGTAAACGCCGGGTCCGAAGACTCGTACAGACCAACAGGCGCAGCACTGCTCAACAGTTGAATACTCAATACAACAGGTGAACGTCGGCTCCGAAGACTCGTACAGACCAACAGGCGCAGCACTGCTCAACAGTCGAATACTCAATACAACAGGTAAACGCCGGGTCCGAAGAATCGTACAGACCAACAGGCGCAGCACTGCTCAACAGTTGAATACTCAATACAACAGGTGAACGTCGGCTCCGAAGACTCGTACAGACCAACAGGCGCAACACTGCTCAACAGTAGAATACTCAATACAACAGGTGAACGCCGGGTCCGAAGACTTGTACAGACCAACAGGCGCAGCACTGCTCAACAGTCGAATACTCAATACAACAGGTAAACGCCGGGTCCGAAGACTCGTACAGACCAACAGGCGCAGCACTGCTCAACAGTTGAATACTCAATACAACAGGTGAACGTCGGCTCCGAAGACTCGTACAGACCAACAGGCGCAGCACTGCTCAACAGTCGAATACTCAATACAACAGGTAAACGCCGGGTCCGAAGACTCGTACAGACCAACAGGCGCAGCACTGCTCAACAGTTGAATACTCAATACAACAGGTGAACGCCGGGTCCGAAGACTCGTACAGACCAACAGGCGCAGCACTGCTCAACAGTTGAATACTCAATACAACAGGTGAACGTCGGCTCCGAAGACTCGTACAGACCAACAGGCGCAGCACTGCTCAACAGTCGAATACTTAATACAACAGGTAAACGCCGGGTCCGAAGACTCGTACAGACCAACAGGCGCAGCACTGCTCAACAGTCGAATACTCAATACAACAGGTGAACGCCGGGTCCGAAGACTCGTACAGACCAACAGGCGCAGCACTGCTCAACAGTTGAATACTCAATACAACAGGTGAACGTCGGCTCCGAAGACTCGTACAGACCAACAGGCGCAACACTGCTCAACAGTAGAATACTCAATACAACAGGTGAACGCCGGGTCCGAAGACTCGTACAGACCAACAGGCGCAGCACTGCTCAACAGTTGAATACTCAATACAACAGGTGAACGCCGGGTCCGAAGACTCGTACAGACCAACAGGCGCAGCACTGCTCAACAGTCGAATACTCAATACAACAGGTGAACGCCGGGTCCGAAGACTCGTACAGACCAACAGGCGCAGCACTGCTCAACAGTTGAATACTCAATACAACAGGTGAACGTCGGCTCCGAAGACTCGTACAGACCAACAGGCGCAGCACTGCTCAACAGTCGAATACTCAATACAACAGGTGAACGCCGGGTCCGAAGACTCGTACAGACCAACAGGCGCAGCACTGCTCAACAGTCGAATACTCAATACAACAGGTGAACGCCGGGTCCGAAGACTCGTACAGACCAACAGGCGCAGCACTGCTGAACAGTGGAATACTCAATACAACAGGTGAACGCCGGGTCCGAAGACTCGTACAGACCAACAGGCGCAGCACTGCTCAACAGTCGAATACTCAATACAACAGGTGAACGCCGGGTCCGAAGACTCGTACAGACCAACAGGCGCAGCACTGCTCAACAATGGAATACTCAATACAACAGGTGAACGCCGGGTCCGAAGACTCGTACAGACCAACAGGCGCAGCACTGCTCAACAGTCGAATACTCAATACAACAGGTGAACGCCGGGTCCGAAGACTCGTACAGACCAACAGGCGCAGCACTGCTCAACAGTCGAATACTCAATACAACAGGTAAACGCCGGGTCCGAAGACTCGTACAGACCAACAGGCGCAGCACTGCTCAACAGTCGAATACTCAATACAACAGGTAAACGCCGGGTCCGAAGACTCGTACAGACCAACAGGCGCAGCACTGCTCAACAGTTGAATACTCAATACAACAGGTAAACGCCGGGTCCGAAGATTCGTACAGACCAACAGGCGCAGCACTGCTCAACAGTTGAATACTCAATACAACAGGTGAACGTCGGCTCCGAAGACTCGTACAGACCAACAGGCGCAGCACTGCTCAACAATGGAATACTCAATACAACAGGTGAACGCCGGGTCCGAAGACTCGTACAGACCAACAGGCGCAGCACTGCTCAACAATGGAATACTCAATACAACAGGTGAACGCCGGGTCCGAAGACTCGTACAGACCAACAGGCGCAGCACTGCTCAACAGTCGAATACTCAATACAACAGGTGAACGCCGGGTCCGAAGACTCGTACAGACCAACAGGCGCAGCACTGCTCAACAGTCGAATACTCAATACAACAGGTGAACGCCGGGTCCGAAGACTCGTACAGACCAACAGGCGCAGCACTGCTCAACAGTTGAATACTCAATACAACAGGTGAACGTCGGCTCCGAAGACTCGTACAGACCAACAGGCGCAGCACTGCTCAACAGTCGAATACTCAATACAACAGGTAAACGCCGGGTCCGAAGACTCGTACAGACCAACAGGCGCAGCACTGCTCAACAGTCGAATACTCAATACAACAGGTGAACGCCGGGTCCGAAGACTCGTACAGACCAACAGGCGCAGCACTGCTGAACAGTGGAATACTCAATACAACAGGTGAACGCCGGGTCCGAAGACTCGTACAGACCAACAGGCGCAGCACTGCTCAACAGTCGAATACTCAATACAACAGGTGAACGCCGGGTCCGAAGACTCGTACAGACCAACAGGCGCAGCACTGCTCAACAGTGGAATACTCAATACAACAGGTGAACGCCGGGTCCGAAGACTCGTACAGACCAACAGGCGCAGCACTGCTCAACAGTCGAATACTCAATACAACAGGTGAACGCCGGGTCCGAAGACTCGTACAGACCAACAGGCGCAGCACTGCTCAACAGTTGAATACTCAATACAACAGGTGAACGCCGGGTCCGAAGACTCGTACAGACCAACAGGCGCAGCACTGCTCAACAGTTGAATACTCAATACAACAGGTGAACGTCGGCTCCGAAGACTCGTACAGACCAACAGGCGCAACACTGCTCAACAGTAGAATACTCAATACAACAGGTGAACGCCGGGTCCGAAGACTCGTACAGACCAACAGGTGCAGCACTGCTCAACAGTCGAATACTCAATACAACAGGTAAACGCCGGGTCCGAAGACTCGTACAGACCAACAGGCGCAGCACTGCTCAACAGTTGAATACTCAATACAACAGGTGAACGTCGGCTCCGAAGGCTCGTACAGACCAACAGGCGCAGCACTGCTCAACAGTCGAATACTCAATACAACAGGTAAACGCCGGGTCCGAAGACTCGTACAGACCAACAGGCGCAGCACTGCTCAACAGTTGAATACTCAATACAACAGGTGAACGTCGGCTCCGAAGACTCGTACAGACCAACAGGCGCAGCACTGCTCAACAGTCGAATACTCAATACAACAGGTAAACGCCGGGTCCGAAGACTCGTACAGACCAACAGGCGCAGCACTGCTCAACAGTCGAATACTCAATACAACAGGTAAACGCCGGGTCCGAAGACTCGTACAGACCAACAGGCGCAGCACTGCTCAACAGTCGAATACTCAATACAACAGGTAAACGCCGGGTCCGAAGACTCGTACAGACCAACAGGCGCAGCACTGCTCAACAGTTGAATACTCAATACAACAGGTGAACGTCGGCTCCGAAGACTCGTACAGACCAACAGGCGCAGCACTGCTCAACAGTTGAATACTCAATACAACAGGTAAACGCCGGGTCCGAAGACTCGTACAGACCAACAGGCGCAGCACTGCTCAACAGTTGAATACTCAATACAACAGGTGAACGTCGGCTCCGAAGACTCGTACAGACCAACAGGCGCAGCACTGCTCAACAGTCGAATACTTAATACAACAGGTAAACGCCGGGTCCGAAGACTCGTACAGACCAACAGGCGCAGCACTGCTCAACAGTTGAGTACTCAATACAACAGGTGAACGTCGGCTCCGAAGACTCGTACAGACCAACAGGCGCAGCACTGCTCAACAGTCGAATACTCAATACAACAGGTGAACGCCGGGTCCGAAGACTCGTACAGACCAACAGGCGCAGCACTGCTCAACAGTCGAATACTCAATACAACAGGTGAACGCCGGGTCCGAAGACTCGTACAGACCAACAGGCGCATCACTGCTCAACAGTGGAATACTCAATACAACAGGTGAACGCCGGGTCCGAAGACTCGTACAGACCAACAGGCGCAGCACTGCTCAACAGTCGAATACTCAATACAACAGGTGAACGCCGGGTCCGAAGACTCGTACAGACCAACAGGCGCAGCACTGCTCAACAGTCGAATACTCAATACAACAGGTGAACGCCGGGTCCGAAGACTCGTACAGACCAACAGGCGCAGCACTGCTCAACAGTTGAATACTCAATACAACAGGTGAACGCCGGGTCCGAAGACTCGTACAGACCAACAGGCGCAGCACTGCTCAACAGTCGAATACTCAATACAACAGGTGAACGCCGGGTCCGAAGACTCGTACAGACCAACAGGCGCAGCACTGCTCAACAGTTGAATACTCAATACAACAGGTGAACGCCGGGTCCGAAGACTCGTACAGACCAACAGGCGCAGCACTGCTCAACAGTCGAATACTCAATACAACAGGTGAACGCCGGGTCCGAAGACTCGTACAGACCAACAGGCGCAGCAGCGCTCAACAGTCGAATACTTAATACAACAGGTGAACGCCGGGTCCGAAGACTCGTACAGACCAACAGGCGCAGCACTGCTCAACAGTTGAATACTCAATACAACAGGTGAACGCCGGGTCCGAAGACTCGTACAGACCAACAGGCGCGGCACTGCTCAACAGTTGAATACTCAACAGAACACAGGTCAACCCGAAAGAGTATCTGACATGACCAGGCGTCGCACGCTTGCACGTATGGGCTATAACAGAAGACGACCCCGACGACATCCACTCTTAACCACTGTTCATCGGAGCAAAAGACTCGTCTGGTGCAAAGATCATGCAAGTTGGACGTCGGATGAGTGGAAAAGAGTGGGCTGCTCTGACGAGTCGCGTTTTCGACTCTATTCTGTGGATGATCGTCTTCATATTTGGCACAAACAACATCATGTACTCCATACATCCGGCATGGACTAAACAGTGCAAGCCTGTGCATGCGGTTGCATGCTAGAGACTCGTCCAACAGCTCGTCAGACAGCACACTGCCGGTTGAGGCGGTTGCATGCTGGGACATATTTACCTGGCAGCAACTTGGGCACCTGATGCCTGTGGAACAATGTATGAGTCATGCTGACTATCGTGAATTGATAGCTGTCTCTGTACACTCAGCAGTGTTGCACTTTCTCCCGAATGGCGATGTTGTCTGCCAAGGTGACAGTGCGCCGAGACACTGTCCCAATGTTGTGCAGGAATGGTTTGAGGAACACAGTTCAGACTTCCAGCATATCGATTGGTTTCTTCACTACCCCGGTTTCAATCCCATGGAGCACCTGTGGGACACCACTTCGGAACGACATATGAGGCGTCTAGATACACCAATCACCTCCATATATGCATTTTAGTTCGCATTTCACACAGAGTTGTTTGCCGTAACTCCCAATTGCTTTCGGAATTTTTTTGAATCGATGCGATGTAGGATAGCTACTATTCGGAGGGCGAAAGGATGACGTACGAAGTATTAGGTCATAATTCATTGATCACTCAATGTATAACATCTTCTTGACATTCTGTTATCACTACATTGGCTCTTACAACCGAACAATGACTGTATAACTATACCATAGGGATTAATATGACCAAACCATTTGCCCTAACCCTTTTCAAACGACTTCACAAGAAAACTCTCAGTGCATCTGCAGGAACGTGCCTGGCGAAGGCAGAGGGCCGTGCGACATGAACGCAGACGTGTAAATGAGATTGGAAGGCATGCCAGAATTCATGGAAGACAATTGTTTAAAACTGGGAGTTCTGAAGAAATCTTGGGAGACCTTCATCCATCAGTGGACTGAAAATTGTTATTCTTCTACACGTACTATCTGCAACATAATAAAATGAGGTCCTCCTGAAATTTCAGCGGGAACAGTGTTTTTGGAATATACTGCCAAGTGCTATAATTAAAAAGGACGATACATGAAGTCAAAAACAAACACTTCACGCTTTCTTTTTGGTATTTTTTTTCGGACGCAATTAATTATCTAAACGTTGATTGTGCCTGGAGAAATTAGTTACAACGGTTTTTGACGCCAATAATAAAAGTTAGCTTTCCGAATTAATGAATTATTTCTCAAAATCTTTTTTAATGAAAGGCACTGGCACAGGAAAGTGCTAAATCTTATTATTTTCTTCTTTCCAAAAAAGTATAAAACTATTTTTTCTCTCCCGTGCTACGGTTAGCATCATTTATAAATAGTTACTTCTCCTCGTTTTGAAAATTTTCAATGACAAAACAGTTCCGGAAGTTAAAACGAAGGGAGCATAATTTTGCCTCGCACTGTATTACATTATTGTCTTGAATTCCAAGATCAGTTGTTTTTGTGTTTTGAGTAAAACATTATATTCTGCGACGTAAAACAGTTGGAATGCTAATCACGAACTGCACCTAACTAAAAAAAATGCGAAGTTTCTTGTAAACTTACAACAGTGATTTTACGAAGCGAAATTTAATGTCGGAATACATTAGCTCTCTAGGAGACAGCTGTTTGACCTTTAAGTGGAAATAAAACATTCTACTGGAAAGTACATCTTTTTCGAAGTTGTTTTGCCAAGAGAACTTCGCTTTGTGCTCAACTGTGATAAAAAGCCGCAGCAGAACCGGATGGTATCACTGAGGCAATAAGTTTTCTGATGATTCTGTGTGGTAGCGGCATCCATCATCCATTTCAGCAACTTCGTGGCACGTTAGACCTGGTGGATATTTTCCCAACGCTAGCATGGCCATCGCTCACAACTAATGGAATGGTGCTGCTCTATAGTTTGTACAACACCTGCAGCACCTTTTCCTCTGCCTTTTTAATGGAAACTCGAATGGAATTTCTAATAACAATTTTTACGCCTCTCCGAAGTAGTAATTCGTGCAGCATTTCAAAACAGCATCCTTCGCGACACGCAGGTTTTAGATGGGAAATCTTTTCCTCGAGCGAACTGTTTATTTCCACAAAATTTCCACTTAAAGCACCTGCGGTTTAAAAATCGAAATTACAAGACTCGTCCTCAAATTTCGATTGTTCCAGCAGAGTACAGATAAATTACTAACTTTACCTCTATTTTTAATATTGTTTGATGAAGATAAAAATCTGTGCTTTAGAAATTTTGGCACATAGGCCTAGAATTACATTTCGGAGTAATTCAATTACTCTGCACCCACACAGCACGTGATGAAGTAAGAACATTTTAAGAGCCTACAAGAATTTTCTTTCAGCATTTCTCTTATATTTTCATGAATTTAACTAGCCACCAGACATTATTACATTCCTCTAAATTTTACAGAGGATTACAGAGAATTTTACAGAGGTATTTCACACAGGATGTCCACGCATTTTTAAAACAATTTCCCGTCAATGTAACTAATGTTTAAAATAAAATCATTTCTTTCTTAAATGTTCTATCTGATAACCCTTTCTCTGGAATGGACCTACATCTAGACTTCCAAGATAACAGGGTATTTCTTGAAATTGGTGGTGGTATTTTATTCCACTCATCTTCCATTGCTTTCCTTCCATAGTCTAATCATTGTTTGAGGTCTACGTTTAGAATGCGCTCTTTCTAGCAGTCCGAAGGCACAACAGCACATTGGTGACACATCAGTGTACTTTGAAGGAATATGAGCAAAATGTACAGAACTGGTACCCGTCTCGTTTTTAATTTGTTCAAAAAATAGAGTGGTAGATTTGGATGTGTGATTGGTAGCCTATAGAGTTTTACTGTTTGATGGCTCTGTGGATAAAGGAATTGTATTTACTCTTTAAATGTAGGAGTTAAAACATTATTCTGGTAATATGTAGAATTTATTTTAACATTCTCTTAAACTTTTCTCAATTTTAATTCCTCATTGCACTAGAAACCAACAATACTCATGAATCCTTTTCTGAAACCTTCTTTTGGATTCTTGAAATGAAGTTTGTAAGTTCTTTTTTGCCCTTTTGCGATAGTAAATCGACCTTTTTTGTTACAGTCGTTTAGATAGATCCATGCTTCTTCAATAGTCGCAATAAATATCCGGCTAAGGGAGTTCATAAAGAAGTTTACGCCGTGTTCTGCGCTCAGCCATATGCTTAGGCAGAAGGCGGTAAACATTATGTTCTTAGCTTTTTTTTTCAAATTCAAATCTCTGTTTATTACATTGTTTACAGTTGATACAAAGCATTTTAACGACTTAGTGATTACTCTTTTGGTCAGTAAATGTTATTTTAAGACCAGAGTCCTTACTTTTGGAATACTCGTAAAAGTACGTATATAATTTTAATATTCGTCTGGTGTTCTTTTTGCTGTTAAACGCAATGCTTGGCGATTTTAATTACAGAATCCGAATATTTCTATTTTTTAATTACTACGTTCCATACAGAATCCGGATATTTGAAATATATCGAACATTTAATATATCCGAATATTTAATATGTTAATTACAGAATCCGAATATTTCTCTTCGTAAAGAGCATAAGCATAACCTTCTATCCACAGCTTTTTACCTGCGCCATTTTCTTAGCAGACCACGTTTAACTGCAGAAGATGTTTCTTTCGTGTTCATCTAACACGCTGTTGCCAGTTTCAATTCTTTGAACTTCTTTTATTTTCTCTAATTTTTTTATGAAAAACGTTCTACAAATGTGTAAACATCCTCTGCACCTGTACTGAAAAGTTGGCTTATAAACCTATTCCGAAATTAGCTAGAGTACGCAACATTTTGTGAGAATGGGTTTCAACAAAGGGAAAAGTCATTAAAAGAAACAAAAAAAAGGTGAAAATTCATTTTCCGATGAATAAAATAATCATTAGTATTCATGTTGTCAGTAAAGGAATAGGGCTGGACAATTGTACTTTTTTTAACTCAGACGGGGTGATACTACGGTATACTTAACAGTATTTTTTTCGTACGACTGGGAAGAATTTCGCTCCGTACAACAGTTGAATATATAATATTCGACTCTAAAAGAAGCAGGAAAAATGTCTTCTTCGCAGAAGATAGGGTTCAGTGATGTGTTTCTCTGTTATTTCAAGTAGCATGCACAGAATTCTAATATCGTTCGTCTTTGGCAGATCCGTTATATATTTGGCGTCGAAAAAAACAAAATTCGTGATATCTGAGAATATGGATCACGGACGTTTGGCAGAAGTCGCATTCTTCAGAGATTTTTTTCATTTCTCAGAATAACTTTTGATATACATGTGCTAGAAACGAAATGAAAGAGTAAGTTATTCTTTTGTCTATTCTTTATCATTTCTTCTGTCTGGCTATAGCCATAACACGTTATATTTTATTACACTTTTGTGAGATGAAATTTATAACAAGGATTTTCTATAAGTTACCCACACAACTTTGTAGCAAATTCTTTCTACTACGCAGATCAAATATACTTATATGCTTACATGTGTTCCCCACGATATTACTGTTTTTACAAGAAAAATTGGAAGAAATTTCTTTAAGGTGGAGCAGCATAAACGTACAATGCTTACCACACTTTCCTAATTATTTAACCGTGTGTGCACTTTTTTCGAAGCACAGTGGAAGTATATATGTATTTGTGTTTTTTTTTTCCATGGTATAGCGACCACCATGAGCTACTTTTAGGGCTATAAAAATAATCACCTGTTCCTAGTATAGGGCCAGTGGCTCCAGGAAAGGGTGGGCGGCCGGTGACGTAAGACCAACACAGCACCCACGTCCCATCCGGGACTCTGAGTCCAACTCGGGCGAACTAGCCCCAAACCAACGCTTTTGATTACTCGCTCACCAGGCCGTCATTGATTGATTGATTGATTGATTGTAGAGGATTTTAGGGAGTGTCTGACCACAGATCTTAAACTACCTTTAGAAATAGGAAGCTAGGAGATTTGGGCTAGAGTGCCCGATAGGAAAGTGACACGGAGCGAAGTAGAAAGAGGGAGGAAGACGCCCTTATTTATTACCGGGGGAGGGGGCAGTACCCGGGGTCCGACGGCTTAACGTACCCATCCGACCCACGACGGGTATTTTGTGGATCGAGCGTTCGTACCTGCCTGGGATCGAACCTTTGATTTCTTACGCAAATAAACGAGTAACTGTTTTGCCTTTCAGCAGGCCCCGACTGTGTAACTCAACGTCCCACGCTTTCTTTGCCCCTTCTTAAAACACGACCATACCAGTCATAACAGCATTTCTGGAACTTGATCAGAAAGAAAAATTACAGGTATTTTCGTTTTTATCGTGAAATACTTTCCTCGCTTCATGGCGCGAAAGTAATAATTTCTGCACAATATTTTTAAGATATCATCATCATCATCATCATTGTCAACCATTATCAATCCACTGCTGGACGAAGGTCTCCCCAAGTTTCCTCCACAACGGTCTGTCTTGTGCCAGTCTCCTCCATGTCACTCCCGCATATTTACGAATTTCATCCACCCATCTCCCATGTGGTCTTTTTCTGGGTCTTTTCCTGTCCCTTGGAATCCAATCTAAAATTTCGGCTGTCCATCTATGGTCTGTCCTTCTGGCAGTATGTCCAGCCCATTGCCATTTCAGGGATTTAACTCTGATCATGATGTCTTCCACTCTCGTCATTTTTCGGATCCACGAGTTCCTCTTTTTATCTCTCCTGGTTATACCAAGCATGCACCTCTCCATGCTTTTTTGAGTTGTCTGCAGCCTTTGTATGTCTCTTTTAGTTAAGGTCCACGTCTCTGCACCATACGTAAGCACTGGAAGGATGCATTGATCAAACACTTTTCTTTTAAGACATAATGGCATATTGCTCTTGAAAATTATGCTGTTTCTTCCAAAAGCTCTCCAGGCAAGTTTTGTACGCCGATTAATTTCTTCATCAATGTGACCCTCACTTGATATCTGCTGTCCAAGATAAACATACGTATCTGTTATCTCCAGTTTTTCCCCATCAATCGATAAATCTTCATTTCTTGTAAAAGCATTGAACATCACTTTTGTCTTCTGAAAGTTCATTTTTAATCCCACTTCTTTACTCTTGTCAGCAAGTTCCTGGATCATACTCTGCAGCTCTGATGGGGTAGTTGCAAAAATGACTACGTCATCAGCAAAACGAAGGTGGGTTAGATAATCTCCATTAATCTTTATCCCATTGTTTTCCCAGTTCAGTGATTGAAAGACATTTTCCAATGTGGCATTAAAGAGCTTCGGAGATATGGTGTCACCTTGTCTCACTCCCTTTCCAATTTTTATGTGTGTTGTATTTTCAAACAGCCGAATCTTTGCACTTGCATTTTCATAGATGTTATTAATAATATTAATGTATGCATCTTCAATACCGCAGGATTTCAGAGCCGTGGTAACTGCTGATGGTTTCACCGAATCAAAGGCTTTTTCATAATCGATAAAAGCCATGCACAATGGAAGTTCATATTCCCTCGCTCTTTCAATTAGTTCTCTCAGTACGTGGATATGATCTATTGTGCTGTAGCCACTCCTGAATCCAGCTTGTTCTCTCGGTTGAGCCATGTCCAGTGTTACCTTCAAGCGGTGTGAAAGAACTTTAGTGAAGATTTTATAAACCACTGATAGGAGGCTGATAGGTCTGTAGTTCCTGAGATCCTCAATGTCACCTTTTTTATGTAGCAGGATCATTGTAGCATTGTTTCAATCCTCAGGAATCTTCCCTTCATTAAGGCATCGAGTGAAAATTTGGGCGAGTACTGTTTCAATTTCTCCACTTGCTTCTTGTATGATGTCTATAGTAATTCCATCTTCTCCTGGAGCTTTCCCCGCTTCATGTTCTTGATTGCATGAGCAACTTCTGCTGGGAGGACTGGAAGAACTCTGGTACCTTTCATGATGTCTGGAGTACATGTATCATCCCTTTCATATAGTTTGGAGTAGAAATCTTTCACTCTTGTCAAAATTTCGCCTCTATTTCTTGTTATAGAACCATCTTCTTTTCTCAGAGCCATAATCTGTTTTCTTCCCTTACTGAGATGTCCCTTTGCTATCTTTAGGCTTTGGTTGTTTTCAATTGCTTTCCTTACTAGTTCACAGTTGAATTTTCTTACATCTTCAGTGATACTTTTTCTTACTGTCTTGCATAGCTCTATATATTCCACTTTGGAAGTCACATCTTCTTTAGTTGTCCTCATCTCTCTTCTTTTTTGCATCAACATTTTGGTTTTTCCTGATAATTTGTTTACATGCAACTTGTTCTTAGACCCAGCTAATTTTGTTGCTGTTTCCATAAGAGCTTTGGTTACTTTTCTGTTAACTTCAGAAATATCCACTTCTTCCGATGTTAGGCCTTCCAAAGCAGAGAATCTGTTCTTCAGTTCCAACTTGAAAGTATTATGGTGTTTTTTAAGGTTGGTTATGTCAATACATTTTGTTTGTCTTATGAGCTTGCCACGTTCCAGTTTAGTGTTGAGGTGCATCTTACATCTCACCAATCTATGGTCACTACCTGTGTTGAACTTGTTTAGCACACTGCAGTCTTCGATGACGAATTTTTTGTTACACATAATAAAATCAATTTCACTTGTCGTCCCAATTGGATGTCTCCATGTCCATTTCCTGTGTGGCTTTTTCTTGAAAAAGGAATTCAAGATGAAAAATCCTTCTGCCTCTGCAAACTCAACGAGAGTATTTCCACGCTGGTTTCTGTATATGTTAGAAAAAATATTATTTCCATAGGAGAAACCCAAATACAATCAGAGTGTACTGAATAATTTGCCCATCTTACGATCGCAAATTTGTTCTTTACCTGGCGTGATTTGTTTAGCACATCTTTCGTAAAATTTGTTCGTCTCATAGTAACACTTTGTCCGTCAGTCTGTCCGTCTGTGGGCACCATATATGTGCAACTATTAGTCCGATTTAAAATATTCTTTTTACGTTGGGAAGTCCAAAATGTTTAGAACGGTGATCCTTGCTTTCCGTTTTTTTTTGTTTTGTTTCTTTCTGATTCACAACTTCGCCACCAAGTAAATGCCAAGCTATCGAATTCAAAATGCATTAAATCCCACGTGATTGCTTTTAAACATCTGAGTGCAACACTTTTTTCTTCCTTTCGATACTAGGCAATTTTGCCTAGTATCGAAAGGAAGTATCGAAAGGACGAAACTGCACCCAAAATAGGGTGCAGTTTCGTTTCCAAGTAATGCACAGTTTTTCCACTAGGGGACGTGAAAGGGAACCGCAATTTCTCCCGATATCTCTGTTGATAAAATGTCCATTTGAAAAAAATATTTTTGCATCGGACAGAGTTTCTGGTGCGAACGTTCTACATATAATTTCCAATGTTTGGTAAAAAAAACGGTTTTTCGTCACTAGAGAGTATAAAAGTATATTTCGGTTTCTGATGTATGTACAGCAACATCTGCGCTTCTGAAAACTCGATTGAAAAAACTATTTCGTGGAACTAGTTCTTTTCACCCCCCCCTCCAAAAATACTTTTGAAAGTATCTTCTGCTTAAAATATTGCATAATGTTTCCACCAGAGGCCGTAACTGTATATCTTATTTTTTCCTTTGATTCTAAGAGTCTGATTTCAAAAATTCTCTCTTTATCGGAGGGCGTTTCTAGTGGGAAATGTTTTGCTTGTGATTTCAAATTGTTCTGTGCCGCTAGACAGCGTATGTTCATGTTTCCGTTTACAGTTATCTGCAGTAACATCTACGGGACTAAAAACTTGACTGAAAAAAAATTTCAGTCAGATATTACTAACTATGCGAATATTTAATGTTTATTTTACTTTATATCCCATTGACTTTTTTTCTAACCCATTACAGCGACTATGAATAGCTTTGAAAATTTTAATCGCGTCGGAAAAGACGTTCTCATTGCAACCCCGAAATTCGAAGTCATCTTTCTTGTTTTTGATCGTTTAACAGAGTATAATGAAGTACTGATTTCAAGTACACAATGATAGTACTTGTGAACAGATCTTAAAGAATGCCCTCATCAATGATTTCGACACACAACTTAGGAAATCAACTTCAATTAGGCAGAAATGAAATTTGGCGATGTCATTGTTCTAACGTCACAGTAACTCTCATCATGTTCTTTAAAACTATTTCAAGTCTGATGAGAAGTGAAAAGTTCATTCTCAGTCAGTAATATATTATTATGATTTAAATTACATTCTCTTCTCTTCAAGCCGATGATTCATTGCTAAATGAACGACTAGTCTAATTATGTAACCGAATTCATGTGAAGGATTCACTGGGTTTGCTTCAAAGGATGCTTTTGTCATCTGTAGTCGCGACATTATCAGTGTTACTACAAATGACAGCAGCGTGGTTTGAAGGACGCGTATCCAAAATTAATGGGTGCTTTCGTTTCGCTGGATATGCTAAATAAATACTTCTCCGACTGAGAACAAGGCTCGGCAGACAGTTCTAGGAATGGTGAACTCGTAACTTCTGCCACCAACTGTAAACGGATGCTGTCAGAGTTTTGCACATTGGAGAGACCTCAACCAACAGATTTCTGCTCCGTGTTCAGTTTGAAACACACGTACTCATTATTACAGACGGCTCGTAATGAAATTTCCCACAAACATCGACTTGCGTTGTTCACTAAATGAGGACAAAAGTGCATTTCGTTTTCTTAGAAGGGAAGTGATGAATAGTATTGACCAATTAAATCAAGGTGGGAGTGCAATACTTAGAATATTTTATTTTGCTCTAATTTCACGTCGCCATTTATAAGCATCACCAAATCAGAATAGGGTCGAAAACTACACAGAGAGAACTTGAACAAGTTAGTGTCGTACTGATACACCAGTAATTATAAAATAAGTATGTGTATTCTCAAGTCTTAAGAAAAGTACGAAATGGAGATACAGCCACGGAACTTAGTAGGTTGCTTATTGAGGGCATGAGAAAAGGATTTCGGGAAAATAACAGTTCAGAGTGCCAAAATGGGTCTGTATATGTATGAAAGGAACAGACGCGTGCATGAATTGACTGGTTATAAACAGCAAAGTCCTAGATTAACTGATGATGACTAGAAATAGGGAAATATAAAATTAGAAAATGCACAATCGGTAGAACAAACGGGTTTTAGGTCAGGTTACCCTACAATAGACCATCTACATACAATTAACAAATTAATATAAAATCAAATGAATATCAGAAAGAAGTTCACTTAGCTTTGTAAACTATACCAAAGCTTTTGATTCTATATATCAAAAGGAAATGAATTTTTCAATAAAAAGACAAACATTAGAAGGAAAATATGTCAGTTTAATAAATAAAATATATAGGAAGGCTACATCAAGAATAAAATTAGAGGTCCTAGGTTCAAATTTAAATATACGGAGAGGTGTAAGGCAAGGAGATCCATTATCTCCAAAGTTATTTAAATCTGTATTAGAAGATATTTTTAGAAATTTAAATTGGGAAGAAAAGGGAACCAACATAAATAGAAGGTAACTAAATCACTTAAGATTTGCAGATGGCATAGTCATCATTACAACTAGAAATAGGGAAATATAAAATATGATAGAGGGTTTATGGATGAAAAGTCTGAAAAAAAGTCTGACAATAAAATCGAATAATATGAACAATACAGAACATATTTTGATAGACGAAAAAGAAACTGAAAACGTAGACGAATCCATCTATTTAGGTCAAGTAATCAGTTTTAAAGAAAGACAAGAAACAGAAATAAGTAGAAGAATTGCCCAAGAAAATAGAGTCTTTTGGATACTTAAAGTCCATTTAATCGGTGACCTTCCATTGTATTTAAGAAGAAAAATCTTCATTGCATGTATTATCCCCGTGTTTATTTATGGAGGTGAAACGTGGAGTATCGCAGAGCGGCAATGTAAAAAATCAGAGCATCGGTATGAAAATTAGAGAGAAGAATGTTAGGAATAATAAGAAGAGACAGAGATAGAAATTAACTTATAAGTGAAAGAACAGGAATAATAGATAGTTTAGAATAATAAAAGAATCAAAGTGGAGATGGGCTGGACATGTTGGAAGACTGAAAGATATATAAGATTAATAACAGAATGGCAACCAAGAGATGGAAAGAGACGAAGAGGGCGCCAGGGAACGAGATGTAGAGATGACCATCAGAGACTTACAGGTGCTAAATGGTGGAATGAGGCTACAGATCGAGGAAGTTGGAAAAGTCTGGGGGAAGCCCTGCAGTGGATCTCAACAGGCTAAGAAGAAGAAAAAGGCGAAGACAGTAAAATGCTGTTTCATGACAAAATCTGCTCAATATGATGGCTATCAGAAGGGATGACAAGCTGTAAACGAAGAACGGTATGTGACATGGGCTGTTCGCAGCATGTCGTGGCCGATGTTGGCCACTTCACGTTTCTTTCTGCTCTTCAGACATGAAAAAGAGCCTATGTCTTCACCAAAAACTCCTTTTTCATATATATCTCCAAAGCCAGAAATCACATGCAGTAAAGTCCTTTGAGCGGGTTGGCCAGGACTGCTCAACCCTCGAGAAATTATGCGCTGATTGTCGAATGTTCGATTGAGCAATTCCTCTGGCACTGCTGTGTGAGAGTGCGTCCCGAAATGCCCTGTCAGTACTGCCACCTGCACCTTCATCCACGATACTTTCGGAAACTGCTGGACGCCCTCTTCTCGTCGCTATACCAAATTCTCCTGTGCATTCGAACTTCCGTATCATCCTGCTTAACCCCTGGGATGCAAGAGATCCTCTCCGTATTCTTTTGATTCGTCAATACTGCCGCACGGCACTATTTGCATTACTTTGTTACTAAAAGTTTACAAGTAGAGAGCGTTCTTTCTTTGCAAGAGTCATAATGACTACCAGTTGTCTGATCATTGACGCTTTTACTCTGCTAGAAGCAGCATTCCGAATTTGCAATTGAATATTTGGGTACGAAACTTTCCAAGTGAATGACATACACTTTCTTGGATTTCAGTAGTGATGGTTCTGTTGTGCATCACAAATAATTACTTGTGATGGTTTACATGTTGAACAGGTTTTGACCTGAAACGTTTGTGCTGTCAATTACCAATAACTTCACGCACGTGTCTGTTGTGTCAGCCACTGCTCCACTAGCGGTGCAATTTTGAACTAATTGTCTGTTTCGCTAAATCGTTTCCTCAAGCCTTCAATAAGCTACCAAGGCAATATCTTCGCGATATCTTTATTTCTCGCTTTTCTAGATACCCTAAAATAGAATACTTATTTCCTAACCACTCGGTATTCGAAAATTATTTACTTTATGAAACAGTGACTTTAGCCACGCAACGGCAGCACCGGTGGAATAGTGGTCTAAGCGATGGTTTCTGATCATTCGTCCGAGACGGTTCTGAGTTTGAATTTCGGTAAGGCAGGGATCCGAGTTGGGCAAAGTCGTAATTGAATTAATCGGTAATGCATTACAGCGTAATGGTAACAAGAACGTAGCGTTACCATCACCTTCGTAATGGTGAATTGGTCATTAGAATTACATGGTAATTGTAATGACATGTAGCAGTTACCCATTATAATCGTAATGGTTAATGGTTAACTACATGTTGGTAATTAACCAATAACGTATGGCTAACAATACAACGTGAATAAACCAGCAACCAGTACACCTTACACGTTATGTAGGTTATTTGACAATTGTTCCACAACTCGGACCTCAAATGCGTGCATGTAAGTATTGGAGATTGTACGTGTATGACATGAGTCGTTGCCCCGTCTTCGACGCAAGTAAAGTGATTTGAACGAAATAATACATATTAAGTAAATACGAATGGGGTGTTTATTTTGGTTAAAGATACTCATTTTGTCCATCTCCAGTACAGTATCCTCGTCCATTTTATACGTTTCATTGTCCAAAATAATTACCCCACTATAGCCACAAGCACATATTAGCACTACACTCACAGTTCAGCAACTCAGGGTGCATTGCCGAATATTACAGAAATTTTCGAACTCTTGACATTTTTGCCGTACTTCTCAAGTGTTGTTTTCCATTACTTGTCCGAGTCGAACACTGGACTAGCGAGCGACTGACTCCTTTATATATACTTCACAACAGGACCTGAACCTTCTGGAATATTTTCGATTTACATAAAGCTCTCCAACTTCCCACTGCGCGATCATTCTGGTACATTCTACAAACGTCTAACTCACTGATGCCGTTTCTAGAACATTCTACACGACACTTCGGTCTTTGTCTGCTATGTTACATGGCCGACTTGTCTAAACAAAGCTTTTTGCACACGTACATTTCTATAAACTATTAGTATGTAGTTATTATTTGCAAATTGTGTAATTTCATTACCAAATAATTCCATTGCGTTTGAATGGCATTATGAAATAATTGAATTATATCATCTTCATTGTAATGCATTACAGATTAATCCCATTACCTTGTGCAAACCATACTTGGGATTACTTTGCAATGCATTACCTGTTACTGCATTACCTTACAATGCGTTACCTGTTACTGCATTACCTTGTAATGCATTACACGTTAACTGAAATCTGTACTTCCATTACTTTGAAATGCATTCCTGCCCAATTCTGGCATGAATATTGTATATGTCTTACGGTACAGATTCCCTTGCTTCCCTGGAACCAGTGGCCCTAAATTAGGGGCGGGATATTGCTTATAGCCCACTGAGAAACTCACGGTGATCGTTAAACCCCATTAAGAAAAGCAGCGAATACTGCGACTTCAGAGGTGAGCTGAAGAGCAAATTTCCTTCTCGGGACAGAGATCCCTTTTGTAGATCTCCCTCTCTTTCCCAACGCATCATACGAGAAAAAAGACGCTCCCACACCCCCAATCCACAGAGCAAAGAACAGGCTGCCGCCCTACGTACAGCAAGAATACTTTGGACAAGAAGATGTACCAAAAAGCCAAAACATTATGACCTGCGGGTCTTTGTGCAAGGTCAAAGCAACTGCAGGTAAATGCCGGCGTCTATGAAGTTCACAAAACGGTATAACTGGCACTTGATACTGAGCTCTGTTAATCAGTATTCTTCTTGTTCTTCAGGTCGGACAGGAAGCGTAGTGAAGCCAGTTTGGCAAAGGCCAAATTGTAATGGCTAACTGCTGGGTCAGAACATTTCCTAGACGCCAACGTTAGTGGGGAACTCACGGTGAGCCTTGGTTATTAACTTCAAAAAGTGGTTCTAAGATAGAAAGCAACGAACCGTCCGCTAGGTGTACGCCGTCCACCGCTTATAAATGCTAGAGGAGACCGAAGTCTATCCAGTATGGTACGAGCCAAAAGAAGGGATACTGATGCGCAACTCACTGGTACTTTGAATGCTGGTGACGAGAGTAATGTGTCACACCACACAGTAAATTGAACCGTTCTGAAAATTTAGCTACCTAGTGCCCATGCTAACCACGATTCACCGTCGAAAGCGCATACAATAGGCACGCATGTATCCAAACTAGAACTTAAATGATTGGAAAAAGGTAATCTAACTCTCAGAATATGAAAATTAGATGTTGAAAAAGTATTGCATGGCAATTTGCGCTGGTATTAAATGTGTAAATCAGGACATCAGATAGATGAAATGCATCCCATCGGAAGCTATAAGTACAACGTGCGATGAGGATCGTTGGCAGTCTCGACAGAAGCTGTTCCTCGGTGTCAAAGATGCTGGGGTTCCAAGACTCTACACCCAACTTCAAACATTTGGGTCAGTTCCAGGGAGATCTGTTCCTGGCCATTCAAAGGAGACAAAATGACTGTCACATCGCAGTTTAAGCCAGAAGGAATCTATGTGCAACAGCACCCAGGATGCCTTAACACCGTATTTCAGACACAACATTTTAGGTATCAGTTTCTACGATGATCAGAAAGCTCCTAAACCGTGAACTCTACGACCTGCTGATTATGTGTCGTTATATGCCAACCACCGACGCGCAAGCTTAGGATGGTGCCACCATCATGTCAACTGCACCTCACAACACCAACACAATGTCTTCTTTACAGATGAGTCGTATTCTTCCATTGTCCATTATTACCAAAGGCTCCACAATTAGGAGGATTCCATGCCAGCTGATATGTTGTAAATGTTTCTTTATATGACAAATACTGGTGTTCAAGATTACGGTGGTGCCACGGTCATATCACTTGGACCTCAGAACTGTAGTACAATCTGTTCTTCAGAGATGAATTGTGTTTCTATCTAGAACCAAAGCACAGACGTGCATTATTCTAGCTGGAGACTGGAACTCGCTGCAGAACAGACGTGCATGTCTAGCGGGAGACTGGGACTCGCTATAGATTACTGACGTGCATTAATCTACCGAGAGACTAGGACTAGCTGCAGATAACAGACGTACATTAGTCTAGTGAGAGACTCGACCTAGCTACAGATAACAGATGTGAATTAATCTACCGAGAGACTGGGACTCACTACTGGTAACAAACGTGCATTAGTCTAGCGAGAGATGAGATTCTCTACCAGTCTCCAGTATCATCGAAGTGCTTTTCATGGTGGTACTACCGCTGGGTGGGCTGGTTGTCTGTATCTACCTGTCTGTCCTTTTCTAAAGTTTCTGTAACTTTCAGTAATGGCATTTCAGATTGCTATGTGAGGAAGCTTGACGGTTCAGTTCGCTTAGTTTTCATGCGAACTAATGATTACTCACGACACGATAGAGCTTACGATTGTGTCTAATATATTGAGCGAAAATGTACACAGCGGGGGAAGTGTCCTGAATTTTCTATAAACACCAGTGCTATTGAACATATCCTGAACAACCTAGCGATGATTAATGTTGCAGTCCTGATCCCTTTTCACGAACCTTCTGAGATCTCTAAAGATAAAGATGTATGATATCAGAAGATGAAGATGTCATTCACCAGATTACCTTATACATCTTTACATTTAAGATTACCTTATACATCTTTACATCACGCTGCGGAGTTTAACATAAATTTGTTAATATTTTCCCTCTCTACCGACACTGTTTCGTGCTAATACTTTGACGGTCAATAGAATACCAAAAATTGATGACATCACTGAACTTGTGACCTTTAAAGGAATGCAACTATAATGTGGATTCACTGTTAAGAGAAATAAACTTCTTCCGACGATAATCTGCTGGGAAAGGAAATTGAGGGCAGCGCGATGGAAAAAATCGCATCATGATACGATTCATAAACTGAATATACAAATTATTATATATGCCTACCTAATAATATGTAGGTCCACCTTTTGCCCTCACAACTGCAGCCAAGGCTCAATGATGTTTTGAAACAACAGAGGTGGTATTGCCGCCCATGAAGCGAGGGCCGTCTGCGGTAGGGTGTCCATAGTTACCGGTGGGAGTTGGACTCGAACAAATCTTTCCAATTCGTCCCACATATTATCAGTGGGGTTGAGATCCTGCGATCGAGTGTTGCAACCCTCAACTGAGTGCCCCATGGAGCCAGTTGGTCGCTACTAGGGAAGCAGTATGGCGTTGTCCTGTTGAAAGGAAAGAGAATTGTTCCGAACGGGTGTAGATGATCGGTGACGAAGATCTCAACTGGCAAGAAAGGCTCCAAGTAAGCCGATGTAAACGCATCCCAAACTGTTACATGGCCTTCACCTGCCGGTGTGCCCCAGCCGGATGAGTTGGACTCATCAGTTCGTGGGATTTACACAGTACACGCACCCTCTCATCGACGTGATAGATTTGAATCCGTGACTTGTCAGACCAGATGACGTGTTTCCGATCCTCTGCACTCCTGTTGCGATTGTCCCTTGCAAAGTGTAGTCCAATCTTTTGGTGCCCTGCAATTACCAAGGGGATAGTATGCGAGTGTCGACTGTTTTCATACATGAGACTGACCAAGGAACAAAAAAGCTGAACTTTTTAATCGGGCGAAAAAATCAGAACATGCGACAAAAAAGTGTGTGACGTATATTCTAAATTAACTTTCCTTTTTAGTTTTCTTCTCTATGTAAATCTTGAGTTTGTTCTCAGTTATACTTCACACTTAACGTGATATCTTCTCTCTCAAACGAATACTGTTGGCAACACGATTGAGGTAGAATGAACGTGACGTATGCCTGTTACGAGATAAGAACCAGAGATATAAACTACGAGACAACAGTGGCTCGTGTGGAGCGTGGAGTGTTGATTTGTGTTAGAGATGTGTTATGTGATTTCTATACTATCCTGAAGTGCTATAATCTGTGCTAAAGAAATAAAAATAATTTCCGTAAGTTTGACTTCTGTTTTAAATGTTTCGTCTGGCCGTTAAGGTTTAATATAGGAATGTTCTAAAAATAACGTAAGAAGAGCGACAAAGAATCAGTACGAAAAGACTTTATGTTATAATTGTGAATATAAAGCAGCACGAGTAAGATGGAATTGTTCACTATATTCACAATATAAAATTACTGAATTAAAAACAAAATAAAGTGATTTTAAAAGACATTGCTTCAAACACATCTCTCTCTCTCTCTCTCTCTCTCTCTTTCGTACTTCCTAGAACATCAGCTCAATTTTCCTGTTGTGCTGTTTTCTTCTCAGCTAGTTCCATGGCCATATTTGTCTTTTGTTGACTCTGCTGCTGCACAACAATATTTGCTTAGTTTTTCTTTCTGTTGATATAATTCCCTTCCTATTTCTTCACCACTATTGTTTCCTCTTCCCCTTTTATTCTCTCAGATGACAATAATTTATCCATCATGTAAACTTTCAGGCTGAGGACCATTAGCGCATGATATCAAAGCTTTCACTACTTTAGACAAATGGTGTGACTTTCAGAACATGAATACTTTTGAGCACCATGCATCAATTCTAACAAATTTTCAAACTCCGTCACTTCCGGTGTTTTTTTCTTTTTTTTTTTTTTTTTTTGATTGGAGGTTTAACGGCCACCGTTAGCAACTCAATGGGCTATAATAAGCAGTCCCCCGTCCCTAATTTAGGGTCACTGGTTCCAGGGAAGGGAGAGAGCCAGTGCCGTAAGACAAACACAACATGCATGCCTCACCGGGATTCGAACCCGGACCCCGTTCAGACGAATGATCAGAGGCCATCGCTTAGACCACTGCGCCACCGGGGCGGCCTTCCGTTTATGGAAAATTTCCCATTCCTTATTAAGCTTAAGTGCAGGCATTTATGTGAGGAAAGTAACACTTAATAACAACACAGGATAGTGAGAACCTTGCGGGAACAAAAAAAAAAAATAGGAAAAAATGCGATTTCGGGAGAAATCTTCTCTCCGACCGACTTCTGTTTTCGGGAACTTCTTCCTCCATTTTTAGGTTGAAATGCAGTATTTGTGGAATGAAAGGATACTTAAGAACAATAATGGGCAGAAGGAACATCCCGAGAAAACAAAAACAGAAAAAAAAAATAACAGGAGAAATCTTCGCTGCATCTAACTTACGTTTTCGAAAGACGGAATCCCGTCGTTAAACGAAAAACGAATCCCTCTCTCCCACCATTACCTTCAAAAATTTCTGTTCAGTTGTGCATTGATCTCGAGAATGCTTAAAATGAAAACGGAAATGGCGGAATTCTTGGCATCCATGGAAGAATCACATGCCTGAAGATCACAGGGAAACCTTCGGGCCGTCTTAACTCTCGTGTTTGGAAATCGTTGTCCACAGTTTCCTGCTGAAATACAAACATTTATGCAATAAAATGGTATTTAATAACAATACTGGGAACAGGCAACATCCTGAGAAAAAAGAAATTACGATTACGGGAAATGTAGTCACTCCGTTTACCTACAGTTTTCGAAAGTTTTGAAAGACGAAATACCATCCCCGGATGGAAAACAACCCTTCCCTAACCCCCCCCCCGCCCATTAGTTTTCAGTTCTGCATCAATCTCGAGAATGAAGTAAATGATTACAAAAAAAACAAAAAAAAAAAAGTTTGTAAAATCATGCAATGCATTGATTATAATACGCTTTCCCAACATACCAGAAATCATTACTCAAGTTATTTCTCAAGTCATGAGAGTAATGGCTGTGGAATAAATATCGGTCCTGTGCCCTGACCTTTGATCCCATTTCGATGCTATTCAACATAACCGGTTCGGTATACCTCCAAAATAACATGATAAAGTTTTGTCGCAATCGAAGCATTTTTACGCAAGTTATGATGCATAAGGGCTATGGAATAGATCCCGCTCCTGTGTCCTAAACTTTGATCCCTTTTCGCCCATTTTCAATAGAATTCGTCCCCAGGCAGGACCCTACAGCATACTAACATTTCATCCAAATCGAAGCATTTTTACGTAAGTAATGACGCATAATAGCGATGGAAGAGATTCCGCTCCTATGTCCTGACCTTTGACCCCATTTCGCCCATTTTCAAAAGAGTCTGTCGCCAGGTGGTCCCCTACCACATACTAAAATTTCATCGAAATCGAACCTTTTTTACGTTAGTTATGACGCATAACAGCAGTGGAATGGATCCCGCCCTTATGTACTGACCTTTGACCCCATTTCGTTCACTTTCAAAAGGGTTCCTTCCCAGGTGATCCCCTACCAGATACTAAAATTTCGTCGAAATCGAAAGATTGTTACGCGAGTTATCGTGCGGACGGACATACTCACACAACGCGTGACGTAATGAGGCAGATGGGAATCGCAACCATCTGCTCGCAAGAGTGTGACGTCATAAAACTTTAATGAAATCCGCACACACCGCGTGACATAATGAGACCGATGGCGTGACCGCGCGCCAACATTCTCAAACGCGAGATTGTGACGTCATAACATTTCTAAGCATTGGTAACATTAACGGAACGATAATGTTATAATTCTTACCCACTAAACGAATTCTCCTAAAGTCGAGATCAAGCTAAATCGATTTCTAGTACCAGAAAACGGTAGGTTAACGACTTTCATCAAAATTCCTAGAGCCGTGTTCAAGATAAAATGTACATACATACATACATACAAGAATTGCTACTTTAAGGTGGACGTCAAGTAATTTTGCTTCCCATACTTCCAATGGAAAAACTTCTGTACACATTTTCTTCACAATTAATGCGTTCCCAAGGATGAAAATTTGAACATCGATTAAAATAGCTTCATTTCATAACTTGGAATACTTAATATTTTCTAAACCATAACCGTAATTATGCAAATCCAATATTTATTTGTCCACTGACATCATCAAAGTACAGGTCGCGCCATCTTTTTTCTGGTTTCAACACCACCAAAGGAAACGTTATTGTTTTTAATATAATTATGCTTATGTTTTAGAAAATGTTAAGTATTCCAAGTTATAGTATGAAGTTAGTTTAATCGGTGTTCAAATTTCCATCCTTGGGAACACACTAATTGTGAAGGAAATGTGTACAAAAGGTTTTCCATTGGAAATATAGGAAGCAAAATTACTTGACGTCCACTTTAATAGTGTGGGATAAGGGCGATGGAATGAATCCCGATCCTATGTCCTGACCTTTGACTCCATTGTCCCATTTTCAATAGGGTTCCTCTCCAGGTGGTCCCCTACCACATACTAAAATTTCATCGAAATGGAACCATTTTTACGCACGTTATGACGCATAAGGGCAATGGAATGCATCCTGTTCCTATGTCCTGACCTTTTTGACTCTACTTCACCCATTTTCAATAGGGTTCGTCCTCAGGTGGTCCTCTACCACGTACAAAATTTCATCGAAATCGAACCATTTTTACGTGAGTTATCGTGCCGACAGACAGACAGACGGGCGGAAAAAGCTGGAGCATATACGCTTCTTCAACCTACGGTTGGAAAGCGTAAAAAACGGGATTCCGCGAATGAATCTCATGTATTTGTTTTAGCCTATTTTGTCCATGGTACGACGGATAGTTTTCGTTCATAATCTCCCAGACACATCTTCATTAAATTCCGACGTTAGCTGCTCCACAGCAGCTCTACGATTACTTGTAATGATCCGGAACAATCTAAGCTTACCTCGAGAGTCAAGAACACGTTTACGGCCATAAGTTCCTTGTTGGTTGAACGTTTTGCCGTATTTTACATAGTCTTGGTATACATGCGCGACATTCTGTCTTGGAAATCTTCGCACTTTAGCAGCTATGGTGATTGAACAACCGGTCTTCCTCGCAGTTACTGTCTGACCATAGTCAAACCAAGGCCGTCCAGAAAACAAAAGGCCACAATATTAGAAAGATGAGTTCCCTCTTTAAGTAACATCACGCGGAAATCAAGGTTTCTGACTGATTTCCAACCTCCCACACGACGCTGACGTATGAGAGTGAGGTCAATGTGTAACATGAGAGTAACGTCACATACGGAGGAAACTCATCTCTCTAAGGTCACGGCCTTGTATTTTCTAAACGGCCTTTGTCAAACTCACTTACGTCGCTGCCTTTACCCATGATTACTTTTCTGTGACTGGTTACCAATGTGTATGGACTTGTTTTATTTACGGAGATTGCCAGTTTCAATGTTCCACATGATTAGACGCGATGCATCTGCTTTGAGTTAAGTTATCTGGGTGTATGAAATAATTTGTCCATTCAATGTATTAACGTTTAGTCATGGAGAGTTACGATACTTTAAATGCGAGCTTTTATGAAGTTGTTATTAAATCTTTAAATAGCCATCGTTTGTAGGTCCGCCTTCTGAGATACCATAACAACATTTTGAAGTTTTATCGAGATCGAAAAATAAAAAGAATAAATAAAAATAACGTGAATAACAGCATGTGGATAGACGAAGACCTAGAATAAATGTTTCTTTATCGTGCGGTTGGGAAGGCAGAGAAATAAAATCTCATTCAAAAAATAAATAAATAAAGTTCTATCCACTTAATACAAATTTTCCTACTTTACGAGTCTTTTTGAAAATGAAATGGGAACGCACTTTGATAAGGGAAAATTCCGCGGGGAGCATACGTCCTTCCAGAGAGCGACAGTTCAGTGATGAAGTCCACATATTTTTCTTCTTTCCGGTTCCATTTTTCAACATAAACGCTTCAGAACCGTATCAGCTTTATAGATAGTGCTACCAGAGGAGCAATATCAAAGCAAACAGATAGGAAATGTTTCAAAATTTATTCGCTACCAAGGATCGTTGAAAATCGTCGTAATATTTGAGCAGCACAGTGTGTTACTTTTTACAACTAGAAATGATCTCTTATTTGCCCATTTTTTGGATAAAAAAGGCATGTTATTTCTTACGAAAAAATAACCCAGCTCTTGCAATCTTTATTTTGTCTTTAAATGTCGTTTTTTTAATCACAAGCAGAGAACTCTTGCCTGGCAGATACCTATGAAAGTCGTCGCTGTTTATCACTTTCAGTTGAACATGTAAAGTCGTAAAACTAAGTTCCAGTGTCAGTGTACCATAATAGCGAATGTGATGCCTAATCTTTCGGTAACCATATTTACTGTTTCTTGGATAAGTACCTTTCATTTTAGTTCGTTCCATGGACGCTAATAATTTTGTTCAATTACTCATATCCTGTTAGAGATACTTGCAATAATGTAAAATTATCTTCATTTATATTTCAGAAAGTTCAGTTTCTATCAGTGTTAAGTTAATGTATTCCTCAGAATTCCATTCTTTGAATTTCTCATTTTCTTCTTCTTGTTTCTACTTTTTAAATACACCGGGGAGTTTTTATTTTACAGCCTCCAAGTTATGTTTTCAACATTATCTATCAGACACACGAGGTTGCTAAGAATTCTAACATCATGAATACATCATTTAAAGAGTGCTATTGGCCTCGTTTTAAAGTCCCTGCAGTCAGACATGTTTCTGATAACAGAACTTAGCAATACAAATTGCTACATACATTAGAATTTTTTTGGTGGTACTGGAAACCTACGAAAAGATAACACAGGAAATTTTTTCTGATTTTTAACACTTCTACCCTTTGTATGGGAACGCAGCTTCAGTTGGAATTCTTGTAGCATGCATTTGAACGGAAAGGGAAAAAAATTAAAATTTCATTTAACCGTTACCGAGGATTTTTGCGAATGAGTAATCAAGCTTCCTTTTAAATGTAATAATATTGTACTACTCATGACATTTTGTGAAATATTATAGTATTCATGAAAGAAATACGGAATTACGCCATATAATACAAATTTTGAAGATGACAATCCGATTTTTGGGGTAAATGTGACAAGGATGGTAAGTCAGATAATATCCGAAAACTTCAAAATTTTCATCGTTCTAGAGCGGGACTCGAACCCGCGTGTCCCAGAAAACGCCCGGGTATGCTAACCACTACACCACCCAGAACGACCAAGTTTCAAGTTTCCGATCAATTTGAATATAACCATCACAGGATTCGCTAGTCGAAACAACCGGCATTCATGTTTAGCGAATCTGGAGGTTAAGAATCTTATCCCGTGTTTGCCCGGAGAAGCAGATAAATCATGAAACAAATACGGGATTACGCCCTATAATACAAATTTTGAAGATGACAATCCGATTTTTGGCGTAAATGTGACAAGGATGGTAAGTCAGATAGTATACGAAAACTTGAAAATTCAAAATTTGTATTATACATGTAGTACTCATAAAGCAGATGCTATGGAGAATTCGTGATATACACTCAAATTTTAAACAACGTTTTTCTTTTCTTCACAAATAAAAATCTGTACTGTAGGCACTAGAGGCTTTAATACAATTAGTTTGCAGTGCTGACGTGCATACAACACTAATCCTTGCTTCTTACATCTATAGAAAACTAAAAATGCAAAAGATTTCCTGTACAGAATAAGTTACTGTTAACTGTGCAATGAAATGGAAAACTGACAAAAGGAGGAATAAAAAAACAACATATTACTGCAAGTTAGACGACACGACAGCACATTTGTTGTATATCTTCAGGATTATTCTTTTATTTCGGGTATTCTCGACCACAATGAGAAAGCAATAGACCTATATGCATTCGCCTGCCTCTCATTTCGGGCTCCTGATTCCAGAGTAGGGACAAAGCCAGCGCCATCGGGAAAAAAACCACACCATCCTTGTAACATCAGTGACTCAAACCCGGCCCCGTCTCGGACAAATGGTCAGATTCCAGCAGCTCAGACCATTAGTCCATTGGTAGGTCTCTTCAGTTTCTTGATGCCGTAAGACTTTTCCGACAGTCGTAAATTAAATCTCAAGTAAAAATTTTCGATGTAACGAAAATGGGTAACGGAAGCAGTCGCTGATTTTCTCAAATATTTGGAAAACTGTGCTTCGTTGGGAAATTTGGCTTCCTCTCGCCACCCATAGGAGAAGTTACCAGCTATTGACGAGAGCTATGCATAACACGATGCGGGTGTAACCTGTAGATATCGTAGGCAAAAAGTTACCGATTGCCCTCACTAACACACTTGCGATTCATATCTTGAGGCCAGATTTTAGCTTGCGCACACGTAGGACTTTCGTAGCTGCATCCCATTTCATCGATGTCTAGGTTGTTTCTTACGTTCGTCTAAATCTGAATAATATAATATAAGTAATAATACCCAGCAAAACCACAAATGTTGGGAAACTGCTGGCCACCAGCTGGCAGTGGTGGGTCACTGCAAACTGAAATCTAAACCGCTTCAAACAGAAGTCCCGGAAAGACATTGAAAAATTGTTATGTTGGAAAAAATTAAGAATTATACGCGTACAAAATTTATAAATCATTAAAAAAAAAAACGCTAAGTGGATATAATGTACTCATCCATGGGTTGAATACAGAAGATTGGAGGAATTCGCTGCTAAAATTAACGACAAGTAAAATAAAATACCTTTCCTCTTTAGAACAAATGTAGCTTCGAACCGCGGAAAGGAAAGATACAACGTTAAAAATGTTTCATAAATGCATTAATATATTTACCCTTGATATACACTGCTGGCCACACAAAATGCAACACCAAGCAAAGCCAGATTTACTGCACACAAAACAACAGACACAAAGATGAAACGATTCAGCTTACAGGCCCGTGCGACTTACGGAACACGCAGACATCAGTAGTTCGTGTGGCCCCCATGGCTGGCAATAACGGCCGTAAGACGCCGCGGCATCGAACGAAAAAGGCTTTGGATATGGGCTTAGGGTATGTCGGTCCAAGCTACTCCCACACACTGCCACAGTTCATCAGGCATAACCGCGGATGGTGCTTGCCGGGCCACTCGGTTGCCGATCTGCCACTCGACGTGTTCGACTGGCGACATATCGGGAGAACAGACGGGCCACGGCAGCATTGACACCTGGTGGGCCGTGAAGAATCGTTGCACGATGCGTACTACGTGCGGGCGCGCATTGTCCTGTTGAAACGTGGCCGTTGGCAGGTCCTGCAGGTAAGGGAGGACTACAGGCTCCAAAACGTCGGAGATGTAGCGGTGGCTGTTGAGTGTACCGGTGATGCGTAAAAGAGGGGTGCGGATGTCATATCCAATTGCTACCCAAACCATAACGCCAGGCAACGGACCGGTATAGCGATGCATAATTCAGGCGTCATACAGACTCTCGCAGCGTTGCCGCCACACTCGGATCCAACCATCGTGGTGTTGCAGGCAGAAGCGGGATTCGTCGGAGAAGACAATGTCGTGCCAGGTGCGGCGTTCAACGGCTCACTGCCACCATACTCGCCGGTGGTGTAACGTCAATGGTAATCGGAGCAATGGGCGCCGTGCGATAAGTCCCCGCTCATGCAGAAGACGTCGAACGGTACGTGCTGACACAGGTTGTTGTGCAACACACCCTAATTCATGCGCTAACGTTCGTGATGTGGCGGTGAGAACCGTCGATGCCCGCCGCACAACATGCCGGTCCTCTCATTCGGTGGTGTGCCGCGGCTGCGGCAATCGCTCACGTCGGTCCGGCCGTCCCTGCTGCACCCACCGATCCCACACTCGCCTTAATGTGGCTGGATGTCATCCCACACGGGCGCCGATATTTCGGTACGATAAACCACTGTCGCGATAAGCCACTATTCGTCATCTGTCGAACTCCAAAACGTGCTGTAATGACTGCCGTATTCTGCGACGAGGCATCAGGAAGCTTCCCACGCACAGGTCCGGCAGCACAACACACTTCCACTACTTACACCCAGGCCTTCTGTGCACCCTTCTTATAGTGCTTCTCCGTGGCGAATTTCGGGCCAATCGGATGCTTCCTTCTTGGTGTTGCATTTTGGGTAGCCAGCAGTGTATTAATTAAACAATCGCCTTTCAAGACCACAAGGACAGCACAAAACTTTGGAAAGCGCCTTTAAGTTGGTACAATCGTTGAAAATGAGTGAAGTTTTTTAACGTAAATAAAAACAATCGTTACGTTGAAAAAATAAATTTATGAATTATATGAAACGGAAATTTATGAAAAAAATATCTGGCAATATTGTAAAATTAAAAAGAGAACCCTTAGTTTCACATCGCTCAGGAAAGAGACACAGCCTGAAGCGAAGGCTGGTGTGTGGAAAACCAGTGAAGTGGCTAGATCGTCCGCTTGGCAAACAGACTGTCGTTGTTTCGTTTCCAGCCAGATCTAAGCGGGCGTTGTTCAGGACCTGCTGAGAAAATTTCCCCAGTGCCGTGCCGTCACGCACAAGTTTTGTAAACAGGGAGGAAAATGTAGTTGTGCCTTTCGGAAATTGCGTTTTTTTCTTTTTTTAATGGTTACTACTGGGAAATTGGCAGACAAGATTCGGCAAGCCACCAGTTACGTCACGTGGTTGTCGGCTGCGGCAAGCCACCAGTAACGTCACGTGGTTGTCGGCTGCCACTGCCGGGAAACTAGGGGACCACATTAGACTAAACATCATTTATGACACGTGCTTGCAGGGCATCTTAAGGGCAACTTGTGGCAGCCATTGTCTGTGATGGATAACTGATGGCGCTGTACTGGCATACGAAAACTGATGGGGTGCCAACCGTTGGCCAGCTGCTGGCCTGAACTGCTGGACCATGTGGTGACCCCAGGGACATTTTATCGACTGTTGGGCAGCGGTAACATACTGCTGGGCCACTGCTGGCCTAGCACCAATGTTTTTGCGGGGTAATCATTATTTTTTTTAAACGTAACAGTCGAGATGCTAACTATTGCCGCCGCCATAATTTAGTAAATATTTACTATTGTGACTAACATATCTTCTTTTATTTGTTGTACAGTACGAAAATAATATTCATTAATCCACCTACTTAAGTACCGCTCAATGTCAGAAATTAGTAAACCTTATTGTTTGTTAATATCGAGTTGGAAACACATGGAATAATTAATATAGACATACATCAAGCTGTTCTTTCAATTCCCGTTCCAGGGCGATTAAATTTCCAAATTTTTGTGGTTCAGTTACATGGGCAGAACAACTTGACTTGTGTTTATATTAACTATTCCATGTGTTTCTAACTTGATATTTACTCATTTGCTGGTGATCTAACTTAGCACTACGATGAAACACTAACTTAGCACTACGATGAGACAGTAACTTACCACTACGAAGAGACACTAACTTAGCACTACGACGAGACACTAAATTAGCACTACGATGAGACACTAACTTAGCACTACGATGGGACACTAACATAGCACTGCGACGAGACACTAACTTAGCACTACGATGAGACGCGTTTGTTTAGACTGGAGCAGTGAAATCAAAGTCTGACGTTTCAGATTAATGCCTCAGTTGTTTGGATTTCATTATCCTGTGTGGTGCAATGGTTAGCATACTCAAGCGCAAATCCGGAGACGCGGGTTCGATTTCCGTTCCAGGATGATTAAATGTGCTTATTGTTTGTTATGATTTATTCCCCTTAGTAAGGTGCGTCGCATAAATATAGAGACAGTAGATTTTGCGCAGTGAACGCAATACGAATATAGGTAGGAAACTGAAGTGGTACCTAATTAGACATAACCCTACAACAAACGTTTCGATCCGTCGAGATGACTGGATTGTGTGAAAAGAACACCACAAAGTGAAATAGTGTAATTTTAGGTGTCTCATAAATATAAAGACAACTATGTAAAGTAGCCACATGAAAATGAGATGTACAAATTAGCATTATGTACGCACGCACATGGGCCGTAATACGGTGCAGCCTACAAAAGACAGTGGACCTGCCGTCAGACATTCTTTTGCCGAAATGCCACGCAACAGTCAACTTTTTGGTGAGGAAGTGCAGAAGATTTAAAGACTGAGAGCAAATGAATTGCCTGTAGCGAAAATCTGTAAAGCCATGGGGAGGAGTAGGGCAGTCATTTATAAGACTTTATCGAAACGCGGTGCGTTAACTGCCAGAAAACGGCCTAGAAGACCTCGAATAACAACCAAACGAGATGATCATGCCATCATGTGTTTAGTTTCATACCTAATGTTATCACTACGTAAAGTTTCTCGGACTGTTGGTGTCACCGTCTCAAAGGACACAGTTCAATGACGAATCGAGGAAAGTCGCAACATTGTGCTCCGTAAAATGCGCCGTCTGCTACACCTCACGCGGCGCCACAAGGAAGCTAGGTTGTTTTGGGCAAGCAGCTGCACTGGACGGACGAGTGGATCACAACTATTTTCTCCGATGAGAAGAAGTTCAACCTGGATGGTCATGACGGTTGGAACTGCTATTGGCATGATTTACGACGCGAACCACGCACCTTCTTCAACAGACAGAAAGGAGGGGGATCTGTGATGGTCTGTGGAGCTTTTGCGTTCAATGAAACAACGGATACCGCTTTCCTGCAAGGCAGGAAAAACTCCGAAACGTATCAGGACATACTCAGCAGCCACCTTCTGCCGTTTGCCGAAACTCTAGGGGTGTTGATTATCTGTTCCAACAAGACAATGCCACTATCCACCGTCCTGCATCAACAAAAAGCTGATTTCACACTCATCATGTGACCCTAATGTATTGGCTACCACTCAGTTCAGATCTGAACCTTATCGAGAACCTCTGGGGTATCCTGGCTCGTGATGTGTATGTGAATGGACGGCAGTTCTCAAGTGTGGTGGCATTGAAAGTGCAGATTAAACGAAGCTGGTACGCACTCGGTCCAGAACACTTACATCATTTAGTGGACAGCATGCCCAAACAGGTTTTCAGTGTTATTCGGAACAACGGCTCAACTATTCGTAACGGAGGTGCTCATAACTAGTAAGTCTTCATATTTTTGAGACAGCGTATTTCTGCCTTTTTCTTGTACTTGGCGTTTGAATTGTTATGTTTCCGTCAAACTATTGTGCAGCTGCGTATCCTATGCTATCTTTGCTATAAATATGAGATGTACATTTCAGTTCGTTGTTGTTTCTTTTTTTATTCGAGAATTTGTTCTGTCTCTATATTTATGCGACGCACTATACGTACTGGACTGCGGTTCGGTGTAATCATGAGTGACGCGAATAAATGCAATATGTTGTACGTATGCCTGGAATCATTGGTTTTATTTAACACCCACAAAGATCTTGGAAACGAAAGATTCATGGCATAAATTTTCTACATAGAGTCCCAGGGTACTCTCTCGATTTTCTTTTCTCTTTTTTTTTCCCATACGTTATTGAATTCGTGCGAATGAAATGTCCGGCAAAGGATCAGCACACGTAGACGGCGAGAACGGAAAAGTAGGACAACTTACCTAGGCGAAGTAATCCCCCTCGGCATGGACACATGGTTGCTATCTGTCAGGCAAGGCCATGATCCTGGAACGAAAGAAGTCTTGTGGCTGGGACCCGAAGAAGTCGTCAACTGCACGTTGAACCTCGTTGTCTGTCGTGAACTGTTTCCCGGACAGGAAGTGATCCAGGCGACGAAGCAGATGATAGTCTGTCGGAGACAAGTCCGGGTAATAGGCAGAATGAGGCAGTGCTGCATAGCCCAAGGCACTTAGTGTCAGCATTGTTCGTTGTGCGACATGAGGGCGGGCGCTGTTCTGGAGCAAAAGAACACCATGTCTGTTGACCACAGCCGGTTGTTTCTGAAGAGATTTCCGGTGCATCTGGTATAATTCAGCACAATAATGATGGTTTGGCCTCTTGCCAAGAAACTCCGATGAATTATCCCTTCTGTGGACCGCCAGACGAAGAGCATCTTCTTCTTGGTGTGTAGCGATGGATTAGGATGCCGTCCAGCAGGCTGTGCATTGCTTAACCATTGTGCAGATCGTTTCCGAAAATCATGAAGGACCCACTTCTCGTCGCAGGTGACGATTCGATGCAGTAGAGGTTGCTGTTCATTCCTGGCAACGAGCGACGTGTAGACTTTCAAACGCATAGTCTTGTTGGCAGCTGTCAACTCATGCTGCAGTCACATGTCCAGTTTTTGACCTTACCCAGCGCAGCCAGAAGCCCGAGCAACTATCGTGTGGTGGACACCTACCTCTCCCGCTATCTTACGACACGGTTTTCGGGGAACCACTTCAACCACCCGTAACAGAACATCGTCAGAAGCAGCAACAGGTTGGTGACCACGTGCTTTGTTTTTGCAGATCCGTGTCTCAGCTTCGAAACTTCACAAACCATCCCCAAATGGTTCGTTCGTTGGCTGTGTTCTGCCCAAACGCTTTGTTAACGTTTCGAGTGGCAATTCTTGCAGAATGGCCCAGTTTAAATTCATACATGAAGATGACTCTCAAATCCGGCGTCTGCATGTTTCCTTTGCAAGCCACGTTACGTCCAAACAAACTTGAACCTTGTTCTTCATACACGTGCTAGCTATTTATAGTAACTCTGTGACGTAATACCCTCAATACCTGTGGATGGTTCCATTCCGCTGTGGAGGGGACCTGTCTCCACTGCTCGTTCGCGATGGACATTTCAATCGCACCAACCCAATAAGTAATTACAATTGCGTAAGTAGTGAACATTTTTTCGCAAAAGATTATAGAGCTCGATATTCCGAAATAACGTAGCGCCTTCAAATAAACTTGTGACAACAAAAATATTGATACAGATTAATGTTTCCATAAATTTCAAGTTTTTTTTTTATTATCCATGCCTTATATCATCGGTTCTCAAACGTTTTTGTCCTTTTTTTCCCTTTACACTGTTTCAATTTATTCAGGATTCTAAAGATTTTTTTTTATTATATGAGATATATCTATCGATATTTACCTCATTGGAAACTAAAACTTAGAATTTTTTTAAATATTTATTTATTAAGTCATTTTACAATAACAATAAGATCACGTTAAAACATACTTTTTTATGAAATACAGCTATATATTACAAAACTAAAAAATTAGTGAGAACAGTCGCATTGTTTTACGTTTTTACAAATCTCATTAATGTGTGACTTAACAGAAGAAAGCTGGATTCTCATATCTGCTTCTGCATTCAGTCTGTTGTGATATGATGCTTTGGTTGAAGTGTTATGTGAGAAAAATCCGGCATCACACAGATATGTTGTTTTAAAAACCCTCATATAGCTATGTAGTTATACCCTAAAAATAAATTCTAGAAACCTCAATGCACACATTCCATAAGCAGTCAGAGCGATTACGCCATCACACGTCATGTAGCCACTGGAAAACACCACTGTACACTTCCCAGAGAATGACAGTGAGAAAGGCAAATGATGTATTAGTATTCTTATAATAATATACCCAGTAGAGTCACATTATTGTAACCATCTCCTACTTTTGACGTCAACAGCGCATAGCCAATGAAAGAAGGCACGTGTCGTGAGCTGGCTTGGAGGGTACATAAGGTCTGTATTCTGAAAACATATCACTCGTTGCTGTCATGGAAAAAAGGAGCTATTTATCAGATTTGGAAAAAGGTATGATTATCGGCTTTCGGGCCAAGGGTGGTAGTATTTCTGAAACAGTACAGTTTGTGAACTGTACGCGTGCTGCTGTGGTTAAAGTGTATCGTGATTGGAGAAAGGGCACCATTGCGAATAAGAGATGTGCAAATTGCGGAACACCACGTGCCATTGATGTAAGAGGAGAACGTCAGCTTCGCAGGTGCGTGAGGTCCGATCGACGCACTACAGTGGAGCAACTCACTGGCCGAATGAAAAAGGGGGCTACCGGAAGTGTGTCTAAAACTTCAGTTCAGCTAACTTTGCTGCGTATAGGGCTCCGATGCAGACGGATGGTCAATGCACCTATGCCAACGAAGGTGAATCGGCAAAAATGGCATACATTTGCCCGGCAGTATCGGAATTGGACCCCTGCTGATTGTCAAAGGATTGCCTTCTCCGATGAGTCACGTTTTCTGCTTCTACAAATGGATGGACAAAGACGAGAAACTTCAACAAAGACGAGAAACATGGGAGAACAAACACCATTCAACCATTGCTGGAAGAACACAAGCTGTTGGGGGAAGCGTTATGGTCTGGGGAATGTTTTCCTGGCATTCTTTGGGACCACTCATACCTGTGGAAGGCACTATGGACCGAATTCGTCATGAATTCATCCTTGCAGATCACGTACACCCATATATGCTGATTGTCTTCCCTGGGGCGGATGGGAACTTCCAGAATGACAATGCGACGTGTCAAACAGCTATAAATCTTCGAGAGTGGTTGGAAGAGCACGATGGATATTTCAAAGCTCTTCCCTGGACCCCTAATTCCCCAGACTTAAACGCAATTGAGCATCTGTGGGACCACCTTGATCATGTTGTTTGCTCTATCGATCTTCCACCACGCATCCTGCAGCAGCTGTCAGATGCACTGCAGTCAGCATGGCACGACATACATGTAAACACCTTCCAGCACCTTAATGAGTCATTCCCAGCCCGTCTAGCTGCTGCCAGCGCTGCAAACGGCGGTTACTCTGGATATTAGCTGGTGGTCACAATAATGTGACTCGACCGTGTATATAGTTTCGATCCGCGAACCCCCGGAAAATGTTACAGGTTCCCCCCAAGAATCCACCGACTACACTTTGAAAACAGTTGTGCCACCCGCTGCTTCGGAGGGCTGTGAGCCCTTGCTTCTGATCATTCGTCCAATATGGGTTCGGGTTCGAATGCCGGCGAGGCGTGGATGTTGTGTTCGTCATACGGTACTGGCTCTTTCCCTTGCCTGGAACTTGTGGCCCTAAATTAGGAACGGGAAACTGCTTACGGTGGCCAGTAAACCCACAAACAAACCTCCAACTTATACTATTATCAATTAAAAGGCACATTTTACCTCAAAGGGGACTGGAAATTCTCGGGATTGTTGAGTTCTAGCCGTCTCAGGAATTCCGTGCGTTCATTTTCCACAAACCGAAATATTAATGCCGCATAAAAGCGTAAATTTGTACTATCAAGCTGGAATATTCCATATCAGGGAAAAGCAGATTTTTTTTAGAAATTAATGGGCGAGCATTTGTTATTATACGGATATTGACAAATTAGTATTTCAGTTATATATCGAGAAACAGAGGCAGTTTGTCGACAAACCAATTGACAAACAAAACTGTGAAAAGATATTTCTCTACTTATTTCAAAAAATCAGTTACTTCAATGAATGTATAATTTAAACGAAATTTAAGGGGAAAAGTCAATCTGTTTTTAATTTATAATAAAACAGACAATCAAGCAATAAAATATCGGTTGGTCTACATTTATTCCTGACGCTCTATGAACTGATTAATGATCAGTGAGATTTGCAGTGAAATAGTAAATACAATTTTTTTTTTTTTTTTTTTTTTTTTTTTGATTGGAGGTTTAACGACTACCGTGAGCAACTCAAATGGGCTATAAGCAGTCGCCCGTCCCTAATTTAGGGTCACTGGTTCCAGGTAAGGGAGAGAGCCAGGCATGGATGTTGTGTTTGCCGTAAGACAAACACAACATCCATGCCTGACCGGGATTCGAACCCGGACCCCTTACGGACGAATGATCAGAGGCCAACGCCTTAGACCACTGCGCCACCGGGGCGGCAATACAAATTTTGGAGGCGCAAAACAGTTTTAGTCAACTCCTATTATTTAAATTTATGCGAACAATTGCTGTTTTACTAGGGGTTTTTTGTCATAGTTTCAGAAAAAAGTGGTTTTTAAATAATGAAGGTGCGTATGATGTGCAATCCGAAACCGATAATGTAAGTGCCTACGGGCTCCTGAACAGTTTCTCAATACTGATAGAGAATGAAAAAGACGGTCACAGGCTGTAATCTTCAAGAAATAATTAAAATGTACATCAGCGTAGGAGAAACAGGTTCGAGAAACATCAGACCTTGGAATGAAGAGTTTCTGAAACATCCTGCTGATAGCGCTGCGCTCTAGATAACCAGTGTTTGCGTAGGAGAACTAAATCTCTTTTAGGAGCAAAATTAGATACTGCTCCATGGAAAGTGTTATCTCTTACATGCTTCTGCAGTAAATGCAGCAGACTGTCATCACTTTTACTTGGATTTTGCGGAGAAAAAAAAAGAATAGATTCCTTAGTCTCCACGAAACAGTTTTCCAAGGAACATCTGCTCCCTAGTTTGAATACTGCCTAATTAGAGAACAGAAGTTCGTTGAAGTTCCGATTAAATTGCTACCGCACTTTTCGAAACATGGAAGGTTAATGCAATGAGAGGGATGTTAATAGCCTCATTTTGAGATATGCAGCAGCGTCCTGTTATTCAACATGGCTGAAGTTTGTGGAAAAGTTTCCACGAGTAGTTGCGAAGTGTGCTTATTTTGGCATCTCATTTCGAAGTATAGCTTTCCTTATAAAGTTACTCAATTTGCGCTTCGGAATAAAAGCCTTGCAGTATTATGAAAGGAAAGGTGACCTTCTCCAAAGGAAGTTTGGGGACTCTCAAGAGGAAATGGTTTACGCGTAGATGGCTGTTCGTAATGTGTGATGAAAAATCGCGTTATGTTTAAGCAATACTGACAGCGACAAACGATGAAATATCACACATTAAAGAAAACAAATAACAAAGTTTGATATACATCTAACGACATAACAAATTTTATAAAACCGTGTGGCATAACGCTTTTGGTAGATTCGTGCAGACCAGATAACTACTAAACTAACACACTTTATTTGATGATGCTCGTTGTATAACTACGATCATAGCGTAGTTTACCGGGATTCTTCATGTGTGTTGACTGACATGGTGCTATCAGTGCTCAACTGTGCAAGTACTTATCAATGAATTACAAATGATCAGATCATATCAGATATAGAGGATTTTACGAAGGGAGTGTCTGACCCCAGGTCTTAAACAACCCTTAGAATTAGGAAGCTAAGGGATTTGAGTCAGAGTGCCCGGTAAGAAAGTGACAAGGAAGCGAGGTAAAAAAGGGGAGAAACACGCCCTTATTTATTACCGGGAAGACCAGTACCCGGGGTCTGACAGCTTAAACTGCGGATATTTAGTGTTTCGAGCGTTCGTAGCTGCCCGGGATCGAACCTGAGGTCCCTCCGTGGCAGTCACGAACGTTGACACTATGCCATCCACGGCCTAAATGACAACCAGCTCATTGCATTTGTTAGACGGATGATCTCTGAAGAACCATTGGCAAGGAGCTTTTGGTGTACTGGTTCCCAAATGGAATGGGGTAATGAGTATAATGGTAATCATATGTCATGGGGGATTTAGTATACTGGTCATCAACTGGCATAGGGAAATGAATGTATTGACCATTAACTAGCATGGAGGAATTCATATGTCTGTCATCAACTGGAGTGGAGGATTAGTACCCTGATTTATCATTGGCATTGGGAAAATTGTTTACTGATCATCAACTGTCATCGGGAATTAGTGCATTGGTAATCATCTGACATTTCGAATTTGTATGCTGATCATCAATTGGCATCGCATTATAATTAATATAGTGATCATCAAATGGCATGTGGGAATTAGTGTACTTGCCGGTCATCAAATGGCATGTGGAAATGAATGTACTGACCATCAACTGGCGTGGAGGAATTCGTAGTCTGTTATCAACTGGAGTGTAAGATTAGTACATTAGTTATCACTGGCATGGGAAAATTAATATAGTGATCATCAAATGGCATGTGGGAATTAGTGTACTTGCCATCAACTGGCATGGGGCAATTCGTATAATGATCATCATCTGGCATGGAAGAATAAGTGCATTGGTCATCAGCTGGTATGGGGTAATTAGTAACCGGTCATCAAATGGCATGTGGAAATGAATGTACTGACCATCAACTGGCGTGGAGGAATTCGTAGTCTGTTATCAACTGGCGTGGAGGAATTCGTAGTCTGTTATCAACTGGAGTGTAAGATTAGTACATTAGTTATCACTGGCATGGGAAAATTGATGGCTGATCATAAACTGGCATGCGGAATTAGGGTATTGGTCATCAACTGGCATGGGGAAATAGACTATTGGTCATCATCTGACATTTGGAATTTGTATACTGATCATCAATTGGCATCGATTAATATATTGGTTATCAAACGGCATGGGATAATTGGTGTACTTGCTATCAACTCGCATGGGGCAATTCGTATAATGATCATCAACTGGCATGTGAGAACAAGTGTACTGGTCATCAACTGGTATGAGGAAATTAGTGTACTAGTCATCAACTGGTATAGGGGATTAGTATACTGGTCTTCAATTGGCATGGATGAATTTGTATAATGGTTATCAACTGGCATGGAGGAATTAGTACACTGGTCATCAATTTACATGGAAAATTTGTGCGGTGGCCAGGGCAGTTGATGGCCACTACACTAATTGAGGGAATTATTAAACGAGTGATCGACTGTCATGAGGGAATTAGTATACTGATGCGTAATTAATAATCATCTATAGTAGGCTGATAGGTACTAACAGGCACTGTTAATATAGTACATTGCTTCTTAGTCTGACCACAGGTGGATTGGCATGCTCAGTTATCAGGTATTCCATCTGGAAGACCACTGGCATAACATGCGTGGTTTGCTCATGCTTAATGGAAGATCACCGACGTGGCAAGTTTGATACGATGAGAAACTGATAAACGCTAGACTGCTGCTGTTTGTATAATGATACTCAATGTAAAATCAAATGTGTGGTCAGTTGGTGTACTGGTGTTTACACAATAACTATCGTTGGTGCGTAGCTGGTAAACTCACTATTAATTGATTACCACAGGTAAAGTGTGCTGGTGGTCGGATGTTCGAGTCACTGACAGCATGCTGCATGGTTTGTTTTTTTTATTGGAAGTTTAACGACCACCGTGAGCAACTCAATGGGCTATAAGCAGTCGCCCGTCCTTGATTTAGACTCACTGGTTCCAGGGAGGGAAGGGAGAGAGCCAGTGCCGTAAGACAAACACAACATCCATGCCTCACCGGGATTCGAACCCGGACCCCTTTCGGACGAATGATCAGAGGCCATCGCTTAGACCACTGCGCCACCGGGGCGGCTCTGCATGGTTAGTTGTTTGTTTGATAATTTTTTACCGAATATTACTTTTGCTGAATTTTAGACTAAAAGGCCTTAGCCGGTGCTTCGAAAAACAGGGATAAACTTGTTTATAACGTAAAATCTCTTTCCAGTAGGCAACGGCTTAATGTGACTTCCGAGCAACAGTGGGAGTCTGATTGCATCTGAACACAAACCGGAGGACCGCCGGTACCGAGTCGCAGACACTGAGACACCAGCGGCAATCATGTTATATCAAATAACTCTTCTTGATCTGCTTACATTGTAAAGCTAAAAGTTCTTCCTCAAGATTCAAATCCATAAACGACATGTTATGATGCCGTCAATGTTCAGAATTTTCAATGGACCGTTTCGTGTAAGTTGGGTAGGGAACTAGAAGCTCCAAATAAGATCGCTACGCATTATCTTACACTAGTTAGTGTGTAATTAAATTAAGGAGAATACAAAGGACCCTATCGATACGCAGAAAACCAGTTTCTAAGCAGATGTCAAAAGGACGCACTTCTGCACACTAGGATGATGTTGCTTTGAGCATTTGACGTAATGCAGTCATGATGTCCTGTAAGCTTACTGATATAGAAACAGCTTTGTTGCTACGAAACAGCGGCTTAAGTTCGGAGAATTTCACAATTACGAAGTTCTTTCTGTATCCCTTTCTCCTTGGTCAATTGAAAACCACTTGTAAATTATGATTCTTTTTTCATATGTGCAATCTGGAAGGTTACGTAGGTGTAACATAATGTATTAGGGACGTTCAAATTTGACCTGGACTTTTGTTTGAAAAACTGTGCGTATTATTATCGTGCGTTTGGCAACACTGGTAATTCACGTTGCCAGAACGAAACTTGTTTTGTTAATTTTCGTTGTCATAACAATTCCCGCATTGCAGAAAAAAATGGCGAGTGAGGGTGTTTCGATTTCGGTGCAGCAGAGAATAATTGTCAACTTTATTTGCAATGAAGATGCAAGTGGCAGTGAAATTCACCAGAGACTTCAAAAACAGTTTGGTGATTAGTGTCTGTCCCATTCACCCGTCTTCGAATGGTGTAAAGCGTTCAAGGAAGGCAGACAAAGCGTCGGCAACGAAAGGCACAAAGCATGACCGGCAACTTCTGTTAACGACGCCATGACTGCGCACGTAAATGAGCTCATACGGAACAACAGGAGGATTACTGTAAGTGATCTGAGCTTTAAACGCCAGCAGTTTGAAAATTTCCAGCATGTCGTACCGATGACATCACAGAAAAGGAGACACCTTTCTCAGACGTGTGGTGACAGTGGTCGAGATATGGATTCATTACCATACGCCGGAAAGCAAACGTGCAAGCATAGAGTGGAGACACAGTGAGTCGCCCGTACTCAAAAATCTCAAGATCAGGACATCAGCCACGAAGGTAATGGCTACGGTGTTTTGGAGCATTATTGTTATTATTCTTACGGATTTCCTGGAAGATCGTCGAAAAATCAATGCCACCTATTACAGCGATCTCATCAAGAACTACCTTAAGGCAGCACACTGAGAAAGAAGAGACCAGGACTTCTGAAAAGTAGAGTATTGCTTCTCCAAGACAACGCCAGGCTCCCCACCGCTAAAGTGACTATGGAAACATTGGAGGAATTGGGATTGGACGTTGTGTCACACCACCCGTACAGCCCGGATATGTCACCATGTGACTACCACCTGCTCGGCTCATTAAAGGAATTTTGGGGAGGGAAGAAGTTCAGTTCAAATGAAGAGGTGAAAAGTGTCGTCCTGAGATGGTTTAAACAACAGAGTACAGAGCTCCATGAAACTGGGATCCGGAAGCTTTTAGAACGCTGGAGAAAATGTACAGACCACGACGGAGATTACTTCGAAAAGTAAGTGAGGTAACATCAGCTGAACGGTAAATAAATATCTGATTAAGAAAACGTCCAGGTCAAATTAGAATCCCCCTCATAATAATGTGAAAGCGGATATTCGAGATTTAGGTAATATACACTGCTGGCCACCCAAAATGTAACACCAAGAAGGAAGCATCCGATTGGCCTGAAATTTGCATCATACGTCGCCCGCGAGGGGACATGCAAACGATTAGCCTTGCTGGACATATGCAAATCAAGTGCGCCCGGCACGCCACCGAGAAGCACTATAAGAAGGGTGCACAGAGGGCGGGGTGTAAATAGTGGAAGTGTGTTGTGCTGCTAGACCTGTGGGTAGGAAGCTTCCTGATGCCTCATCGCAGAATACGGCAATCATTTCAGCACGTTTCAGAGTTCGACAGAGGACGAATAGTGGCTTATGGCGACAGCGGTTTATCGTACCGAGACATCGGCGCCCGTGTGGGACGACATCCAGCCACAGTGAGGCGAGTATGGATTCGGTGGGGGCAGGAGGAACGGACGGACCGACGTGAGCGATTGCCGCAGGCGCGGCACACCACTGAACGAGAGGACCGGCATGTTGTGCGTCGGGCATTGACGGCTCGCACCGCCACATCACGAACTTTAGCGCAGGAATTAAGGTGTGTTGCGCAACAACCTGTGTCAGCATGTACCGTTCGACGTCGTCTGCAGGAGCGGGGACTTGTCGCACGGCGCCCATTGCTCCGATTACCATTGACGTTACCCCACCGGCGAGTGAGGCGGCAGTGGGCCGTTTTACGCCGCACCTGGACAACGGAATGGCACGACATTGTCTTCTCCGATGAATCCCGCTTCTGCCTGCAACACTACGATGGTCGGATCCGCGTGTGGCGGCACCGCAGCGAGTGACTGTATGACGCCTGCATTATGTATCTCCATACCGGTCCGTCGCCTGGCGTTATGGTTTGGGGCGCAATTGAATATGACACCTGCACCCCTCTGGTACGCATCGCCGGTACACTCAACAGCCACCGCTACATCTCCGACGTTTTGGAAACTGTAGTCCTCCCTTACCTGCATGACCTGCCAGCGACCACGTTTCAACAGAATAATGCGCGCCCGCACGTGGCGCGCATTGTGCAAGAATTCTTCACGGCTCACCAGGTGTAGCTGCTGCCGTGGCCCGCCTGTTCTCCCGATATGTCGCCCATCGAACACGCTGGTCGCTGATGGGCAACCGAGTGGCCCGGCAAGCACCACCCACGGCTACGCAACGTGTGGAAGCAGCCTGGACCGACATCCCCAAGCCCACATCCAAAGCATCTTTTGTTCGATGCCGCTGTAGCAGCCGTTATTGCCAGCCATGAGGGCCACACGAACTATTGATGTCTGCATATTCCGAAGGTCGCACGGGCCTGTAAGCTCAATCGTTTCATCTTTGTTTCTGTTGTTATGTGTGCAGTAAATCTAGCTTTGCTATCTCGTGTCCTTCTTGGCGCTGTATTTTGGGTGGCCTGCAGTGTATTCATAACTAAGCACATTTAAAAGTTTTTAATCCATACGTTTGCGCACCGTTTAGAAGCAACATCGACAGCCGCCACACTAAATGTGACTTCAGTCGACTGATTCATTGTTGGAAATGTGAGGAAACGAGGCTGACTTTTATTATTTTGTCGGCCAGCGTATCCCTAATTTTAGGAGTTTCTAACTTTTTGCTCCGGAGACCCAAAAACGCAACCAGGGCGCGTGGACTAAACTATCAACGATGTCTGTATTTCTGATTGCTACTATTCACTTTCCGCGAGTTCTTTTCACCCCACGTGTTGTCTTCTCTCCCCAAAAAAGTGACAAAACCAAGTAACTGTAACACCACTGGATCATTTAGTGTGAGATAATGCACGGTTACTAAAACCTGAGAGGACAAAGTGCATTGTTTAGCATTTAGCGTCTTGATGAGCTCTGTCTACTAATGAGTGCTATCGCGCTCACTGATCAAGATAAAAGAAATAATTTTATCATTTCAGGTTGGAGTTAAATTTCTCAACGATGGAAAGTACAGCGAGCAAACTTTCCTTCTTCACAAAATTGCAAACGGTTTTCTCTCAGATTTGTTGATTCTAGAATATCGTCACGAAATATGTACTTCCGACAGAGGTTTTTAAAAGTGGAGGACTTATAGGATAATGTAATAGGTAACTCTGATCTTTCCTTCGGAGAAAAAGAACGGTTTTCGACTGAGTCAGTTATTACCATCTACACTGTCATTTGCGGTGGATTGCGCTAATAATTGTTTTTAAGAGTTCAAAGTATTTTAAAATTTAGTTTCCCTTGAAGTTTTGTGGCTAGACACATTTGATTTCAAATAAACACCTTGTGAGCCTTTTTTAAACCTCGATTTTACTTTTGAGCACTCTAATTGAGGACATTGCTCTTTGAATGTTCGAAACGAGAGCCACGTGTATCTAAACGCTTGATAGTGGAAACCTTCTGAGGGAAAGAAACAAATGGCATTTATCAGCTTTAATGTGATCGCTATGATACTTACAAAACCAACTGGTGTTGAGGAAAATCATGATCACATTTATCACCTCAGAGGTATATGAAGAACGCTTCAGGGTTTCGCCATTGTAATTAAAAATTTCCTAAATTGCATTAACGCGCTTTCTAAATGGTCAGCAGGCACACTCATGGTTATGATCTTGGGTAAAAGACATTTCTCGAAGTCATTAGATTTTCTGCAATCATAACAACATACCTGCAGAAATGGAAGCTTGCAAAATGTTCACCCTACACATAATAAGCAATAGTTATTTTTGTCGTAATGTATACTGTAAGTCAGCATGGAAAACCAGCACACATTTTTTTGCCATGAAAAGTTTAAATGCTGGAAACATCGTATTTTTTAGCTATCTCAAATAAATTGAAAAGATATGTCATTGATACACACACATCAGTCATAATATTATGACTACCTACCAAATACCGCATTGGGAAGCCTCAAACCACTGTAAAGGCTTGAATTCTAATAGACCGTGGAAGGTGTCCTCAGGTATTCTGCACCAGCTGAAAGGAATAATGCGGACATTGAATTTTGAATCCCAGTCCATGCCGGTAAATCCATCATTCGGCATGAACTGGCGAATGATGCGTGCCAGTACATCCCATAAATGTTCAATGTATTCAACTTGGAGAAATTTGTCTACTAGGGGGATTACATGAAATGTTCGGGCACGATCTTCGAACCATTCCTGCTCAATGCTGACATTGTAACACAAGGCGTTCGTTTGCTAAATGAGTCCAATGCCATCCGCATAAACGATGACCATGTGGGGGCAACATGTGGTCCGAAACAACAATGTCTAAACAGGGCGTGGTGGTGAAGGTGTTTTCATTGCCAATCAAGGGACCCAGTGGTGTCCACGGTAACTCTCCCTATAGAATGATATCGCCGCAGCTAGCGGCCTGTTCCATCCAATCGTGCAGCCTGTTCATATGTGTCCTCCTGCTTCTTGGTATGTTGGAGCTGAAACGAGGGCTCACCAGAGCAAGCAACTCTTTCTCAGTCGTTCGATTATGGCGTATAATCTAATTTAATTTTTAGTTTCAGTTCCTGTCTATATGCAAATTTTGAATTTATTCTCTTTAAGCGTTTCAGTCTTAACGATAAATTTTTCTCACTCACTGAACGTTATGTGGCAACAGTCTTGAGGTCAGCGTGAATGCCGTGTGTACGTTTTGACAAGATAAGAACGATGTATATATAGCGATCAGCGTAGAGTGTGGGTAGATAAATGCAGCCTCGTGTAGCACGTTGTTCTTCCAATACAAGATATACACTATATTGACAAAATTCACCGGACACCCTTCAAAAGCAAATGAACGGATCCGCGGAGTTGTTACAATGCGCGGAACAGCTGCAAACGGTATAAAAACAAGCCCGCAGCTGACCGCGATAATATTGCACTTGAGGTTGACTAAAAATGTGGCAGCAGGAGAGAACTGACTTTGAGGAAGGAAAGACTGTTGGGTGTTATATTAGTGGGTTGTCCATAAGAGAAGCCGAGAGGCGTTTAAACTTACCCAAGTCAACTGTTTTGGATTGAATAAGTGAAAGGCACATGGCGTATCTCAAGCAGCAAAACGTACCGGTAGACCAAAGAAAATCAGTGATATACGAATGCCTCAGGAGAGTCGTTAAAGCTAATCGACGGAGTACTGCACAAGACAAGACCTCAGTACACAGGTGAGTAGGAGTGCTGCAAACTCGGTATGTACACGTACCATTCGCAAAGAACTTCATCCCATGGGTTACCATGGTCGTGCGGCTGCTCATAAGCATTTCATCTCCACTCGGAATGCTACTCGTCATTTAGCATGGTATAAAGAACATTTATCGTGGACCGTAGATCAATAGAAACGGGTCCTATAGACTGATGAATCCAGATACGCTATCCATCAGTCGGATGGCCGTGTGTGGGTATGGCGGCAGCCGGGGAAACGTTATTTACCAAAGTGTACTGTTCCTACGGTCAAGTTTGGAGCTGGCAGTGTACTCGTGTGGGGGTGTTTTTCGTTGTATGGTCCCGGCCCATTGGTTATCCTGAACAAACCTGTTAACCAGTACGTCTACCTAGATATTCTTGAAAATTCTGCACTACCAACTCTGTGGAAATACTATGGTACTGAGCCTTTTTGGTACCAGCAAGATAATGCACCGAGCCATAAAGCAAGGAGTGTTACGGCGTGGTTTGAAGATAATTACGTATCGTGTGTGGACTGGCCAGCACAGAGCCCTGATCTTAATCCCATAGAGCACCTATGGGATGATTTAGAGCCCCGCATAAGAAGTTCGGAACCAAGGCCTTCTACTAAGCAACAGTTAGCGGCAGCATTATGTACTGAATGGAAGCGCATACCTATCCATGTATTTCAAAACCTTGTCGAAAGCATGTCTCGAAGGGTCAGTTCATGCATTAAGGCCAAAAGTGGACCGACACCGTACTAATGTATGGCAATAAATGCTATGTTGTGTTTCTTTCCTAAGTGTCCGGTGACGTGACTTTTGTCAATATAGTGTATATGTGAGGTAGTTGTATTAGTGTTGAGATTCTCGTAGCTTCAAGACACAGAAGTTCAGTTTGTTGTATTTGCTAAAGCATAGTGCTGCTAACTGTTCAAAGTAACTCGTGGGTTGCTGCTGATGCTTATTTTTGACAAATTATCTGTGTGGCATATGTTATGTTACATGTGTGACTTTTCTCTTATGGCCTTTAGGGAAGCCTGATATTGCTCTTTATATAATTAAGGATTTGGTGCTAATTGTCCGGGGCATAGCGTTAAGAAGCTCCAGTGTTACATGAACCACCGATAGTTCAAGTAATGTTATAGAACAAAACAATTTAAAAAGCATTACAATTTCTTCACATATATATCTAGTCCTAGAAGAACAACGTGCAACACGAGGCTACACTAATCTACCAACACTTTACGCTACTCGCTCCACACGTTGTACTCATCCACCCAGACTTTCCGCTGATTGCTCCACACATTGTACTTATCCACCCAGACTTTCCGCTACTTGCTCCACTCATTGTACTTATCCACTTTCCGCTGATTGCTCCCCACATTGTACTTATCCACCCAGACTTTCCGCTGCTTGCTCCACTCATTGTACTTCTCCACCCAGTCTTTCCGCTGCTTGCTCCACACATTGTACTTATCCACCCAGACTTTCCGCTGCTTGTTCCACACCATGTACTTATCCACCCAGACTTTCCGCTGCTTGTTCCACTCATTGTACTTATCCACCCAGTCTTTCCGCTGATTGCTCCCACACATTGTACTTATCCACCCAGACTTTCCGCTGCTTGCTCCACACATTGTACTTATCCAACCAGTCTTTCCGCTGCTTGCTCCACACATTGTACTTATCCACCCAGTCTTTCCGCTGCTTGCTCCACACATTGTACTTATCCACCCAGACTTTCCGCTGCTTGCTCCACACATTGTACTTATCCACCCAGTCTTTCCGCTGCTTGCTCCACACATTGTACTTATCCACCCAGTCTTTCCGCTGCTTGCTCCACACATTGTACTTATCCACCCAGACTTTCCGCTGCTTGCTCCACACATTGTACTTATCCACCCAGTCCTTCCGCTGCTTGCTCCACACATTGTACTTATCCACCCAGACTTTCCGCTGCTTGCTCCACTCATTGTACTTATCCACCCAGACTTTCCGCTGCTTGCTCCACACATTGTACTTATCCACCCAGTCTTTCCGCTGCTTGCTCCACACATTGTACTTATCCACCCAGTCTTTCCGCTGCTTGCTCCACATATTGTACTTATCCACCCAGTCTTTCCGCTGCTTGCTCCACACCATGTACTTATCCACCCAGACTTTCCGCTGCTTGCTCCACACATTGTATACTTCTTTCTTATCTTTTGAAAACATATGCATGGCATTCACCCTGATCTCAAGACTGTTGCCACATAACATTCAGTGAGTGAATAAAATATAACGTTAAGGTTGAAACACTTAAAGAGAATGTACTCAGAATTTGCATATGGAAAGAAACTAAAAATGCAAGTTAAATTAGAATATAAATACGTCATACGATACCCAGTCATGGTTCTTTTGTACCCACCGTATGCAGAGAAGTTGATAACCACCAGTCAACATGGGCACACATGAGTGGTTCGCTGATCTGTTATACCGATCCCAACAGCGTTTGGTGGATAGGATATACGGTAATATTCATCTGTGCACCCTGATGATAGCCAGCCGTTAACTCAGGGATCGTCAGAAGTCTAATGTCAGAGACAGTGCATGCCAACCGGCGGTCACCTCGACTGCCAACTGGTGGTGGTCTTCCCTTTTGAGCATGTTGGATAGATGTGTGTCCCTTTTCTGACCATTCCTCCACACCACAACTACGACAGCCCTCGAACAAGAGCGGACGTGTGTCCCTTTTCTGACTACTCCTTCTCACCTTCACAAACAGCTGCCTGCCGTCGAACAAAAAGCAATAATGCCTGTGATTGCTGCACTGCTGGTCCCCGCTTTCCTGACTCCGATAATTATTCTCTGTTCGAACTTCGATACGTCTGCCCTCTTTTCCGTTGCATTCTTTCCCTGTGCCGTCTCTTTATATTTCGCGGTGGTCGGGTATAGCCCAGAAACTCGCTGTAACGCGTCTACTCGTGAAGATAAAGTGATCATAATAATTTGAAACAGGAATGTATAATATTATGATTGAGTGGACAATCAGACAGAAAACATAGCGCGTTCTTTCCATAAATGGAAATGATGTCTTGTTGAGAAAGCCTGAGGATCTTTTAGGCGGTCCAAACAATTATTGGATAGTTTAAAGGTCAATAGAGCTGAGAGAAAACCTCCAAACGCCGTTAATAAATCAATCACAATAGTCAGACTACTATTCTACATTAGCAACGAGAAAATTTTCATATTCAGTATTTGCAAGGTAAATTATACGTTACGTTCTGTAAAAGATTATTTTCCAAACGGAATTCTAGTTGATGGCGATGATGCAGTCCTATCCCGAGTGCGGTTAGCACGGATTGAGAAGAGTTTCACGAACAGAATGTTTCCGTTGAATGCACAGACAAACAATCTGGGAAAGACTGACAGCTCTGTCATTTTATGTGTGGACAGTTATACATCTTCAATTTTCTTTATAATCAAGTGAATCCTACTTAGCCGTCCCATCTCTAGGAAAGGTGGCACGCTATCCACGTCCAAACCACCCACGACTGCAGCCCTGGCTGACGGGTATAGCCCCAAATCAGGAAATGTCTTTTGCATTTCTTTCTTCTCCAAACTTCCAACAAGTAAAATACAGTAAAAATTAAAGAATATTCTACCGCAGTGGTATCAAGAGCAGGAAGTTGATCTTTAAATGCAGAACTGAAAGAGTTCGATATTTATTGTAGAGGCAGAACTGCGGATGCAGATGCGTTGCATACGAACAAGAAAGTTACAAAAGATGCCAGCTAAAATAGGAAACAAAGGAAACTAGATTCTCTCCCGAAATCTGTTCACTTTCTATGCTTTTTTACTCCCAGTTCTTTGCACAATACCATTTGTGCTTTTATCTAACTTCGCTTGAACGCAGAAGGTACATTACGAAAATCCTATATTTCATCAAACTTGTCAATACAGTCGTTGAAGCTTTGCGCATCGAGATTCCGTTACATTAAATATTTGCAACGTACCAATGGATGCGTAACTGCATTTTATTTTCACGCATCTAATGACGATAATATTTTCTGCTCCAAGGTGCGGTAGTAAGGTTAAATATTTAAACAATGCAGAATTCTTGCCTCTTAACATTTGATGTTTTTTCTTTAAAGCGTTACTGTAGTTAGAATGAGCATGTCTTAATTTTTTTCTAGCACGTATTTCGTTCAATAGTTAAGGGCATCTCCTCGGCAGGGCCCAACTAAGGTCAGTCGAGGCCCTGTGCACATCCTATGTCTGGAGCCGCTTTCGATTAAAATGTTCAGTCAACAATTGAAAAGAATATTTGCTGGTAAATATTTTTTGCAAGTAGTTTTTCTAGTAGTATAACATTAAAACACATCCCACATGCTAGTCAACTCTATAGCCAATGTTTAAAATGGAAATTCCGTTAAAAGACGGACACCTGCCAGGCAAAACCTTATTTTCAAAAATTATTCGTGAATTCACACCACTTATTATTTACAGTGTATGCTGGAGTTTTATGTAATATGATGATAGCCGTAATGGATAAAGAAATATAAAATCGTACAATCGATCTTTGCATTCTTGTTTTTTTTTTTTTCAGTACGTAGATGCCCACGTACTGTGCATCTTCCCATTCTGTTTTCTTTAGTTTGGCATAAAATTTTTGATTCAATATCTCTGTTCCACAAAACTACTAACACGGAACAATGACTTACTAATTTGAGAATGGAGTGAACAAAAAAGACACGAAAAAGAAAAGGGAGCACTAATGATGCACGTAATCATCTAACTTCATTTCGTAAGAGATAGTAAAACAAACGAGATCTTATTTGACGTACGAGACACAAAATGTAAACTGTTGCGTCATTAGGGAAAGCATATCTTCATAACAATTTTTTAGAATGACAAAATAAAGAATCGTCTTTGATAAATTGGTTTTGTTCGGCATCTTCCTTTTCTTTCTTTACTTTTTGAATTCTTTTCTTCCGTCCAGAAATTCTACAGCGGAAGTTAAAAACATAAATTCCAACATATCGATCGTTAGCTTCAATTAAGAGGATGTTTAAATGAGTTCTGTTCTTAGAGACAACATTCTTCAGCAAATCCCATGCGGCCCTGGCTGATCGTGAGTCTGTTTACTTTCCACAAATCTTTCCTTTTCAACAACAGCAAACATATTTTTTTTAACGAGACATCCTTTCAGATGAATACCAATAACTGAACGACGAGCATTTAGAAAAAACTAAAAAAGGGCGCCCAATTTTCTTGAGCAAAATACGTTTTACAGAACACCTTCCGTCAAAAGAATGAACTTAAAGTATGCAAAAATGAAAAGGGGGGATGAAAGAATTCACAATTCTCTTCTTTTCGAATGTTGGATTTTTTTCGAACTAAATACATTATAAATATCATAATTATGAGTACGCATGGGAACATTAGCTGTTTAAATAATGGGAGGAAACAAAAAAATTATTGATTTACCGTACTGTTTAACAAGGAATATTGAACAACAGGTAATTACATTAAAAAGTAATTTTTACGAGAGATATTTGCAAAGTTTTCTGTGCAAAATACTTTATCTTTGAGAAAATGTGAAAGGCAATGATGCTGCACAAACGAAAATAACTATATCTGCGCTAAAGCATATATTAATGCAATCCGTTCCTTTCGAAGCCTACCATTTATTTGTCTTCAAAAACCCTCATATTTCTAAAACTGCGTTATAAGAAGCAAACGGTTTATAGAAGTATTTCTGCAAAAATCTATGCGCTTTAAAATGTAATTTAACAATGCTTATAATGAAGAATATTTCTTCGGAATTTGTTTTAAAGTGATTTTCATTGCAAAAAACTATTGAGAAATTACTGTTTACACAACCATTAAAGATTATTTATAACTCAAAATCTTGCTGAAAATCATAAACTTGATGTGGGTGATGAGGATTTAAATATTACAGAAAAGACGGAAGAAGGTAATTAAAAAACAGTAATGAGAAATTAACTAACTGTAATGCATACATTAATATTATTAATAACATCTATGAAAATGCAAGTGCAAAGATTCGGCTGTTTGAAAATACAACACACAGAATAATTGGAAAGGGAGTGAGACAAGGTGACACCATATCTCCGAAGCTCTTTAATGCCACATTGGAAAATGTCTTTCAATCACTGAACTGGGAAAACAAAGGGATAAAGATTAATGGAGATTATCTAACCCACCTTCGTTTTGCTGATGACGTAGTCATTTTTGCAACTACCCCATCAGAGCTGCAGAGTATGATCCAGGAACTTGCTGACAAGAGTAAAGAAGTGGGATTAAAAATGAACTTTCAGAAGACAAAAGTGATGTTCAATGCTTTTACAAGAAATGAAGATTTATCGATTGATGGAGAAAAGCTGGAGATAACAGACACGTATGTTTATCTTGGACAGCAGATATCAAGTGAGGGTCACATTGATGAAGAAATTAATCGGCGTACAAAACTTGCCTGGAGAGCTTTTGGAAGAAACAGCATAATTTTCAAGAGCAATATGCCATTATGTCTTAAAAGAAAAGTGTTTGATCAATGCATCCTTCCAGTGCTTACGTATGGTGCAGAGACGTGGACCTTAACTAAAAGAGACATACAAAGGCTGCAGACAACTCAAAGTAGCATGGAGAGGTGCATGCTTGGTATAACCAGGAGAGATAAGAAGAGGAACTCGTGGATCCGAAAAATGACGAGAGTGGAAGACATCATGATCAGAGTTAAATCCCTGAAATGGCAATGGGCTGGACATACTGCCAGAAGGACAGACCATAGATGGACAGCCGAAATTTTAGATTGGATTCCAAGGGACAGGAAAAGACCCAGAAGAAGACCACATGGGAGATGGGTGGATGAAATTCGTAAATATGCGGGAGTGACATGGAGGAGACTGGCACAAGACAGACCGTTGTGGAGGAAACTTGGGGAGACCTTCGTCCAGCAGTGGATTGATAATGGTTGACAATGATGATGATGATGATGATGATGAAGCGATGTAACAGCAGCCTATTTAAAGTGCTGTGAGTTAATTGAAAAATTTGCACACCGTTTTTAAGAACTAGGATTCATTTTCTGAAGATTTATTTAGAGAATACATCATTGATAATTTCTGTTCTTTTCAGATATTTCCTACAAATGTAAATCAAATCATCTAACTCTAGGCATAATAAGTGTGCGTATCGCGGTTTTGGTATTAATTGGGATACCATATGATAAATGCGGCAATGTGTTCTAAAACAGTATGGTCCATTTCACATGTTGCTTTTGAGCTTCCAATGATCCAAAAGATGCACCATTCATATTCGCTGATATGGTGTCCTTGATGCTGCGCTTCTGGCATGACTTTAATGAATGGCTTCTTAAACTTTCTCAGCAGTTTCTTCTAAAGATTCAAGACATACTTTTTAAAGTCACGGAGTTTAAAGACTGTATGGGTAACTTGTAGGACTGTAAGCAGTCTAAATGAGATCTTCTGGTCAGAGAGAGAGAGAGACAGAGGGAGAGAGAGAGAGAGAGAGCCAGAGTCTGAAGACAAACGCACCATCTGTGCCTTATTCGGGAATCAAACCAGGACCCATCATCCATGAATGATTAGAAGTTAGCGCTTCATTCCACTCAGTCACTGAGGAGGACCAGACACCATTCCACTCGGTCACTGAGGAGGATCAGACACCATTTCCAATCGTGAATATTTATCAGAGGCGATTAATTCCACGGCCTAATTTAATTTGCTTTGTAAAATGTACCCCAATATGATGGATTGCCCATTTTATGTTCGCTCATTTTGAACCTATTGTTTTATTACCGTCTATAAAGACCTAAAAGTCAAATACTTGGTCACTTAAACACTAAATGCTTAACACAAACACTTAAGTAGCATCTAACTGTCACAAGGATCGAGATAGCAAGAAACAAACTTACAAAATATCCAGTAAGCCTCTTTATTCATCTAGGTGGATCACTTTCAAATCAACATTTCTGTTTAGATACAAACACAATTCTTCTTTGAGCAACTATAACAACCTCGTAGACTGAATCACATCCCCAGTCTCGTAGATAGCAAACAAACACATAATACAAATTTTGAAGATGACAATCCGATTTTTGGCGTAAATGTGACAAGGATGGTAAGTCACATAATATCCGAAAACTTGAAAATTTTTATCGTCCTGGAGCAGGACTCGAACCCGCGTCTCCCAGAAAACGCCTAGGTATGCTAACCACTACACCACCCAGAACGACCAAGTTTCCGATCAATTTGAATTTAACCATCACAGGATTCGCTAGTCGAAGCAACCGGCATTCATGTTTAGCGAATCTGGAGGTTAAGAATCTTATCCCGTGTTTGCCCGGAGAAGCAGATAAATCATGAAAGAAAGAAAGAAAGAAAATTTCTTTCATGATTTATCTGCTTCTCCGGGCAAACACGGGATAAGATTCTTAACCTCCAGATTCGCTAAACATGAATGCCGGTTGCTTCGACTAGCGAATCCTGTGATGGTTAAATTCAAATTGATCGGAAACTTGAAACTTGGTCGTTCTGGGTGGTGTAGTGGTTAGCATACCTAGGCGTTTTCTGGGAGACGCGGGTTCGAGTCCCGCTCCAGGACGATGAAAATTTTCAAGTTTTCGGATATTATCTGACTTACCATCCTTGTCACATTTACGCCAAAAATCGGATTGTCATCTTCAAAATTTGTATTATATGGCGTAATCCCGTATTTCTTTCATGAAACACATAATCTTTGACATTAATAAACATCAGAGTAACATGCAATCCTAATCGAAGCAGTATAACGTCGTAAGGGCTCACCCTACAGACTTTTTTCATGAACGCGGTTTTTTATTTACCTTTGACTTACTGTCAGCCGTTGCGAAAAGTTATACGGAAACTTGAAGGTTTTGGTGAACAACCCTTATTGTTTTACACAAGTTCTGCACTAGAGGCATTCTACAGATAAAAATGTTAAAGATATCAATTCCTGAAAAACTTGTTCACTCTTTCTGCAAGTCCTTTGCACAGAAGTAATTTTTGAGAGTTAATTTATATTTTCTCACCTTTCCGCTTTGCTAAAGCATTTTCATATAACTCTCGATTGATGTAATCTTTTACATTACTCCCTGCATATTTGCAAAATGCAAATAACAACTGATGCGATTTGTCTATACGACATTCTTCCTCGTACGAGAAGTTCTTAACATAAAAAAAATCTCGCTTACACGGAAATAAGACTGGAAATAAACACGCTTTCCAAATGTTGACATGAATGTTTTTTTTAAAGAAGCTCAAAACACACATCTACATTTTTATTCATGGAAATTTGTGGCCCGCTTCTTAGTAAAATCGACTTTGCTGATTTTTAAAATGTTGCTCAAATTTGTCAATCACCTACAGTATTCCCTCAAAATGTTATTGGTAAAGCATGGGGTAAAGCAAATAATATTATGTTTATATGATACTCATTCTGTTGGATTGCCTTTAAAAACATATTGCCACTCCAACTTGTTTTGTAACAGGTCTGAATATGAATCCGCTAACACTTGCAAAGGAGAATAACAGCTACATTGTCTTAAGTTAAGTTAGTTGTTAATATTCTTAATTAGGATATATATTAACTTTAACTACACGCTAGCTTTACTGTAGACTTAATTCCTCACTTTATCTAACGCTTTTGTTCCGGATGAGTGTCAGTCAGTGTAGCTGTAAACTTAATTCGACACAACACTTTTGTAATACACTGCAGGGGTTCGAAATTAATTAGAAATGACTCATAGATTGAACTTGTTTATTCTACAGCACGTAAGTATTCACCGTCAATAATTGCAGTCAATCAAGCACACAAATATAAATATCTTATCAGCTCATCAGAAACTTGAGCATGAAACTATCGCTCGCTTGTAAGTTACCCTTACAAGAGTTAATCAAGGATCAACAGGAATTGGAACATACAGAAGATCGCTTAAGCATACAACATTAACACTGCTCTAAACAGTGCTCTCCAGACTCTTCCTCACATGCTTTTATTAACTACGTCATTGCACTTTGAACTGATGTCAGGTATTGGCAAAATGAAATTCGTCGAGAAGGAAAAATGTGATGTTCAGTTGGAAAAACGTTTGTAACGGGAACAAAACAAATTTACATAAAAAGGCATGAATCAAAAATGAAGTTTAAATTGGAGTATACGTCACACAAGTGAAGGGAATCATGCGGAAAGAGGGATCAAACATATTTAAACTTGCAGTTAACCCATCTTCCCTTCTGTATAACGCTGAAAATTGCCAGGTGGATTTGTGTTCCTGCACTGAAAAAATATCTGTAGTATTTCTTTGTAGTTTTAATTCAGTGAATGGTAGTTTTTGTAACGGTTACATGGGAGTGTGTTAAGCGTTTAGGCAGTTTCTGTCATATTTGTGGGGAGTTTACCACTAATAAGCAACAGAGGAACGTTGCAATCTTTGTAAATAAAATTATACTGGGCATAAATTGAAGTGAAACTTCGTGACCACGAAATATCATGGACTCCACATGAAGCATGTGCTGTTTGCATTGAAGAACTGAGGCAGCAGCGGAAATAAAGGTAGGAAAATGTCCATTATTTTGAATGCCAATGACCTGCTGTAATATATTAAGAGAATACAACACTAAAATAAGGTTAAAATACTACTAATGCGTTTTGCAGCAGAAACGCCGCAATAAATAAACTGAGTGTAGGAATTGTTTTGAAGGGAAAGGACAGATATTTTGTAGTGTGTCTCAAATTTATAAAATATAAGAAGAAAAAGATATTCATATCAATGTTTTAAATACGATAGCTGTGCCTTCAATAATTAAAATTTTTGCTTCCTACATTTTTTTCTATTTAATAACCTACTATTTTATGCATATAATCTGCCCGAATTATACATCATTTTGTGCAAAAACCTACGTGATAGAGAATAACTGAGCCCAGGCTTAAGTTAATTTTCCCTTTCCCTTTTTTAATTAATATTATTTAACACTGCTAACCGAATTAACTAAAGCAATGGGAAACGCACAACTGAATGGTTAGGCTATAGTCTCTCTTTTGTTCTTTGCCCTAAAATTTTTTATTATCGTTTATTGGGTGTTTCGCGTCCATTTTGTAACTCAAAAATTCATTTGCGTGTTTTGCGTAACAGGTCTGTATTTTTTACTACACACGATGAAAACTGATAAAGTTTTCTGGCGACTAAATTTGAAAATTCTGCTGGCTACAACATGAAAAATGAGGAATTTCCGGTCGTTCCGTGAAAACATGAAGCTGATCCGAGGTAAACGAAGTAACTTGATACACATGGGAAACAAAACGAAGGATATTTTGTTACCTGAATATGATGCACATAATTAATAGTTCTTTCACTATTTTTTTGGTGGGGGTAGGGGTCGACATTCACGGGAAGCCCTAGCATTCTTATCTCATGATGAAAATACAAACGGGAGTAAAACAATATACCTCATTATTTTTTATTTACCTAGGAAAGATTTGCACAAATATTCAAATCCAGGTGGTACCTGGACCAATCATAAATAACTAGACGAAACCCGTCGGAATCAACGGTTAGTTTTTTTTTAAAGAATAAACTCATATGAAACAACAAATGTAAACTTTATTTGATTAAAAAATTCATTCAACCACTTCAATAAAAACAATAGTCCAGGTTCGTGTTGTTTACTTTTTTTTTTTTTTGGACTGAAGGTTTAACGACCACCGTGAGCAATTCAATGGGCTATAAGCAGTCGTCCGTCCCTAATTTTGAGTCACTGGTTCCAGGGAAGGGAGAGGGCCAGTGCCGTAAGACAAATACAACATTCATGCTTCACCGGGATTCGAACCAGGACCCCTCACGAACGAATCATCATAAGCCAGCCCTTAGACCACTGCGCCAACGGGGTGGCAAGGTTCATGATGAGTATCACTACTGCACCCGTTTTCAGTCGTAAAATGTCAGACGGAAGTCCACTCATCTCGATCGTGTGCAAACATTCAACTGGAAAGCGCACTCTTTCACTCTCATCTTCAGTCACAACTGTGTTTGTAAATGTTGTTGGAATGAGATTCGCGTTGCGAATAGTCTTCACCCGTCGGAATCGACGGTTGTTCTCTCAAAATAGGACTCACAGTAAATAACCTTATAGAATTAATATATGAATGATACAACGGGCCCCGGCCTTAAAAAAAGGTGCCCGTGATCATTTCTATTGTAGACATGTGCAATATTTCCCTACACCAGCACTACGTTGTAGTGACGTTAGTGATGGCAAAAATTATTCCTTCTTGGGAGTTCATTCATGAATCACGTTAAAAAACCATTCTCGAATATTCGTTCAATTTCCACCTCTACTGATTGTCAATCTACACTCACGGAGTTAAACCACCCACTGCAAGAATCCCGTCGTTACGCCCACAGTGGAAATTGGAAAACAATCCAAAATAGCGCCAGCTTAACCCTTTAACGTGCCGGAACGAATGAACTGGCGGTAATCAGCTCGAACTAAAAATATTCTGTGTCTAAGAAATGGGTAGAACGCAGCTGGAATTAATTAATATGAGATACGTTAGATGGTCTTAACGCCGCTCGAAAGAGAGGCTTGCAAGACCAGAGCATCAGAAAGCGTTACTTTTCCTCTTTAATTTTTTATTCAAAGTGGTCATTTAGAGAATGACTAATACTAATCGTTTCTGACGGATTAAGTACCTGCCAAAGGGCTATAATTTAATAAAGAAGATAATTGTTTGAACGTCATGATGTCCATGTCAGGGGGACTATCCCTTCCCCATTTATGCCATGGCTCATGCAGTACAGAATAATGGACTAGTGACGTATATTCTAAATTAACTTTCATTTTTAGTTCCTTTTCGTATGTAAATTTGAGTTGTTCTCCTTTATACTTCCAAACTTAACGTGATATCTTCCTCTCTCACAAGAATGAGGGTGGCAACACATTTGAGGTCAGAGAGAAAGTGACGTATGAGTGTGATAAGAACGATGGATAAGAAGGACGATACAACAGTTCCTCATGGGTATGTGTGTATGTAGACTTTCGATCGCTAAGATAAATGTAAAGTTTACCTGCTGTGTTATAAATATATTTTGTTTTTATTGGAGGTTTAACGACCACCGTGAGCAACTCAATGGGCTATAAGCAGTCGCCCGTCCCTAATTTAGGGTCACTGGTTCCAGGGAAGGGAGAGACCCAGTGCCGTAAAACAAACACAACATCCATGCCTCACCGGGATCCGAACTCGGACCCCTTTCGGACGAATGATCAGAGGCCATCGCTTAGACCACTCGGCCACCGGGGCGGCACTCTATATTATAGGATCTACTAAAGTAGTGCTGGACCAATAAAAAGTTATCGTAAGTTGACTTCTGTTTATGTTTCGTCTCCCCATAAAATATTGCATCGTATTCTTATTTAGTTCAACATTCCTTCGTCATGGTTTAGACATAGCGTAAAACCAATCTTGCTCACGAAAAAGGATTACGTTATAGTCTTGAAGGGAGTGCTTATCACCTGTGATAGGTTGATGGTCGGTATTCCTGGAATGAGAGGGGGAATGGAATTTTTTGACCGTGAAAACAACCAGCCTCCGTAAAACCCTGCAGATGTGCAATCATTTATGTTTATCAGAAGTTTTAGCGTGAACGCATTAACAAGCTGCAGCTTAATTTTGGGCACCATTTCGTTCACGCAGTTGGTCCGTTTAAGGGGTTAAGAGAAACCCATTCACCGTTCACGAAGGAATCTCGGTTCGTTGCAAACACGCTATTCAAATGAATACAACCACATTTCATTCACAAACTTAAGTTTCTCCATATTTCCTAGCTGTTACTATTCGACAAAAAAATGCACTTACTGATCTTATATTGACAGTAAATTTTCATAAAAATGAGCAAACTCAATTTATTTTAAAACAGTAGCACATAACTCAAGGGAAAAGGCGGGGACCAATAACGGAGCTACAGAGAGACGACATAATTCAGGTTGAATACTGAAGCCAAAATTTGTAAGCCCTCGGTTTTAAATATAAAAGTTACAACAATTCAATGGTCAACAGCAAGTAGAAAAAAAAGTTAATAATTCTCCCTATAGCAGTAATGGTGGATTGAATGTTCACTCATAGAGGGAAGAGCGTACTGTTCAATGTGAAGAGTTATTCGGTGTGAAGAAATGTTTATGAATGATCCATCAATCACTACTGTGTTGAACTTTTTTCACATATGTATTTAAAACCGTTAAAAAAATAAAGTAAAAGCGCAATCCTAAAAATGTTTCTTTCTTACCGGATGTAGAAGTTTCAGGTAATCCATTAAGGTAATTTCCAGCCATCGTCGTCGTATCTATGAGTATTGTTGTCGGAAAATCCGTAGCCACATAATCCGTAAATTCCGCTAACGCATGTGTCGTCGTTGTCGGTTTGTCTGTTCCAGGCGAAGACAACGGAGGCCGAGCGTTTCGCGTTACTGGGATGATGATGGGTGGTCTGCTGGTCGACGTCGTAGAGCTAGTGCTAGCTGTCGTACTTGTAACAGGGAAAGCCGGAGTCTTCTCTGCAACGACATAAGTCAAAATAAAATGAACTCAATTCATTTAACTCTAAAACACGAACTCTCACATTATGAAAATTCAAAAACTACAGCATCAGTTTTGGTACTGCAAAGTTCATCTGCGTCGAGGCCACAGTTTTTGTTGCATGGTGATTTCAATTTCATGAAAGGGTAGCTCAAAACATAAAAAATAAAACGGAAGAAAAATTGCTTTCCTTTTCATGAAGACAGCGGCCAACTGATCAGATGCATACATTTCTTAGGTCTGGGTAAAGTTAATAGAAGTAACCTACTTTAAAACAAGAATGCCAATCACTAAAGAACAGAATAAAGGATATTGTTTTTTTATCATTTTGCCCTATTGTCAGAAAACCACTCCTTCATCGACTTTCTTTCAAAGACCTTAAAAAAATCCCCCAAAACTTGTTTGTTTATTTCAGTGCTGTAAGAGCAGCAGTTTCCCCACAGTGATTTTTTTCTTAAGAATTTAACAGTAGTTGTATTGGATCAATATATAAACGTGTGACATTAAATCAATCGGTTATTATTAGAAAGGTAATTAGTCTATGAATAAGCTTGCCTTTCTTCTCTACAAAGTAGGATTCATGGGTGTGGGTGTACTATCGCACGTGAGCAAATATTTGTAAAGGGGTTAAATAAAATAATGTGAACACCATGATTACAATGTAAGAGTTAATGTTATTCTTGTAGACACTGAAAAAAATAGTTACGATTATCTTTTGTGTATCTTTTCTTTGTATACATTATCTAGGTTGTATGCCAGTGTAGTACACGTTTTATTCAGCTGTGGTTCGTACGAGTGGTGGGTTAAATGAGTGACCAGCATTGGCGTATATTCGACGCTAGCTAAGATAGCCGCGAAGCCCAGAGGATGCACAAATAAAACTGAATTAAATATTCACGAATAAAAGTAAATTATCAATGGTATTAAAATATGTCGATGCTTTCGCTGCGAAAAAAAAACATGTTCGGATTCTCTTCTTTGACTCAGTCTGGCGAGCGAAAACCAACGGCATAACGCAGGCAGCTCTTTCAGAGTCTTCGAAGTTCTGATGCGAAAACCTTCCGTACCGTCGCCTGCTAGCGTTTCCATGACAACATGAATCAGCTGGTAGAGGGGAATCGGCCACTGCTTTGGGAAACGGTTCGCTCAGAATAACGAAGACTTAGACTATCTCAGGCACGTGCATACCCCAGCACATAAGAGTGTTTCGAGGGTTGTTTCAGTTTGTGTGAAGTGTCGATTAATTAAAATCAGTGATATTATATCTTAAATTTGTGGCTTTGTTGGAATCGAACTGTTTTGATAAATTTTGTAAAAGCTTCCCTGATCATCTACTGTCAGAACTTAAAGAACACTATATGCTTCAAATTATGATACAGCTCGACTAAAAAATGAACTGAAGGTGTTTTATTCCCTTGATGATTACAAAAACAAATCAGTAAGAGACAATACGTGTTACATAAAGTTGAATAAATTGGACATAGGTGTACAAATTAGCAGACCTCATATTAAGCTTTCCATCAACAACTGCAACTTTCGAAAGAAGTTTTTCTGCATTAAGAAGAATCAAGATATATCTTTGAGCCACACAAGGACATGCACATTCGAAAAACTTGGCTGTTTTGTCAGTAGAGAAAAACATTCTTCGCAAATATGAAAAAGTACTCGGAAGAAACATTTTATGAAAAAGTAACACTTAAGTTCACACCAAAGGAAAGAAGAATGGAGTTCATGTGCAAATAAGTGTTCAAATCCTAATCCTCAAAATTATTTGGTCTCATGTTAGCAATGGCATGTACCTAAAATTTAGAAAAAAAAATACTTCTATTACTTAACAATTAAAATTAAACTTCGCAATTAAAAAAAAGCAGTACTTGGGGAAGGGGGCACGGGTTAGATAGTCCAAGTCTCGGACCCAAGATACGCCACTGATGACTAGTCAGACTTACAAACAGGACAAATCGTAGGGTCCCCGTTTAGCTAAAGCGTCTGAAACCATAACTGCCAGGTTGTTTAGTGTTTCAAGAGCAACAACTGTGACATGACTGCCCCGGAGGACGCACATGAGATAAAGGCAGATAGCAGTGAGACCACATGCCAGTGTAGTACAGTGGACAGCACTCGAAGCTCCGGAGCCGAGAGTTGTGGTTTCGAATCCCGCCCCTGGCATAAAAATGACGGAGAAATTTATTTCGTCATACAATCTCCACAGTTATGAATGCGTACACAGAGCATGGAGAATCGAACCCAGGTCCTTCCAGTTACGCGCCGGACATGCTACCACTGCCTCGAATTCTCCAGACTGACATACGACTAACTGCCAAACCACATGGCAGGTTGCTTCTTGGAGTCCCGCACAATGCTGGGGATTCACCGAATACGGAAAGCAGCAACAGAACAAATAACTAGGAGGCGAATGAATAATTAATATACACAATCGTCGTGGACTAGGAAGATCAAACAGAAGACATCGCTCTTTCCACGTGTGGTTTGGCAGTTAGTCGTATGTGAGTCTGCAGAATACGAGGCCGCTGTGGTGCAGTGGTAGCATGTCCGGCGCGTAACTGGAAGACCTTGGATTCGGCTCCCAGTGGCGGCCGATGAGAATTTTTCTGTGACTCAAACGTGGAAAGAGCGATGACTTCTGTGTCATGTTCCCAGTCCACGTCAATTGTGTGTATTAACTAACAAGGATTCTGTCCTAGCAACACAGAACAACGTCTGTAAAAGTGACAGCAGAATTGAATATCCACCTGGGAGACCCAGTTCGTACAAAAATAGTCTTCAGAGAACTTCACAAAGTCTTGCTAAACTTTTAATCACAGAAACCAACGCTACAATACAAACAAGTTAGTAAAATCATGCAATGCATTGATTATGATACGCTTTCAAACATACCAGAAATTATTACTCAAGTTATGAGGATAATGGCTGTGGAATAAATCTCGCTCCTGTGTCCTGACCTTTGACCCCATTTCGATGATATTCAACAGAACCGGTTCAGTACACCTCAAGAATGACATACTAAGGTTTTGTCGCAATCGAAGCAGTTTTACGCAAGTTATGAGAATAATGGCTGTGGAATAAATCTTGCTTTTGTGCAATGATCTTTGACCCAATTTCGTTGATATTCAACAGAACCGGTTCACTATACCTCAGGAACAACATAATAATGTTTTGTCGCAATTGAAACATTTTTTTGCAAGTTTTGATGCACAGGGGCAATGGAATGGATCCCACTCCAGTGTCCTGACCTTTGACCTCATTTCGCCCATTTTCAATAGAGTTCGTCCCCAGTGGCTCCCTACCACATACTAAAATTTCATCAAAATCGAACCATTTTTACGCAAGTTATGACGCATAAGGGCAATGGAACAAATCGCGCTCTATATCCTGCCTGACCATTTCGCCCGTTTTCAATAGGGTTCGTGTTCAGGTGGTCCCCTACCACATACTAAAATTTCATCGATATTGAACCATATTTACGCATGTTATGACGCACAAAGGCAATGAAATGGATCCCGCTTTTATGTCCTGACCTTTGACCCCATTCCACCCATTTTCAATAGGTTTCGTTCCCAGGTGGTTCCTTACCACATACCAAAATTTCATCGAAATCGAACCATTTTTACGCAAGCTATGACGCATAAGGGCAATGGAATAAATCCCGCTGTTATGTCCTGCCTGACCTTTGACCCCAATTTGCAATAGGGTTCGTGCCCAGGTAGTTTCCTACCACATACTGAAATTTCATCGAAATCGAACCATATTTACGCATGTTATGACGCATAAAGGCAATGAAATGGATCCAGCTCTTATGGCGTAACCTTTGACCCCACTTCACCCATTTTCAACAGGGTTTGTCCCCTGGTGGTCCCCTACCACATACTAAGATTTCATCGAAATCGAACCATTTTTACGTGAGTTATCGTGCCGACGGACAGACGGACGGAAAAAGCTGGAACATATACGCTTCTTCAACCTACGGTTGGAAAGCGTAAAAAAGATGGTATTATGAGCATAAAACCTGGACAGCAGATGACTACGTGTGATATGGTCCAATGATTCCTCAACTACATTATTCCCAAGATTAGGTAGGATTTATGTATGGAGAACCCCAAAGTAAGGGTGCAATTGAGAAAGTCTGGTTCCAACTATCAAACATAGAGCTGAATCTATAATGATTTCGGCGGCAATATCTTGTTGGTATTCGTCTGGCCGCATTATGACACTCTGGGATCGAGTTACTGTTACCGGGTACTTGGATATTACAGTTAATCAGGTGCATCTCATAATCCAAATGTTGTTTCCTAACAATGATGTCATTTTTCAAGAATATAATATTTCAGTCTTCGGTTGAGAAACCCCGAGATGAACTTCAACATTTACCCTGGCCAGCTCAATCACGTGACTTGAATATCATCCAACCACTATGGGCAGTTGTTGGAGAGCAGAGTGAGAAGCACCTTCCCTCCTTCAGTATCTCTGAAGTAGCTGGCTGATGTTCTAATCGACGAATGGTACAACATTCTATCAGAGACTATTCAAAAGCTTAATGAATCTATTCCATGAAGCATGGAAGCTGAATTAAATACAAATGGTGGTCCAATACCTTATTAATAAAGATACATCGCCTATTTCACAGGTGTTCACATTATTTTTTCGAACCGCTCTATGAAAGCAGTGCTTGTATCATTACCATTCTTGAGGAACTATGTACTTGTACCTTTGTCTAAAATCTGCATAATTGAATACGGGAAAGGCGAAACATAATGTCTTCAGAGAATTTATCAGAAAGATCCTGCTTTAAACGGTTGAAGAAAATCTTCAGAAAGCTAATTCAGCCAAACCAAAAAACTATATACACTGCTGGCCAAAGAAGGAATCCTCCGATTGGCCTGAAGGAATCCTCCGATTGGCCTGAAATTCGCAGCATGCAAACGATTGACCAGCGGACATGCAAACGATTGACATCACAGGGCGCATCCGAATCATGTGCGCCCGGCACGCCACCGGGAAGCACTATAGGAAGGGTGTACAGAAGGCGGGGTGTAAGTAGTGGAAGTGTGTTGTACTGCCGGACCTGTGTGTGGGAAGATTCCTGATGCCTCGTCGCAGAATACGGCAGTCATTCCCACACATTTCGAAGTTCGACAGAGGACGAATAGTGGCTTATCGCGACAGCGGTTCATCGTACCGAGATATCGGCGACCGTGTGGGATGACATCCAGCCACAGTGACGCGAATATGGATTCGGTGGGTGCAGGAGGGACGGACGGACCGACGTAAGCGATTGCCGCAGCCGCGGCACACCACCGATCGAGAGGACCGGCATGTTGTGCTGCAGGCATTAACGGCTCGCACCGCCACATCACGAACGTTAGCGCATGAATTAGGGTGTGCTGCGCAACAACCTGTGTCAGCAAGTACCGTTCGACGTCGTCTGCAGGTACGGGGACTTGTCGCACGGCGTCCATTGCTCCGATTCCCATCGACGTTACGCCACCGGCGAGTGCGGCGGCGGTGGGCCATTGAACGCCACACCTGGAAAACGGAATAGCACGACATTGTCTTCTCCGACGAATCCCGTTTCTGCCTGCAACACTACGATGGTCGCATCGGCGTGTGGCGGCTCCGCGGCGAAAGACTGTATGACGCCTGCATTATGCATCGCCATACGGTCCGTCGCCTGGGGTTATGGTTTAGGTTGCAATCGGATATGACACCCGCACCCCTTTGGTATTTATCGCCGGTACACTCAACAGGCACTGCTACATCTCCGACGATTTGGAGCCTGCAGTCCTCCCTTACCTGCAGGCCCTGCCAGCGGCCACGCTACAACAGGACAATGCGCGCTCGCACGTGGCACGCATCGTGCAACAATTCTTCACGGCCCAATAGATGTCACTGCTGCCGTGACCCGCCTGTTCTCCCGATATGTCGCCCATCGAAAACGTCTTGTCGCTGATCGGCAACCGAGTGGCCCGGCAAGCACCACCCGCGGCTGCGCCTGATGAACTGTGGCAACGTGTGGAAGCAGCCTAGACCGACATACCCCAAGCCCACATCCAAAGCCTTGTGTAGTCTCTATTTTTATGCTCTTTTTATTGTGTTTGTTTCTGCCGGTGTGTGACAATAATTCGGGCTGCATGTGTATTAAAAGAAACTCGGGGTTAATTGAAAGTACTGGACAACAGTCATCAATAACAGAGAAACTACTCTTACGTTTTAATAGGAAGAACATGTTGTAATAAACGCAATCTGCCGAATAAGTAGTAATTCGAACTGTCGCAGAAAATGACCGGATGGACGAAACATGTAAACCGTTGCTTAAAACACGGTGTCACTGATTTTTTATTTTATTGCAATTTTGTTTTTCAGTTGGTTCCAAGAATTATGTTTGTAAAATTCAGTGTCGTGGCGTTAGCGAACAGGTATGAAATCGTGGCATTAGCGGATGGTACGGTTATGCCATAAGTAAGAAACACCCACCCCTTGAAAATAAATAAATATACACTGATGGCCACCCAAAATGCAACACCAAGAAGGACACGAAATAGCAAAGCCAGATTTACTGGACACATAACAACAGATACAAAGATGAAACGATTGAGCTTACAGGCCCGTGAGACTTGCGGAATACGCAGACATCGATAGTTCGTGTGGCCCCCATGGCTGGCAATAACGGCCGCTACACACCGCGGCATCGAAAGAAAGAGGCTTTGGATGTGGGCCTGGGGTATGTCGGTCCAGACTGCCTCCACACGTTGCCACAGTTCATCAGGCGTAGCCGCGGGTGGTGCTTCCCGGGCCACTCGGTTGCCGATCAGCGACCAGGCGTGTTCGATAGGCGACACCTCGGGGTAAAGGCGGGCCACGGCAGCAGTGACACCTTGTGGGCCGTGAAGAATTGTTGCACGATGCGTGCCACGTGAGGGCGAGCATTGTCCTGTTGAAACGTGGCCGCTAGCAGGTCCTACACGTAAGGAAGGACTACAAGCTCCAAAACGTCGGAGATATAGCGGTGGCTGTTCAGTGTACCGGCCACGCGTACCAAAGGGGTGCGGGTGTCATATCCAATTGCGCCCCAAACCATAACGCCAGGCGACGGACCGGCATGGCGATGCATAATGCAGCTTCATACAGTCTCTCGCCGCGGTGCCGCCACATGCGGATCCGACCATCGTGGTGTTGCAGGCAGAAGCGGGATTCGTCGGAGAAGACAATATCGTGCCATTCCGTAGTCCAGGTGCGGCGTTTAACGGCCCACTGCCGCCGCACTCACCGGTGGTGTAACGTCAATGGTAATTGGAGCAATGTGCGCCGTGCGATAAGTCCCCACTCATGCAGACGACGTCGAACGGTACGTGCTGACAAAGGTTGTTACGCAACACACCCTAATTCCTGTGTTAACGTTTGTGATGTGGCGGTGCGATCCGTCGATGCCCGCCGCACAACATGCCGGTCCTCTCATTCGGTGGTGTGCCGTAGCTGCGGCAATCGCTCACGTCCGTCCCTCCTGCACCCACCGAATCCATACTCGCCTCACTGTAGCTGGATGTCGTCCCACACGGGCGCCGACGTCTCGGTATGATAAACCGCTATCGCGATAAGCCACTATTCGTACTCTGTCGAACTCCGAAACGTGCTGGAATGACTGCCGTATTCTGCGACGAGGCATTGGGAAGTTTCCAACGCACAGGTCCGGCAGCAGAACACACTTCCACTACTTACACGCCGCCTTATGTGCACCCTTCTTATAGTTCTTCTCGGTGGCATGCCGGGCGCACATGATATGCATATGCCCTGCAATGCTAATCGTTTGCATGTCCTCTCGCGGAAGACGCATGCTGCGAATTTCAGGTCAATCGGATGCTTCCATCTTGGTGTTGCATTTTGGGTAGCCAGCAGTGCATTTGGTAACGTAGCTTAAGGCTCTCATGCATTCTTGAAAGTCATTTGAGCTCTCGAAATTCGTAATAACATTTTCGATTCGTTTGTCCAGTTGAATCATCATCATCATCATCACCATTGTCAACCATTATCAATCCACTGCTGGACGAAGGTCTCCCCAAGTTTCCTCCACAACGGTCTGTCTTGTGCCAGTCTCCTCCATGTCACTCCCACATATTTACGAATTTCATCCACCCATCTCCCATGTGGTCTTTTTCTGGGTCTTTTCCTGTCCCTTGGAATCCAATCTAAAATTTCGGCTGTCCATCTATGGTCTGTCCTTCTGGCAGTATGTCCAGCCCATTGCCATTTCAGGGATTTAACTCTGATCATGATGTCTTCCACTCTCGTCATTTTTCGGATCCACGAGTTCCTCTTCTTATCTCTCCTGGTTATACCAAGCATGCACCTCTCCATGCTTCTTTGAGTTCTCTGCAGCCTTTGTATGTCTCTTTTAGTTAAGGTCCACGTCTCTGCACCATACGTAAGCACTGGAAGGATGCATTGATCAAACACTTTTCTTTTAAGACATAATGGCATATTGCTCTTGAAAATTATGCTGTTTCTTCCAAAAGCTCTCCAGGCAAGTTTTGTACGCCGATTAATTTCTTCATCAATGTGACCCTCACTGTCCAAGATAAACATACGTATCTGTTATCTCCAGTTTTTCTCCATCAATCGATAAATCTTCATTTCTTGTAAAAGCATTGAACATCACTTTTGTCTTCTGAAAGTTCATTTTAATCCCACTTCTTTACTCTTGAATATATATATATATGTATTAAGAAAATTCAACTGTGAACTAGTGAGGAAAGCAATTGAAAACAACCAAAGCCTAAAGATAGCAAAGGGACATCTCAGTAAGGGAAGAAAACAGATTATGGCACTGAGAAAAGAAGATGGTTCTGTAACAAGAAATAGAGGCGAAATTTTGACAAGAGTGAAAGATTTCTACTCCAAATTATATGAAAGAGATGATACATGCACTCCAGACATCATGAAAGATACCAATACCAGAGTTCTTCCAGTCCTTCCAGCAGAAGTTGCACATGCAATCAAGAACATGAAGCGGGGAAAAGCTCCAGGAGAAGATGGAATTACTGTAGACATCATACAAGAAGCAAGTGGAGAAATCGAAACAGTACTCGCCCAAATTTTCACTCGATGCCTTAATGAAGGAATGATTCCTGAGGATTGGAACACCGCTACAATGATCCTGCTACATAAGAAAGGTGACATTGAGGATATCGGAAACTACAGACCTATCAGCCTCCTATCAGTAGTTTATAAAATCTTCACTAAAGTTCTTTCACACCGCTTGAAGGTAACACTGGACATGGCTCAACCGAGAGAACAAGCTGGATTCAGGAGTGGCTACAGCACAATAGATCATATCCACGTGCTGAGAGAACTAATTGAAAGAGCTAGGGAATATGAACTTCCATTGTGCATGGCTTTTATCGATTATGAAAAAGCCTTTGATTCGGTGAAACCATCAGCAGTTACAATGGCTCTGAAAACCTGCGGTATTGAAGATGCATACATTAATATTATTAATAATATCTATGAAAATGCAAGTGCAAAGATTAGGCTGTTTGAAAATACAACACACGTAAAAATTGGAAAGGGAGTGAGACAAGGTGACACCATATCTCCGAAGCTCTTTAATGCCACATTGGAGGGTGTTTTTCAGTCGCTGAGCTGGGAAAACAAGGGGATAAAGATTAATGGAGATTATCTAACCCACCTTCGTTTTGCTGATGACGTAGTCATTTTTGCAACTACCCCATCAGAGCTGCAGAGTATGATCCAGGAACTTTCTGACAAGAGTAAAGAAGTGGGATTAAAAATGAACTTTCAGAAGACAAAAGTGATGTTCAATGCTTTTACAAGAAATGAAGATTTATCGATTGATGGAGAAAAGCTGGAGATAACATAACACGTACGTTTATCTTGGACAGCAGATATCAAGTGAGGGTCACATTGATGAAGAAATTAATCGGCGTACAAAACTTGCCTGGAGAGCTTTTGGAAGAAACAGCATAATTTTCAAGAGCAATATGCCATTATGTCTTAAAAGAAAAGTGTTTGATCAATGCATCCTTCCAGTGCTTACGTATGGTTCAGAGACGTGGACCTTAACTAAAAGAGACATACAAAGGCTGCAGACAACTCAAAAAGCATGGAGAGGTGCATGCTTGGTGTAACCAGGAGAGATAAGAAGAGGAACTCGTGGATCCGAAAAATGACAAGAGTGGAAGACATAATGATCAGAGTTAAATCCCTGAAATGGCAATGGGCTGGACATACTGCCAGAAGGACAGATCATCGATGGACAGCCGAAATTTTAGATTGGATTCCAAGGGACAGGAAAAGACCCAGAAGAAGACCACATGGGAGATGGGTGGATGAAATTCGAAAGTATGCAGGGGTGACATGGAGGAGACTGGCACAAGACAGACCGTTGTGGAGGAAACTTGGGGAGACCTTCGTCCAGCAGTGGATTGATAATGGTTGACAATGATGATGATGATATATATATTTTTACGTTTCCAACCGTAAGTTGAAGAAGCGTATATGCTCGAGTTTTGTCCGTCCGTCTGTCTGTCCGTCAATTTCCGCACGGTAACTCATGCAAAAATATTTCGACTTCGATGAAATTTTAGTATGTGGTAGGGGACCGCCTGGGGACGAATTCTATTGAAAATAGGCGAAATGGGGTCAAAGGTCAGGACATGGGCGGAATCCATTCCATTGTCCTTATGCATCATACCTTGCGTAAAAATGATTCGATTTCGATGAAATTTTAGTATGTGGTAGGGGACTACCTAGGGACGAACCCTATTGAAAGTATTCGAAATGAGGTCAAAGGTCAGGACATACAGCGGGGTCCATTCCATTACCCTAATGCGCCACAACTTGCGTAAAAATGGTTCGATTTCTATGAAATTTTAGTATGTGGTAGGGGACCACTTGGTGACGAACTTCATTGAAAATGGCTGAAATGGAATCAAAGGTCAGGACATAGGAGTGGGATCCTTTCCATTGCACTAATGCGTCATAACTTAGGTAAAATGCTTCGATTGCGACAAAACTTTATCATGTTGTTCCGTAGGTATACTGAACCGGTTCTTGTGAATGTCATCGAAATGGGGTCAAAGATCAGGACACAGGAGCGAGATTTATTCCACAGCCATTATCCTCATAACTTGAGTAATGATTTCTGGTATGTTGGAAAACGTATCATAATCAATGCATTGCATGATTTTACTAACTTGTTTATCTACTAGTCCCAGTTCTTTAGCTTTCAAACACTGTGAAACACTCGTTGTTTCTTGCTTTAAAATTTTTACTAGCAACTGCACATTTGGTTGTTTTGGGCTTAAAATCTTATTTAATTTTGAATTCTAACCCTCTACGCCTTTATTCGTCTTGTGTCTCTGTCTATAAACATTCCACATTTTGATAGATATATTTGTGTTGTTCAGCCACTGCTCAACGAAATAGTCGAGAAATTCCTTACTTGTCGCATAACCGTCCCATAATGCCACGATTTCATACCTGCCTGGAAACGACACCTCCGCTCAAACTCCACGGAACCAGTGAATTCACATTTCTACGAAGAAATTCTTCTCCGTGGCTTTCGCCCAGCTCGAGCGTCTACGCTTTATCCTCATAACACAAGGCATGATAATAGCATACTTCAAACTTAAAATAATTTGAACTCGAATTTCCAGGCGGCGGAACAAATACGTAAAAAGTTCTCAGGTAATTCGTAAATCCCCCATTTCTCACCGACATCTGACAGGAGTAATGGCATCTGTTAACGAATTAGAATGGGTAAATAAAGTGCTGTTGGAGATATTGGGGACATTCTCGAAATACCTTACAGAGTGCATAGACCACTTAATTTGATTTGCATCGGAAATGAGTTGTGATTAATTGCACACGCCTGTCACGTCCCCCGCCAGCACGTGATCAATTAAAGAACAGTGTTATCTAATCTTCGCATCTGCGGTGAGTTAGAACATTATCAACCGCGGGATGTAAATTTAGTCGAAGTGTTGCCATTTTCAAAGCAAGCGCTTCCTAATTAGATGGGAACATGCATGTGTGTTTTGCCTTTTCTAGCATCGATATGGCTGTGACGATTACCCTACTCCAAACGAGGAATGGCTCTTAATTTTAAGTTGACAGAAAAACAGAAAAAGAAAAAAAACGAGTCATCCGGGACCCTCGGAAATGGGGGATTATTTCGCCAAGGCAGAAGCATGCGACTAATTGATAATGGTGCACTTTTTGATTGATGATACATGTAATTACGTAATGGCATTGTGCTTGAAATTTCGTATTTTTCATTTTTTTTTATCCTTCTACATGGTGCTACAAATTAGCGTACCATTGGAAGTGCGGACTCCACATTCTAATAAACGGGAGTAAAGAAACTGTGTCTTTTTTCCTTTCATTTTTATTTTAGTTGACATCCTCTTTTTTAAACCAGCCATATAAAATAAATGAGCTGAGACATGTCAGTGCTATCCAGAATGTCCAAGCGTAGCATGTTTACATTAAAGCAAGTCTTTTAAAAAAAGAGAATGCAGCTCAAAATAAAATTAATTTAAGAGAATTACAAAAATTCCTTGAATTTCGCATGTTAAAACAAATGTAAATTACTCTTTTTTTGCTCTCGTGTTCATTTTAAGCCAATTTAACTATATGAATAATTAATGTAGTTAAATTCATTACACCAGGAAAAATAATGAGTACTAGTCCGTAACCTGTGCCATACACGGTTGAAAAAGCTGTGCCTGAAATTTTTTCTTGTCATATAACACGAATCGTAATAAAATGCATAACTGTAATAAACGGTTGAATTATTAATGGGCAGTCTACAAGATGGGTCACCAAAAACAAAATTTTCGTAATATTCCCATTAATTTTTATTTTTTCCAGCTACTCGTGTGCGAATTTAACGATGACGTTCTTCATTATTGTATAAACATGTGCTTACCAAAATAAAATTAATTTAAGTGATTACCAAAATAAAATTAATTTTTTTTAATTTCACGTGCTTACCAAAATAAAATTAATTTTTTCGTTGGCGGGGTTACATTTTATTAGTAGGTATTTTTTCAGTGACCCTAAATGATATCGTGTCTACATAACTACACAATGGGGAAAAAATGTGCTTTGTTTTGCCAGTTTTCTTTTAACATTTTTTTTGGTATCATTATACAATCTATCTATACCAATATACACTGCTGGCCACCCAAAATGCAACACCAGGAAAGAAGCATCCGATTGGCCTGAAATTCGCAGCATGCGTCGCCCGCGAGAGGACATGTAAACGATTAGCATTGTAGGGCAAATGCAAATCATGTGCACCCGGCACGCCACCGAGAAGCACTATCAGAAGGGTGCACAGAAGGCGGGGTGTAAGTAGTGGAAAGTGGAAGTGTGTTGTGCTGCCGGACCTGCGCGTGGGAAGCTTCCTGATGCCTCGTCACACAATACGGCAGTAATTCCAGCACGTTTCGGAGTTCGACAGAGGACGAATAGTGGCTTATAGCGACAGCGGTTTATCGTACCGAGACATCGGCGCACGTGTGGGACGACATCCAGCTACAGCGAGGCGAGTATGAATTCGGTGGGTGCAGGAGGGACGGACGGACCGACGTGAGCGATTGCCGCAGCCGCGACACACCACCGAACGAGAGAACCAGCATGTTGTGCGGCGGGCATTGACGGCTCGCACCGCCACATCACGAACGTTAGCGCAGGAATTAGGGTGTGTTGCGCAACAACCTGTGTCAACACGTACTGTTCGACGTCGTCTGCAGGAGTGGAGACTTATCGCACGGCGCCTATTGCTCCGATTACCATTGACGTTACACCACCGGCGAGTGCGGCGGCAGTGGGCCGTTGAACGCCGCACCTGGACTACGGAATGGCTCGATATTGTCTTCTCCGAGGAATCTCGCTTCTGCCTGCAACACCAGGATGGTTGGAACCGCGTGTGGCGGTACCGCGGTGAGAGACTGTGTGACGCCTGCAGTATGCATCGCCATACCGGTCCGTCGCCTGGCGTTATGGTTTGGGGCGCAATTGGATATGACACCCGCACCCCTTTGGTACGGATCGCCGGTACACTCAACAGGCACTGCTACATCTCCGACTTTTTGGAGACTGTAGTCCTCCCTTACCTGCAGGACCTGCCAGTGGCCACGTTTCAACAGGACAATGCGCGCCCGCACGTGGCACGCATCGTGCAACAGTTCTTTACGGCTCACCAGTTGTCACTGCTGCAGTGGCCCGACTGTTCTCCCGATATGTCGCCCATCGAACACGTCTGGTCGCTGATCGGCAACCGAGTGGCTCGGGAAGCACCACCCACGGCTACGCCTAATATACTTTGGCAACGTGTGGAAGCAGCCTGGACCGACATACCTCAAACCCACAACCAAAGCCTCTTTCGTTCGATGCCGCGGCGTGTAGCGGTCGTTATTGCCAGCCACGGGGACCACACGAACTATTGATGTCTGCGTGTTCCGCAAGTCCCACGGGCCTGTAAGCTCAATCGTTTCATCTTTGTGTCTGTTGTTATGTGTCCAGTAAATCTGGCTTTGCTATCTAGTGTCCTTCTTGGTGTTGCATTTTGGGTGGCCAGTAGTGTATAAAGAGAGATACTTTTTTTGTGTGTTGGAGGTAATCTTGAAAACTACTGAGCCGATTTGGATACTTCTTTTACCATTGGAAAGCGTATTTCTTTCAGGTGGACATATGCTATTTCGTGTATTTTTTATTATTATTTTATTAATTTTTGGCTGTACTACCGGATCAGATCGGTTTCGAGTAGTTTCCGATTTCCCGTGTATCGTTCCGCTTTGTTTACATACAACCTGATCACACCCAACGTGAGAGAAAGTAAGAACACCGGACAAAAAATTACGGAATGCTCATTTTATTGGTTAATATGGGGTTACATCACCACGAGCTCAAAGCACAGCGTTGATTTTCTTTGGCATGCTGTCAATATGGGAGCGGATGACATTTACGTCTAGTTTGCCCCACGCCGTGAACAACTGGTCCCGCAGAGCAGTCAAATTGGGAGGATGTTGTTGTCTCTTCTTAACGGCCCGTTCGAGCATGTCCCAAAGTTTCTCTATAACATTGAGATCAGGCGAATTGGCATGCCAGGTGAGATGTGGGATGTCGACTCATGTTCTGCAAACCAATCCTGCACAATGGCAGCTCGGTGGACAGTGCAGTTGTCGTCTTGATAGCGTGGATCTGGAATGGCGGCATCTTGGAGGAACTGGACATATGGCAACACCTCGTTATCCAACAGTTTCACGTAGTCCACCGCTTTCATGCCATTAGTCACGTGAACTAAGGGACCCACCCCAGCACTGGATATACACCCCCAAAACATGACACTCCCACCCCCTTCTGTACAGCCCTTTGCAAACACTCTGCGTTGAAGGCCTTCCGATGACCCTGGATCGACCATCATACGAATATAGGCAGAACCTGGATTCGTCCGATTAGATGATGCGTCGCCACTGTTCTGTGGTCCAGTGTCGGTGTTCCCTCGCCCATTCCAGTCAATTTTTCTTGTGTATGGCAGACAGCTTGGAGCGTACCCTAGCTACACGACTGAATATTCCTAGACCATGCAGTTCTCGTCGAAGCGTTCGTTCGGAAACAGGCTGACTGGGTCCCGCATTGTAATCTTTCAGCAATTCCTGCCGGGTTTGGAACCGTTTTGCGGTTGATAATCGCCCCAGACGTCGACGATCACGGCTGCTCATCATGATTTTTCTGCCGCAGCTGCTGCGACGGAAATTGTCTGTGGCCGACTCCTTCCACACTAAATGAACACTACTGACTGTGGACTTGGGCACGCCGACGAACTCTGCCTCTCCCTCAGTGAGCGAATGACCATGTTCACGACTAAAGAATATAAAGAATATAGCTCCCTTTTGCCACAGTAAGCATCACTAAAACTGATTAGGCATGCACGTCTTACAAGGCTGAAAAAGTAACATGTAACATACAGCACTTTCCATTCCATTATATACACGCATTTTTCTCTGCCTGACCAGTTTCCAACTGTTCCTCCGGATGACAGCATTCCGTAATTTTTTGTTCGGGGTGCTTTGTTCACGATAATGTACGGAGTTTTTTACATATTTAATACTACTGAATCGATTCGCATAATTACAACTACGTAGTTCATAGACGAGGGCTTAGGTCCAAATCCGACCACCGCAGAAAGGCACATGGCGCTGCAAGTACTGAAGCGAGAACAAACGCCACAATAACGTACGGCGTATTGTACAAAGAAAATGCCATGGTAACATAAGAAAAAAGAATTACTCATGACAATAAAAATTAACGATCACAAATCTGTGGGTCAGTAACTTTCATTTAAAAAAAATCATGAAAATCGCTCCAGTGAGTGGCGCTGGTGGATTGTAGAAAGAAACGGCCTAGTGTTTTAAATATATAGATTTTGGCTTATGGGTAAGATATTGTTTACCGTTAAAAACTTATAAAATTGATGTTTGCCAGATGATTTGAACGCACGCATATAATGAAAGACAATGAATGACATTTTCACGGAATGCTCCAGTTTATATGAGATTGATATTTTTTCAATCCCGGCTATAAACAAGGGTCAGGAAGGCATTGCTTTCTGATAAGTTATGATATCAGCTATGCGGTGGCCACAGCGTTTACGTGAGAATTACGCAGAGGATTATATATTTACGCTGTGCATGACGTCATTCCGTGGAAGAACGTTGTCACACTCTGTCATGAGGCAAAGAGCAAATATCCGGTTCTGTTTGAAATATTCCACAAATATTCCGATGGTATGCACATTTCAAGAATATGTGGGAAGATCTGATGAAGAAAGGACCGGACGCTCGATTTCAGTGCGCATGTCTGAACTCATTGAGAAAGTTCGCGAAAGGACAAAAAGGGATCGTTGTGTGACTTTCGGGTTGCTGGAATGTGAGATCTGTGTTTATAAGAAGACGATTCGTCGAACTTTAGTGCAAGATTTTCCGTTTTTAGTTCGCATGCTTTTGTCAGACGACCAAAGATATGCACGAGTGGAGTACACTATAGACATCCTGGAGATTGCGGAAGCATGCACCATTCTCTCCAAAGTATTGTGCCAGGTGACGAAACATGGTGTAATCACAATTATCCCGGAACAAAGCGTCAGAGTGATCAGTGGAAGTCACTACTTTCGCACAAAGGAAAGAAAATCAGGTTATAGAAGTCTAAAATCAAGGAAATGTTTGTGTGATTTTACGACAGCAAGGGAATTCTGCATCACGGGCTCATTCTTGAAGATAAACTGTCACTGACAATGTTACACATCCGTTTTGGAACGATTGTGGAAGAGAATTGTTTTGTCATGCCTGAGTGCAAAAATAGGCAATGGTTTGTTCTTCACGATAACGCACCCGCACACACAGCAGTCAGTGTACAGCAATTTAAGGCAAGAAACAAGTGTGTGTACTCAGTTATCACCCCTATGTTCCAGGTCAGTCACCGTGTGACTACTTTCTATTCCTTAAATCAAAGCTGCCTGTAAAGGGAAAAGTTTTTCAAGACATTGAAGTCATACGACGAACTGTGACATCCGCTAATCCCTCCATACCAAAAGACGACCTCTGCAAATCCTTCCTTGCGTTGGCTGATCGTTCCACTTCTTATATGGAGCCAGGGGACATATACTTCGAATAAAATGTATTCACTTAAATTTTCCTGCTTTTCCACTTTTTCAAATTCGGTCTCATTACTTAATTGCCGCATTGTGTATATAACAACACATGATTTCTCATTGCAAGACGCTCAGTTGGGTTTAAGTCTTGGGAAGTAGAGAGCCAGAGAAGTACTTTGAAGTCCTCATCGTGCTCTTCCAACCCCTCTTGGACATTTCTAGCAATGTGACACGTCGGATTGTCGTTCTGGAAGATCCCATTCGCCCCAGGGAAGACAATCAGCACGTATGGGAGTGTACGTGGTCTGCAAGAATGGATTCATAACGAATTCGGTCCATAGTGCCTTCCACAGGTATGAGTGGACCCAGAGAATGCCACGAAAACATTCCCCAGACCATAACGCTGGTCCCACCAGCTTGTGTTCTGACAGCAATGCTTGAACAGTGTTTGCTCTTCGATGTTTCTCGCTTTATATGACAACGTCCAACCGTTCGATGAAGCAGAAAACGTGACTCATCAAAGAAGGCAATCCTTTGCCAATCAGCGGACATCCAATTCAGATACTGCAGTGCAAATGTAAGCCTTTTCTGCAGATGCACCTCCGTTAGCATAGGTGCAGTGACCATCCGTCTGCATCGGAGCCCCATACGCAGCAGGGTTCACTGAACTGTCGTTTTAGACACATTTCTGGTAGCCCCTGGTTCATTCGGCCAGTGAATTGTTCCATTGTAGCTTGTCGATCGGCCCTCATGAATCTTCGCAGCCGACGTTCACCTCTCACGTCAATGGCACGTGGTGCTTCGAAATTTCCGCTTCGTTTATTCGCAATGGTGGCATTTCTCAAATCACGATACACTTTAACCACAGAAGCACGCGAATAGTTCCCAAACTGCGCTGTTTCAGAAATACTGCCATCATTGGCCCGAAAACCGATAATCATTCCCTTTTGCAAGTCTGATTAATCTCTCCTTTTATCCACAACAGCAACGAGTGATATGTATTCAGAATGCCTACAGCACACCTTATATACCCTCCAAGCCAGCTAACGACACGTGCCTCCTTTCATTGGCTACGCGCTCTTGACGTCAAAAGTAGGAGGTTCTCACAATAATGTGACTCGACTATGTATATATAAAATGGATGTTCTTGTGGTTGTTAAAGAAATTTCTCCACACACCGAACTATATCTCTGGTGCGAAGAAAGTGATTCATTCCTCATTAAAATGCTGAAATGCTATTGTCAGAGGGAGAGGAAATTATTTCACGGTTATTTGAATATTACCTTGGCGTTTTTAGTTGCAACATAACTCATGCTGATGGTAAAAAAATAAAAGCACAAAAGATAGTATGTAAATCATTATAAGCTTTCGAAAATTGATTTTATCCTCAGGAAGTTTTCATCCTTACCTATTTCTTCTTCAGAGAGTTGGATTATTCAGAATGCTGATTTAGAGAGCCGAATCGCTCTCGATACATTTATATCATACGAAACAATAACTAAAGAATCAGTTTATGCTTATTTCAGTTATTAATAAAAAGTACTTTTTTAAATTCATTGCTTGTGATAAGCATGTGATAACACAAATTGCACTTAAAGACAAACACCATATCATAATCATAATACACTGCCGGACAATTGCTAAGGACGGATGACAATAGCATCCATAAAATGGAAGGCAGGAAAATGTGGAAATTAGCATAAGTGCGGGATACAGTAAGACGTGTTGTGCGTATGCAAATTTTGGATTGCCGAACTGTTCGTGACGTCATAGCGCTGATAAGAGATATAAAGGATTCGACGCGTATTGACTGTTGTTGTTCAAACGCAAAGTTGAAAGGGAAAGAATCCATTGACGAACTTGCAAATTTCAGTATGTCTTGCCGACATCACCTAGATGATTTTACGCGTGGCCGTATTATTGGCAAGATTGAAGAAGGGCGAAAAATAACAGATGTTGCCAGGGAGTTCGACGTCAGCCACAGTGTTGTTTCAAGGATTTGGAAATCATTTCAAACAAATGGAGAGTGCAGCAAACGTCACGGGGGAGGTCGTGTTCGCAGTACGACACCTGCAGAAGATCGGTACATAGTGCTATCAACAAAAAGACACCGGCGCAGCACAGCTAGTGAGGTAGCAAATCAGTTTATGGCTGCTACTGGCAAGCGGATCTCCCGAAAAACTGTCGCCAGACGTTTGCATGAAGGAGGACTATACGCCCGCCGTCCTGTTGTGTGCATCCCATTGTCCAGACGTCACCGTACCGCCCGTTTGCAATGGTGCCATCAACATCGCAATTGGACTGATAACGACTGGTTTGCTGTCCTCTTCTCAGATGAGAGTAGATACAGTCTATCGTCTGATTGTCGTCGACAACTGATCTGGCGTGATAGTGGTACTGCATATTGTCCAGCAAACATACAGGAAAGGGACTGACATCCAACATGTAGTGTCATGGTATGGGCTGGCGTCATGATCAATGGCCGTACGTCCCTCTATGTGCTTCCAACTGAGACAATGACTGGCCAACGATACATTAATGATGTTCTGCTACCTCATGTTCGCATGTTCCGTGGTGCTGTGGGTGATAGATTCATTTTCATGGACGATAACGCAACATGTTATCGAACAGTCGCTGTCCAGGAGTGTCTTGAGAGCGAGGATATTCAACGCCTCGTATGGCCAGCACGTTCTCCAGATCTGAATCCCATTGAAAATGTGTAGGATGCTTTGGGGAGGAGTCTTGCTGGTCGCCAATGCCCTCCAATAAACAAGGACACCCTCATCCGTGCACTGACAGAGGAATGGGATAAATTACCCCAACAGCTGCTTGATAATGTTGTGCAAAGCATGACACGACGTGTGGAATCTTGCATCGCCCTCCATGGTGGCCATATCCCGTATTGACATCTTACGCCGGAACGCCTGCGGACAGTAATTGCATTTTTTTCACGTTTACGTATTCTGCACAAAATGGCCTGTTTGTCCCTTGAACACGTTCCAAAGCCTTCTGGATTTCAGAGGCACAATAAATTGTCTTTCTTGTAATGTCCTGGCATTCTGACATTATTTTATTTCACTTGGCATCCAACCACAGTAACTTTTTTATGCGCTATATAGCCGTTTATGATCCGTCCTTAGCAATTGTCCAGCAGTGTAAAATATCATCGTCGGCATCATCGTCATTGCCATGAGCCCTTATCAATCCCTTGCTGGATAAGGGCCACCCCAGATCTCTTCCACAACTCTCTGTGTTGAGTCAATCTCTTCCATGTTAGTTCGGCATGCTTTCGACTTTAGTCTTCAACGTGGTCTTCTTCTGGGATTTTATTTCCATCCCTTGGTATCCAGTGTAATATTTCAGTTGTCCAACGGTGGTCAGTTCTTTTAGCAATATTCCGAGCCTATTGCAATTTGAACGTTTTTACTTTGAGCCTGATGTTATTCCGAAGATGGAAGTATTCTACAAATGCGAACGTACTATTTCAGTCAATTCTTATTCCCTTTGGTGAATAACGAAATGATCTCCGTCAATTGAAAGCGAAACTCTGTCCAGAAAGTTTAAAAGTTCCATGCGAAGATCGGGGGTGCCGGTTTGTCTTCTTTTACTGTTTTTGCTCGTGAGGCTTCAATAACTATCTGTTGTTTTTGTTCGTGAAGCTTCACCAGCAATCTGTTGTCTTCCTTGGCTATATGCAATTTGTCGATTGTGGATGAATAACCACGTTATTTTCTACTTATAGATGTTATTAATAATGCTAATGTAAGCATCTTCAATACGCAGGATTTCAAAGTCATTGTAATTGCTGATGTTTTCAGGAATCAAAGGCCTTTTTAATAATCGATAAAAGCCATGCATAATGGGAGTTCATATTCCCTCGTTATTTCAGTACATGGATATGATCTGTGGTGTTGTAGCCACTCCTGTATCCAGCTTGTTCTCTTGGCTGAGCCATGTCCTGTGTTACTTTCAAGCGATGTGAAAGAATCTCAGTGAAGATCTTATAAACCACTGAAAGGAGGCTGAGGGGCCTGTAGTTCCTGAGATCCTCAACATCACCTTTTTTATGCAGCAGTATCATTGTAGCATTATCCCAATCCTCAGGAGTCTTTCCTTTATTGACACATCTAGTAAAAACTTGGGGGAGTGTAGTTTGTATTTCTCCACTTGCTCCGTGTACAATGTCCACGGTAATCCTATCTTCTCCTGGAGCTCTTCCCTGTTTTATGTTCTTAGTTGCATGTTCAAATTCTGTCGGGTGGGCAGGAGGATCGTTGGTACTGGAAACACACACACACACACAAACACACATAGATGTTAAATTTCATTTTCCTCTTCCTTACATTCAAAAAGCTTATCAGCGACAACGGCGCCTGGAATACTTCCTGAGAAAGTACATCATCTCTGCTTGTATATCCTTGAAAACCATCGACTGCAAGATACATATGGCTTAAAAAAGCTTTTTCTCATAATATTATTCCCGATAACAAAGGGTTTGACTAAACAAGAGAAACTTACCAGGTATGCACTGGTAATGAGCTTCTAAATATTTGGGCGATCCTGGACAAGGGTCTCCGAATAAATCAGGTGATGCTGACAAACTGCAGTTATTCTTCAAGCCACATCTGAAAAAAAGAAATGTAAAAACATCAGCCTACTTGTAATGCTATGTCACTTGCGTACGGAAAAAGCAGGTTTAACCTAAAAGCAACAGAAATGCGTAATGGTATGTCATAATAAGTTTTGTTCTTAGCCCAAAGAATACACATGAATAAAACAAAAACGTGTAATAAAACGAAAAGCTGAATTAGTTTTACAAAGTGATTTATCATATTTAATACAACATCGAAGAATATTTATTTATTCGCAGCATTCTCGCGTTTACAAAACTTCAGTTCACGTAAACATCAATAGTTTTCTCAAAATCTGTTGTCCGTTGTTCCTCAGTATCTGACAGCTTTCTGAAGTTCGTTCGCAATGGCCGCTTAATCGATTTCTCTTGAACGCTCAGCTCAGTGTCAAGGACTTAGCTGACCTTGGGGTCACTGATGATCAGAGAACGAAAGCCAATCGTTTTTCAAGAGTTTCAACGAATTCTGCATTATACTGCAATATATCCAACATTTTTGTTCCCGCTACCTATGAAAAAAAGCGTTATGTATTTTAATTATCAGATTCCTTCTCGATAATTGAACCTTTTGTTTAAAGAAATAAATAACAAATGATTTGCTTATCAGAATTAAATTTTTAGTTCAAATAATTTTTTTTCAAGTTCTAAGCAATAAAATTTGAGATGGAACTTTAAACTAATGGTTTCAAAGAACGGTTTCATCATGTACAAACACCTTTTGCCAAAAGAAAATCTATTAAGTTTTGCATTTTTTTCCTAGTACTCACATTCGAATTAGTAACCTTTATGAGTGCCAGGAATATTAGACCAAATCAAAATACTACAAAGTACAAAAAAAACGTCCGATTAATAGAAGGCAAAATTGCGAATTTTTACCCCTACATTATCACATCCCCATATCGGCCGCTAAAAGTTTGAAAAAAAAAGAAAAACGATTTTTGAATGGATGACTAGATGTCACAGTTTTCGGTACATAATATTTTGTTTTTCTTTCTGATCTCTAGAGGGAAATGTTTATTAGTGGAAGTAATACCAGTTTTGCGATATTTTGAGAAATTTCAGTTTATAAGTATTCCGAAACACGGGGATTGGAAGAGCTGTTGGTTTAGAAAGGAAACGGAAAATGTTGTGAGGCAGAAACTAAAAGATAAACGGAAGGAAATACTACCAAATGATAAGGTTTTCCTAAAATAGAAAGATACAGAAAATGCGCTGGTTTTCCTGTTATCATATTTTCTGCTGTGACGTATGACATTTTAAATACCGACAATTTTGAAGAATATTTTCATAAATTTGAGATCTGATTAGCTTCCTTTTTTTCAATCTATAGATATACCATTTTATAAGAAATGATGATACAAAAACTGCTAATTGTTGGAACTATAAAATTCCGTTATTCTGTAATTATTCAAAAATATTGATTACAAAATATTGGGAAATAAACTAGTTCGTGCCGTTATAGAACATTCACACATAACACAGTACCAATAACGAAGTTCTTTACTTCACAAAGTAATCTCTATATGTGACCACAAGCTTTTCCAAGCGTGAAACTAGCATGTGGATGTCTCGATGGTAAATTGCCGTGTTCTTCGGTGCAAAAGTGAAACCCAGTAGACTTCGGAGTTCTTTTCGAACTCATGTCCTTGGAAGTGGTTGTCTGATGTACAGAAAAGGTAACAATCCGATGTAAAGATGACTAGAAAATATGCTGGGTCACTTAAATTTTCCCATCTAAGGCGCTTTATGGTTTCCAGAGTTCTGTTCGCTACTTGGGGTCACGCGTTGTCCTGCAGGGTCACGCGTTGTCCTGCAGGGTCACTTACAAATGCAGGATCCTTGAGAATTAGTGCATCACGAACCCGTTGCAGTTGGCAGGAGTACAAGTCGCTTGATAGTTTTACCATGCAACAGAAGAACATAATATCCCTCATGCCCTTTAGAGTCCACCAAATACAGAGTGCAAAACTTTACGTGGTGAGTCCAGATATGGCTTACTGGTAGGCTATGTGGTAACAGCTCATTTCGTGACAAGCAGTGTCGGTTCTGATCGCAGGTGAGCACATGGTTGGACAAACTGCTCCTTGTGCTGACATTATGTAAGATAATAATTATTTTACTGAATATGTTAATATTTCCAACAATCACCCTAACGTGAAACTTCACTGCAAAACACTCTTCTTACTAAAGCGTTGCAGTAACTTACTTCACTACAAAGTTTACGGAATTAGCCGAATTTCCGTTAGCTTCAGGCCGTGGAGTTGTATATTAAATTAACATGAATCAACTAATTAAACACTAGGAACCATAACGTACAGAAGAATGTCAGAGAAATCATAATTACAAGGTCTATTTCACGTTCGTCAAGAAGGAATGTTGTGGCAAACATCTCGCTCATCAATACACAATACTGAGTTAGCCTGATACGTTTGTATGAACTATTCCCAACAATTTAAAATGTCGTGCTCCAAAATGACATAAACGTCCTTTATAGCCAACGTCCGACAAACAAGTGAACGACTACACCAGTCAGCGTGAACTCCTGCAATATTTTCAAATCAAATCAAATCTAGTAAAAATCAAATCGTCTTTCGGCCTCCGTTCATTTAAAAACAACAATTCTTATCACCAGTTTTGCATACGTCATTACACTTTCACCCGTGGTCTGGATTGCCAAAACACAAATTCGTCGAGATAGAAAATGTAGCGTTGAGACTGTAAAAGGCTTAACGATATAAACCATATTTACATACGAACACAAGGATTAAAACGGAACGTTAAATTAGAGTATGCGGCACAGTTATTACAACGATATGCATATATATCGTTGTAATAACTGTTTGCTGTCATCTGACAAATGATGTGGGGCACAGGAGATTAGCATGTATGTCTCTCCCATGGCATGTGAGCGCAAGCGAATGATTACTGCACTTACACAGAACTCTGTGGAAAGCTTTCGAGAGATGTTTGAGTAGTGTTTTTCTCAATCGCGATAAGCAGTTGGTTATCATCAAGCGCCTGACGCCGTCCAATGCGTGGGGCATCGTTCAACAATTCGCTACCATTACGATATTTTTGGAACAACTTTGCGTCGGTTCTCCCAACTCTTGGGTATATCCGTTGCGTTGCACGTGCCACGTTTGTTTCCAGCTTACACAGGACCGTGCATGCACTTATTACGGTCTGACAAGGTTTCATTATGTACACTATTTCCACATAAGCGGACAGCCGGAATAGACGGTTTCCACCTACCCTATTAATGACCACCTTCTAGTCTTGCAGCATTACAGAATAGTGGTGCTTCGTTCTGCACATACACAGTCCTATGAGAATAATATGACGACCTACCTAATATTGGAAATAACTGCTCTTGGCCCGGATGACAGCGGCGAGACGGCATGGACGCAATGAGGCCCTGGAAGGTTGCCCGAGGCAAACGTGCCTATTCGGACTGCAGCAGAGCACGGAGGTCCCGGAAATTTCGTGGTTGTGGGTCGACACATTGAACCTGTCGATCCAAATAGTTCAACAAGTGCTCTATGGATTGAGTTTGGGCGATTTCGGCGGGCTAAATAGAACGGAGACATCGCTCTCGTGTCCCTGCAACCAGTCACGTACCCCGTTAGCGACGTAGAAGGGCGCATTGTCCCGTTGGTAGACACTATCATCACTAAAGCTAACGTCCAGCATGAAGGTATGCATGTGGTCAGCGAAGATGGCGTTCAAGGACCCATCCAGTGGTACCAGCGACGTAGAAGGGCGCATTGTCCCGTTGGCAGACACTATCATCACTAAAGCTAACGTCCAGCATGAAGGTATGCATGTGGTCAGCGAAGATGGCGTTCAAGGACCCATCCAGTGGTACACACTGTGGCAACCTACGTACGCATAATTATGGTAACATGTTAATATTGTATTGTGTTGTACACACTTGAGTTTCGCACCACAGTACGTGGTTTTTTTTCTTCCTATTGTGACCCCATTTATGATTAATGTTACTTGCCTGCTGTTTTCTGTAAATATCGTATTTGTTTGTACGTACTTATACATAGTTATTATAGTTTTATCCGTGTTATAGGCGAATACGTTATTATCGTATTACTCTGCAAATGTGCTGTACATTTTTCTAGTGTATTCTTTCTTGTTCTCTGTATCAGCATGATGAAATTGTACCTCTTTCATAACCTAGGGTCTGCACCTCTCTTGTAGATTTCATTTGCATAGCTTCCCTGAGTGATAATTGTGTTACATATGTACTTTAACGATATTAACCACTCTGAGTGTTCTATTCATTTTATTAGTCGTGTTTCTTCTATTTTAAGTACAGAGTGTAGACCTACGTCATTCTTTTCTTTCTTTCAATATGTTGAAAACAACATGACTTTTTAAAGGTGGTATACTGTTCACGAGACGTTGACTCATCAAGCTTTTGATTTTTGTTTCGCCAGGTTGTATTCACTGTTCTCTAATGTTTTGTTTTTTTCACTCACCGTACCTAGTGTGTATCGTGTCTTTACTGTTTTCTTCAGTTTGCTTTTTTCCCCCTCGCCAATGTCGAGTAACATTGTGTGTACTGTTAATTAACTTTTTTGTGTGGCAACATGTTGTACAAATTTCCTTTTTTCTTACATTCCATATTATATGTGATTTTGCTCAAGAACATATTTTTATTCTGTAGTATGTCATTATGTCTTATTAGGTGAGTCGTGTTCTGTGACGATATTATATCCGTTAGCATCCCTGTATTTTCTGATCAAAGTTCTTGTTGTGTCACCGACTTTAAGATGTTGTATCTTGTGCTTTGTGTAGGCCTATTGTTTTTGTTTATTACATACATCGTTGTATTTACTTACATTCTCTGTTCTAGCACACTCTCCCGAAATCATTTTGTTATTTGCTCTCATATGCTAAATATGCTTCCTGTGTTTCTCTAGTTGTAATTCACGTATTATGGGGCTGCACGTGACCCCAGATTCCTGTACCATGACGATACTCATAGAATGCTTGCCTGCATTCGTGTTTTTATTATTTTAATCTGGGTAGCTTTACCCTCTGTCATGTGTACATATCATTATAAACGTCATGTGTATTTTTATGTTTTTGATGGGCGCGAATGATGTAACAGCCTATTTTCTTAAATAAAATTTGTTGAAAACCAGCGACGTAGAAGGGCGCATTGTGCCGTTGGCAGACACTATCATTACCAGGTTTAACGTCCGGCATGAAGGGATGCATGTGGTCAGCGAAGATGGCGTTCAAGGACCCATCCAGTGGTACCAGCGACGTAGAAGGGCAAATTGTCCCGTTGGCAGACACTATCATTACCAGGGTTAACGTCCGGCATGAAAGGATGCATGTGGTCAGCGAAGATGGCGTTCAAGGACCCATCCAGTGGTACCAGCGACATAGAAGGGCGCATTGTCCGTTGGCAGACACTATCATTACCAGGGTTAACGTCCGGCATGAAGGGATGCATGTGGTCAGCGAAGATGGCGTTCAAGGACCCATCCAGTGGTACCAGCGACGTAGAAGGGCAAATTGTCCCGTTGGCAGACACTATCATTACCAGGGTTAACGTCCGGCATGAAGGGATGCATGTGGTCAGCGAAGATGGCGTTCAAGGACCCATCCAGTGGTACCAGCGACGTAGAAGGGCAAATTGTCCCGTTGGCAGACACTATCATTACCAGGGTTAACGTCCGGCATGAAAGGATGCATGTGGTCAGCGAAGATGGCGTTCAAGGACCCATCCAGTGGTACCAGCGACATAGAAGGGCGCATTGTCCCGTTGGCAGACACTATCATTACCAGGGTTAACGTCCGGCATGAAGGGATGCATGTGGTCAGCGAAGATGGCGTTCAAGGACCCATCCAGTGGTACCAGCGGCCCTAGGTCATAGCAGAAAAACATTCTCCAGACAAGTACACTGCCACCGCCGGCCTGAACTTTACGACAAACATGTCCAGGTATTGGTTCTTGTGTGACTGACTCCGTATCCGCTACCGCCCATCACTTCTGTGGAGAAGCCTCGATTCGTCGAAGAAGGCAACCTTTTCTCACTCTACCACTGTCCAATGACAGCAGTCCCATGCGAACTGCAGGCGTCGTTGCCAACGGACTTGGGTTAACATGGGCGCCTTGACGCAGCGTCGACTCCGGAGATCCATGCGAAACAGGTTTCGCTTTACTGTTATCAAGGGCACTTACCTGGGTGCCACAGCGTTCACTTGCGTGGTCAATTGCTGCACTGTTGAGCGTCGATTGCCCTTTACCAGTCGACGTTCTCCTCTGTGTCCGATGGGCTTTGGAGCTCCACAGGTATGTCGTCGAAAGGTAATCGATGTGCCAGTGGTCCATTCTTGGTACACCCTTACTACACTACCTGGAGAACAGCCCACGAATTCTACTGTTTCTGAGATGCTTCCACCCTTGGCGCGGTAGCCGATGATCATTCCTTTTCAAACGTCCGTCAAATCACTACCTCTTCCCATTGTGCTCACGTTGCGCACCACGGCTGATCTGTCCTGACCGGCAACTTATATCTCCGTGTGGTTGACCTTGTCACGAGCACTCTGTGACGCGCTTGGCCGAATACACTGTGATTTAGGGGTGGTCATATTATTCTGATGCGACAGTGTATATTACCTTCTCTGCTTGCATGCGCAGAATGGTACGAACTTTTTGGTTACCCAATGGACTTTATTCCTGTGACGCCAAAAGTGGGCTTTTGTGGATCAACATGGCTGCTGATTCAGTGCTTATTACATTACTCCTTACTGTCGGCAGATTTCCAAAATCTTAACGACTTGGAGTATGCTAACGAACTAGTACACATACAGGAAGAAGGAGAAAGGAAGTTATTAAAATAATAAATCACAGGTGCAAAAATACACCCAAACAACATCGTGTTCGGTGCTTAATTCAAGGAAATGCAGAAGAGCATCGCCGTCAGCCATGGTGAAAATTTTGATGAAGCATTTCTCATACATGGTCAAGTAAATTTTCTCGTTCTTGTTAGACATTGGCGAAATACATGGAAAATAAATCTGGAAAAGTTTTTTTTTTGTTTTTTTTCGAAAAAACAATATCTATAATCCCAGACAAATGCTTAATATGAAAGCAAACTGGGGTTTAAAAAACTAAACGAAACAAATAAAATTTCTCACTGTTGGGCGTCAGGCGATCTACTTAAAAATAAAATGAATGTGCAACGAGAAAATTATAGTTATGTTTTACCTTTGGGGAAAGAACGTACAACCTAATCCTCAACTTACCAATCCCTGATATGAAATCTGTTTTCTCTTTCTCCAATTTTAAGGAATTAGGTATCGAAGAAACACGAACAGGTCTCAACAGCCTTCAATTCCTAATGCCATAATATCAAACATTTTCCTCGTTAAAGAGGACAGAACATATTCGGGAATACACATTTGGATAAACACCATCATGTTTCATTTTAAGCAGCCATTCCTTAAAGGCAAAGAGAAAACTCATGAGAAGTTTTCCCTTCTGAGACGTATATTCTAAAATTACTTTCATTTTTAGTTCCTTTTCCTATGCAAATTTGAGTCTGTTCTCCTTTATACTTCCAAACTTAACATGATATCTTCTCTCTCACAAGAATGAGGTTGGCAATGCATTTGAGGTTAGAGAGCAAGTGGTGTATGAATGTGATAAGAACGATGGATAAAAATGACGATACAAGTTGCTCATGTGGATGTGTGTGTGTAGACATTCGATCGCTAAGATAAATGTGAAGTTTACCTGCTGTGTTATATGTTGGATCTACTGAAAGAGTGTTGGACCAATAAAAGGTTACCGTAAGTCTTACTTCTGTATATGTCTCGTCTGGCCGTAAAGGCTTAATTAGGAACTCCTGCATCGTATTCTTATTTAGTTAAACATTCCTTAGTCACGGTTTTAAACATAGCGTAACACCAATTTTGCTCACGAAAAAGACATTACGTTATACTTCCTCTACACATTTTAGGTAACATGACTTGTTAGCGCGACTATACGATGAGAAAACGTTAGGAATGTCTTTAATAAATATTCGAAACAACGCGATATTCCTGAACCCGTTTTTGCACTCACATTGTTAGAAATCTGTGTAATGTTTTTGGCATTATTTGAATAAGTTCACACATTTTTTTTTTAAGTTCTGTGGAACATGGCAAAACTCTAGCCTTTGTGTAATATGTTTCGGAGTTTGGTGTAACATTCCACAATACCCGCAATTTATTCAATGCGCATGCGCAAATTTTTTCTGAGGTTGTGTAATGTTTCAGAGTTCAGTGTATCGTTTCGGAATTCCGTGTAACGTTTCGGAGTTCCGTGTAACGTTTCGGAATTTAATTCAATGTGCATGAGCATTTTTCTAAGAATTGTGTAAGGTTTTAAATATCGGTGTAATGTTTCAGAATTTTATCGCTGTTCGCTTGCTACGTGACATCTGTCTCAGATTTAGGGCATGCGCCGTGAAGCTCTAAAGCTGTGTTTGCTGGTCATCGTAGCATGTTTTCCGTTGTGGCGACGTGGATTTTGAATTGTAGCGACGTATATTCGATGTGGAAATCAAGGTTATTACTTTGTTGTCGGTTAACAAAAGACAAATTAATTCATGTTATACACAAATGTAAAATGTCTCACCCTAGCTTTAGATTAATTGCGTTTCGTGTTCGAACAAAACTGCTGATCGTTAGGCCTAGTGTCTAAACGATCCCGCTAAAAGACTGTGTAATCGTGTACTTTTTGTTTTCTAAAACATTAGGACACCTGGAACGTTTGGGTGTTACGGAATAAATGTCCGTTAGGTATACAATTTAAGGTTAAAACCGTGTCAACTGTAGTTCCCTCTTCCTTAACGAAAGCAAAAAATGTACAATTAAAGTTGTTTCATAAGCTCGTACTGAACAGCTAATGGCATTCTTTTTCTTTTTTTTTTTTTTTTTTTTTTTTTGATTGGAGGTTTAACGACCACCGTGAGCAACTCAATGGGCTATAAGCAGTCGCCCGTCCCTAATTTAGGGTCACTGGTTCCAGGGAAGGGAGAGAGCCAGTGCCGTAAGACAAACACAACATCCATGCCTGACCGGGATTCGAACCCGGACCCCTTACGGACGAATGATCAGAGGCCAGCGCCTTAGACCATTGCGCCACCGGGGCGGCTGGCATTCTTCATGTTCATGTTTAAAACATAATGAATAGGTGAGGAACCATGGTTACATAATATCATAAGTTTTTATGTATGGTAGATGTTCTTTTTCTTTTGATTGGGGGTTTAACGAACACCGTGAGCAACTCAATGATCTATAGGCAGTCACCCGTCCCTGATTTAGGGCCACTAGTTCCAGGGAAGGGAGAGAGCCAGTGCCGTAAGACAAACACAACATCCATGCCTCACTCGGACATATGATCAGAAGCCATCGCTTAGTGGTTGGTAGATATTCAATGGAATATTTATTGCAGGAGGTCCTTGCACTCTTGTGTTGCTATGCACAGTTTTAAAATGCCCTTATAATTCCTTAGCCTTTTTTCCCACTCTCTTTCCCTTTCTTAGGGCTTACGTGTTTATAATCGAGTGAAACTTTTTCAAGTACTGATGTGCTGCTGAGAATATTACTAGTTATTTTAGATTATCTCAGTTGCAATCAATCATCAATGGAGCAATATTCGAACAATTCATATATGGCAACATAATAACTACATAACAGTTGATTATATTGACACTTAGCTGGTCTTATATACATAGCCACATTTGGTTGAAGTACCATGCATCCATTAAAAATATTATCTTCTCAAAAACTTCTAAATGTTCCCTGTTTTGTTTTCTCCAAAGTTTTTACTACGACATTTTTTATCCGTTTCTCAACGTACAAGTTGAAAACAGAAAGGGGCTGGATATGTGGATATATGCAGATCGCTTTTACTTTCGTATTTTCAAAAATAAGCAAAAATAAAAAAAATAAGCCAGATTGAGGATAAAATGATAAAATCCCAAAGATCAGTTTTCGTGCTGCTAAATTAGTCACGTTATCATCTTCTTGTGCTTGCACTAAGTTTAAAAAACCGAACAAATTTTTAATGTCTTATATTGTCTTATATTGGGATATCTTCTTGGGGAAGGGGATCTTAGAAATTTGTGATGGTTTGATAAAAGTCACATGGTGAATTCCTATGAAATAGCCATATCCGTGTTCTGATTTTCTATAATTTTCTAGTTGTTTTGAGAATTTCATGCTTTATAAGATGAATGTTGTGATTATTTCTCAACTAATGTGAATTGTAAGCAAATATGTTGAGGCAAAGTTTAGTTCTAATTTGACAGTTCAAACATTTTTTTCTTTTTTTTTTTTTTTTTTTTTTTTTTTTTGAGCTTGCTTGAAAGTCTGTAGATCATCAGTTCAGAGCTTTACAGTGTTTTCATTTTCAGTGTAAAATGTAACAAAGAAATCAGAAATTAAGATGTCAATGTTAGTGTGTACATGCTAGAAAATGAAAACAAATAAGAGGTATTCGTAGTTAAAGCATCTCTGCTTTTTTTAATGATCGATATTAGTGTTTAAAAAAATTGTGATGGTTTAGCGAAAGGCACATGGTGAATTCCAATGTAATGGCCATATCCGTTTTTTAGCATTTGATAATTTCATGTTTTATTAGATGAATGTTGCAATTATTTCTCAACTAAAGTGAATTGTAATAAAATATGCTAAGGCGAAGTTTAGCTCTAATCTGCCAGATTCAAAAGTATTTTTTCGAGTTTGCTGATAGTCTTTGAGGTTCATCAGTTCAAAGCTTTACAGTGTTTTCATTTTCAGTGTACTACGCGTATGTTACAAATGAATATGTCAATTTTAGTTTGTATCTTTCAGTAACTGAAAAAAAAATCAGGTATTTTGTATTAACTGCATTTCTGTTTTTTTAATGATTGATATTGTTGATAAAAGACAAGACTTTCTTTGTACCTAACGTGTTCCCATTAGTGCAGTTTTTTCTTTGCAAAGGCATAGTTAAATTTAAGATTGAGGCGTCAGCGTATGAGGGTAATGTTTATTACAGTCTCCTTTAGATTTCACTTACAGGAAGAAATCTGGAGGAGATACGTCCAGCAAGAGCGCGGTGGCCACATATTAAAAAAACGAGTGAATTCTATAATAAGTCCAGTAGTACATTATACCCATGGATTCATTTGATATATGCGTAATTGTTTCATTAGCTAGCACCGACAGAAGCGTTCATCCTCATGCAGCAAAGCCACAAACTGTTGAACAATATTTGCGTTGATAGCTGAGGTCACAGTAGACTCTAAGAAGAGGTGGTTCCACAGTTCTCTCCTTGGAAACAGCCTGGTGTACTTCCTGGCGATTTTCAAAAGCCGATGGACCTTTTTTTTTTTTTTTCTTTTGAGAAGTTATGCACCCATTTAAGTGAAACCAGGCCTTTTCTATAAGAAATGTGCACAGCACTATGACGCTATTGCATGTGAACCTCATGAACCAATGGTAATAATAGTCATGTATGTCTACATCCAACGGGCACACCTCTTACGGTATCCGGACTTTGTATGACCGTAACTCCAAACCTCTGGCAGCTTTGTGAGTGGTTGAATAAGATGCTCTTACTTGTGTCAAATTCCCCAATTACTTACGGGGAAATCGAAACAAGCACCGGTCAACTTCTTCTACAAACTGTGGTGTCAGAACTGGCTACACCTAAGACTTTTATCCCCAGCAGTAGTTTTTTAAAGTGATATATTGCTTATTTGCTTTTGAATTGTCGGAACACATCTATACATTCATTATTTAAATGTTTCCTCCTCTGCAAATATTTGGTGTCTCGCTTCCATGACATTTAAGTTTAATTAATGTATACTGAGTTTAGATGCTTGATTCCCACAATTATTTTTCAAAATTAAGTTGTGCCTCCCCCCCCCCCGGAGTGTAAACATTGCACATGAAATTAATGATGGTGTAAGTTAAAACTAAGAAATGATTTGCAATGCTCATAATCGACAGACTCCTGAAATAATTTATCGTTATTTATTCTTGAATAATCACACAACTAAAATGCTAATGTAAGTTCACTGATAATTCTAAACATAGAATGAATGAGTTATTAAACAACAACGACTCATCACTTTATATTTAGTCTGTTTTAAACAGTCGCACTGTGAATTGTTATCCATTTGGCACTTAACACAAATCAGTTTATATTCCAGTGAAAATCCTTTTAGGTGATCATAATACATATGCTCTTTTAGAATCTGCAATGGCTGTCGGCATCCACGTTCCACGCAAACACGAACCGAAACTCACAAATGTAAACTTGCAGCAGGTCTTTGAGGAAAATAAAAGAAACAAACGAAGGACGCCATCATCCAACAATTAAGCTGATTACTGGCCATTTGTTAAAAATGACTAAGTCATCACTTCTGATGAGCACTGCAAGGAAATAAGTTCTAGCTGGATGTGAAAGGATACAGGATAAGTTATTATATAAGTTCTAACTGGGTGTAACAAAGGATACAGGATAAGTTCCATCCTGCATCATTTGTTCAGTGAGTAATTAACGTCTTAAGAAGGCACCATACTATATAAATTTAGTGTCTCGAATGTAAAAATCATTGATTTTTCAGTCAAGCTTGGGTAAACTGAAAATTGGTTTTGTGTGTGCCATATGTAGAACATCCTCAAACGCATTTGTTTTTAGAGGTGCATTCTCTACAAAAGATGCAGTACCTATGTTTAACACACAATTAACATTTGTTAAGAATAGTGTTTTTTCATGAATATTTCATTCTTATAACTTATCGCTTCAAATCTGAGAAAACTCATGAGTAAATTGTCCTTATCTTTCTTCATTCAGTAAGCATAAGATTCAATAGAGGCTGTTACTCATGTTTATCAAGAATTAACTAGTGCATCATTAATTTCCTTTATTGGAGTTAAGTTTTGAAATGTAAGAGTAATTTCTGGAAATGGTAAAAAAATTTCTATCCTGGTGCAAACGAAAATTTCAGGAACATTTTTATAGATAATTATTTTTCAGATATATTATGTAATACCTTGTTCAGATTTGTTAGAAATCTTTCACATTTTTGTTCCCTGAAGGTTTCAAATGTTTCTGGAACTTTTCTTTGTTTACTGTGGAACGTTCTTCAAAATCAGGTTGCCAGCCTGTTTCAAGATTTTTCAGTAACATGTGTAAAGTTTCACAAAATTGTTGAAAAGGTTCAACAGGAGGCTTTCCACTTTTGTGAAATGTTTTCAAGTATATTGTGGAACGTTCCTCATAATGATGCAGAAACCCTGGGAAGGAATGTTTCAATAATGTGTGAAAGGTTGATCACTTTTGTTGAAAAGGTTCCTCTCCTTATTGTGGAACGTTCCACAAAATCATCCTGGGACAATGTTTCAGACTTCTTCAAAAATATATGGAACGTTTGTCAGGATTTTTGCATAACGTTTTCAAAAATGTTGAGGCAGCTAAGCTGGCCCTTTTTTTTTGTGTAACGTTCCACAGATTTTTTTTTACAGTGCATGATTATAACTTACTCGAAAGTTCTCTATTCAAGATAAACTTGTTCATTCTTTACTAGGGATCCAGAACCTTCTTTACTTAGGGAAACCGGTCCAGAACCTTTTAGTGAGGAACTGTATTTCTTTCTTCTTTCACTCGAAATTCGAAACGGGAGATATATCTAGACATTAGTATTTTTGGATACAAGCCAGCGAAGAAGGTGCACCGTGTAGGTGTGAACCTTGATAAGCAATGGAGAAATGAATGTAAAAACTGTATCTTGTTCGCAATAACCGAACATTTTCCCACATGATTAAATGTGTGATGAATAAGATCTGCATTGTTTCTATAAACAAACCTATTAACTAAACCACTTTTAAAATTTTCCTGCAACTTTAACTCAATATTTCAGAAATTTTAAGTCTTTGGGAAATTTGTGAATTAAAAGATCATGCAATTGCAAAGTTATCGAATGTTATTCGAATTGTTAACTTCCAGAGTCTTTCAGTAACGAAGAAACAATTGAAAACGAAATCTTTAGTTTTCTAGTCCCCGTGGAAGTTCATTTCTGCTGCAATAATTCAATTCGCAAGAAAGGTTAGTTAGAAAATACTAACAAACACATTGCGAAAACATGTGACATGCTGTATTTAACTAAGGAAAGTCAGTCTTCCTATGCTAATTCTCTACATCAATCAAAACACAATGCATCTTTCATTGTATCTAATGACGTAAATAACGACATATCTGGTTCCCAGATTTAGTAAGTAGTCTGCAAAATAGCAGAGGATATATATTTAAAGTTGAATCCAAGTAAAGGTATTCTACAGTCTATATCATCTCTTTTTCTTGAAATGAGTAGCTGCATGACACCAGCTCTTTCAGGACTACCTCTCCCTGTTAATGAGTTCATAAAGCTGGAAATCCTAATGACTCCCGGGTTTCAGACTCTGTAGTCATACATAATAATACTTGATTCAGTGTTCCTACATAATTTTCGTAGGAAGATTTGCCTTTATTTTGTTTATCCTGCTTCAAGATAATTACCCGAAGTTAAGAGAGCCCATTGCGAATACTAAAGCAGAAAACTAATTAACAAAATACAGTGATCTCTCGTGTTATGCATTTCTTTAATCCTCGTTATTTCCTTCACTGTCTCTGCCAGATTTTCCGAAATCAGCTGCAAAGGGTTTCGCTTCTTTCGTTCTTTCGTTGCAGAATAAACCACAAGAAGGAAGAATAACAAACCTTTGGTTTATTCAGTGCGACGTTAAAGCCACTCTCCTTGATATTTCCCCCGAAATATTCCGAACATAGCTGATTATTATTTAACGGAGGACGAACAAAGAGAAAATTAATTTTTCATATCGTGCATCATTTGCTTGCTTCGAGGATAAGTGATATTTTCTTAAAAACACTCCAAAAAGTTCTCAGAAAATCATTTGTTTAAACAACGCACAAAAGCGGTGTTAAGCCAACATACAGCAGTTGTGTTACTCAACGAGCACTTAAATTTCAAGACTCCATCGGATATATCTTATTCAAATTACCCTCTAACTTATTTATGTGAAAAAATATACGCCTACGGATCCTTTGAAACAGAAAACAAAATAGGGCACAACAGGATATTTTTATAAGCAGAAAGCTTTATTGCCAAGAAGAAAAAATTGCATTTTTTAAGTATATCTTTTCTAGTATCAATTTCGGTGAAATATTACACACAAAAGCGTCTGAGAAAGAATGAAATAAAACTGTCTACAAGCCCACCTGCAGATGGAACAAATAATACATTCAGCTTTATCCAATAGGGGAAACGGGGCTTATGTTCTGCAGACGGTCATTTCATAACATCATGGATAGATTCTTGAAAAGCGCCACTTAGATCAAACGTGATTCGGAGTTCTTGCACAGTTAGGTCTTTCCTTGAATGGCGTGAGTCCGTTTCGTCGGCAAAGTGGCCTGAAAGCTGGCTTCTGGCCTTCCTCACCCAAGTAGGCTTGGGTCCGAGACCGGGATGAGGTATGCTTGTTATATAGCATTGTCTCTGCCCCCTAATTGGAATCATATTCCGTAAAATAGAGCTGGGAGACTGGAACCATTTCCAGAGATGAATCTCTCTGTTCCCTGGAACGTCTAATAACAAATTAGAAATAAGAGACTCCTTAAAGCTTTCAATGGTCTGGTGCCTGTTAACCCTCCCGATCCCGAGAAATTATAAAAAATTAACACATTGTCCTCAGTAGGTATAACGTACACGTTTGTGCGCGCCGGGCATTGATCCTGGGTCCCCTTCACTCCGGAGTAAGTCGCCCTCCCAACTGAGCTACGCGGACGTGTGCTCTCACTGCTATCTGCCTTTATCTCATGTGCGTCCTGCGGGGCAAGCACGTCACGTCTCTCCCCCCCCCCGAAAGAGGGCAGGGGGAATGGCCCACAGGTCAGCCGGGACAATGTCTCACTGTAGGCAGTCATCCCATGAAGAACGTGCATTTGAGAAATCCCAGACAATTTGGTGTGTGGAACGTAACATCACACTGATTTATTTTTTCGGAGCACTGAAGAAGGGATTCTTAATTTTCCTATCTCGCCCTGTGGAAAGAATATCACATCACTGCGAGAAACATAACAGCCAGGTCATCCTGGAAGTTCTGGCGCCAATATGACGTACACGTTTTTCTGCGCCGGGCATCGAATCCTGAGTAAGTCGCTCTCCCAACTGAGCTACGTGGACACGTGCTCTCACTGCTATCTGCCTTTATCTCATGTGCGTCCTGCGGGGCAGGCAAGTCACAAAGGGGCTGTCGGCACAAACACATTAAACGCAGTAATTGAAGGATCGGGTTCCGTGTTGTTTTGATACAAATCAGCGGTTCTGTATTTAGTAGACATTTCTTCGCACTTCTACAATACTGTGAACCATAAATAAGTTTCAGCTTCGTTTCATTAACTATCTCACCTGCGGCCCCCTTTGAAGTCAGTGTTAAAAGGACTGCACGAACAAATTAACCGATACATTTCCACCTTAAAAGAAATCGTTCTTACGATAACTAATGATGAAAGTACAGAGTAATGTAACTCAAGCATACCTTCTATCAGTTATTAAGTTCAAGAAGTATAAATAAACTTTACTATTGAGCATTTAAGATGCTGCTTTTTTGTTTTGTTTGGAAGTTCACCGACCAACGTAAGCGCCTCTTTGGGATGTAAACAGTTGTTCGTTTATAATTTATGGCTGCTGGTTCCCGGAAGAGAAGAAAGTTAGTACCATAAGACAAACACATCACCCGTGCTTCACCTGGTATTCGAATCTGGACGCATCTTAGAAGAACAGTAAGAAGCGAGCGTTAGATCACTGCGTCACTAGAGCGGTCTGCACTTTTGCAAGAGGTACTGTTAATTTATGAAGCACAACTTCTGTTCAGAAAATACCTTCTGCAATTTTGCTTTATTTATCACTACACGAAAAGTAATTTCAACAACTAGTGATTACGATCACAATTGAGGCCATCTGTTGTAACGGGCACCATTAACGGTTAGTCTTGATGAACTCCGTAAATACCTTTTTTCTAGTCTTGATGAACTCCGCAAATACCTTTCTTCTAGTCTTGATGAACTCCGTAAATACCTATGCACATAAAGAGTCACCCATCCCTAATGCAGTCACTGGTGGCAGGAAGACAGAATCACCGCAGTAAAGACAAACGTAGTTCCAATGTCTGGTCTTGCAATTCGGACCCTATCCAATCAGATCGAATAATTAATGGACAGCGGTTGGCTACATGGTGACTGTATCAAACTCCCTCAGGGTTGTAATTTATTTCAGCATGATTGCTTGGTTATGCCACAGATTCAAAGCAATAATACTACCTAATACTAGCTTATGGGAAATTCAGTAAATGGTCAGCATCCCTAAAAATGTAAAAAACTTTGGGTGCCATCCACCTTGTTTCTAGTAGCAAGTAAGTGGAGGGAGCCGAATAATCATTGGATCAAATTTTTCTTTCGAAATATACACCACCTGACAAGTTAAATGTAGCATTGCAAGTTATCTTAATGCGAAGGGTAGTCCAAATAAAATGATACCTCAAAAATCAGTACTTCAGACACTAGTATGCAACATCTAAGCACAAGTACAAACCTATATGAATGCTGTTCAATTATTTTACAGAATATTACAAGTAATAAGATTCGTAAATTTATGCACACTACAGAAACCAATGTTTGTCCCGTTCATGATGCTGTTAGTCTCAAATTCATCAGATTTGTAACAGATATTTATAAAGTTAAAAATTACATTGGACAAATCACAGTAATTTTAACAATACACAATACAGCAGAATGGAAATAGTTTCCATCATAGTACTTGACGACTTTGGAGAGCCCTCACCATCACCCCATGGTGACGTTTTTGATGTTCCTTACCAGGGCCGCACGAAGGCTCGGCTGTCTGGACACTGTGGTCATGGAACGGGATGAGCTCACGAACAATGTGTTTTATTGAAATCGAGCCTAATCCTGACTCGTACCAGTAACCACGGGCCCGTGTCTCTCACCACTTGACTCTCAGAGGTATCCTTTTTAATTTAGAGACACGATTTTATCTGATTCCCAGAATGATCTCTTTTAATTTGGAGACTCACTTTGATTTAACTGATTTGCAGAAGGATTTTTTTTTAAATTTGAGACTAGATTTGATCTGACTCCCAAAGGGATCTTTTTTTAATTTACAGATTCAATTTGATCTGCCCCCCAAAATGATCTTTTTAAATTTACGATTTGATCTAATTTCCAGAGTTTTTAATTCAGAGCCTGGATTTGATCTCACTTCCAGAGTGCTCTTTTTTTAATTTAGAGACTCGGTTTGATTTAACTGATTTGCAGAAGGATTTTATTTTAAATTAGAGACTAGATTTGATCTGACTCCCAAAGGAATCTTTCTTAATTTACAGATTCAATTTGATCTGCCCCCAGAATGATCTTTTTAAATTTACGATTTGATCTAATTTCCAGAGTTTTTAATTCAGAGCCTGGATTTGATCTCACTTCCAGAGTGCTCTTTTTTAATTTAGAGACTCGGTTTGATTTAACTGATTTGCAGAAGGATTTTATTTTAAATTAGAGACTAGATTTGATCTGACTCCCAAAGGAATCTTTTTTAATTTACAGATTCAATTTGATCTGCCCCCCAGAATGATCTTTTTAAATTTACGATTTGATCTCATTTCCAGAGTTTTTAATTCAGACCCTGGATTTGATCTCACTTCCAGAGTGCTCTTTTTTAATTTAGAGACTCGGTTTGATTTAACTGATTCGCAGTGATCTTTTTCACATTAGAGCTCGATTTTTTCTTGCTCCCAGAGTGATCTTTGTTTTTAATTTAGGACCAGGATTTCATCTGACTGCTAGAGTGATCAGTTTTCATTTAGAGCCTCGATCTGATCTAACTTATCCCTAGAGTGATCTTTAATAATTTAAAGACTCGATTTGATCTGATTCTATTGCTGCGTTTCTGCTTAATGCTTCTCTGAGCCTGAGAACGAATCATCTATTGATCCAGTTACTGAAGGATGACAAGTGACTGGATCAATAGATGAATAAATGATTTTGTAACTAATTATAGTACAGTTCTTTTTCCCCTTACATCTTGTTCATCCCGATGCATAAGTCAGTATAAGAAGCCTGTTACACAAACCGACAGTGAAATCGGCCAAAACAATGGGATCTGTCGTTCTATAACGAAGCATTTTAAGCACTATGCTTGCTGATGGACAGTGTTTCTTCAGTTTCATATCTGGATAGCTTTCCCTCTTCTACATCACCCACTGTAGCTCATGATAAAAACGTGTGAAATGAAAATTCCCGGCATAAGAAATGAAAGAAATGTTCTTGACGTATACCCTGCCTTTTTGTAGGAACTGATTACTTTCTCACAAATCGGGATTTAGATGAGTCAAAACTTTTCCTTTATTTATTTTTTTATTGGGGGTTTAAAAAAATTATTTATTGGACTTCGTTGACAGATACTTTGACACATACAGTATAGACATTTTGTGTTTTGACGTCAGAAATGTACATACGTAGTGAACATTGAATACAGAATGCCGGGCGAACAAGGAATACAGAAAACTCCCGGAAGGCAAACACTAACAACCATGCCTTACCTGGGACTCGAAGACAGACCCCTCCGTTGGGCAAATGATCAGAAACCATCGCCTAGACCACTGCGCCATCGGGGCCGGCTTGCCACTTGTTCGTGTTGTTTTTTTTTTTTTTTTGGTTGATGGTTAAACGATCACCGTGAGCAACTCAATAGGTTATAAGCATTCGCCCGTCCCTAATTTAGGGCCACTGGTTCCAGAAAATGGAGAGAGACAGCGCTGTAAGACAAACACAACACTCATGCCTCGCCGGGATCCGAACACGGACCAATCTCGGACAAATGATCAGCAGCCTTCGCTTAGACCACTGCGCGCGGCTCCTTTAATTGCGTAAACACAAATACAATAAAACCTCCTTAATGGACACTCCCACATGGCGGATAGTTTTGTGATCTCTAATCCCGGAGTTTTTACGGTTCTGTAAAAGTTTGCCTCCAAATAACGAATCTTCCGAATAACGGACAGTGATCTTGGTCATAAGTTAGTTAAAAACATGAACGTTTAAGGTAAAAAATCGGCTAATTTTTGTCCCTAAGATTTCCTTTAGCTTCTTTGGACGGAAATAAGATACTTTTTTGTCCTCAAGATTTCCATTACAAAAACTACTGGTCTTTGATTTCAGTATCACCCATCTTTTCTTTGCAGTGGACAAAAGTGCTTCTTTCAAATAAATCGGGGCCTTCGTTGTCAATCCAGAACAGAATTTAGACCAAGTTTTCGAAATAATTAGGCGTCTACACAGTGAAGGAAATGAAAATATATATCTTTACGGTCGATGCAGATCTGTCTATCAAAGATTCTTAAACAATGTGAATGAATTCGTCGCATTGAAAACATCCAAAGAAAATTACTTGTTTGAGGAAGCATCTGATGCAGTTGCACTCGAATGTGCGAGTTTTTAAAGACGTACAAAGGTTTTTATAAAAGTTGGAATACGAATGCATTAGCGCTATTGAAAAATTTGAGAATTGGATTTGAAGAACGTGGTACGAGAAACAAAAAAAAAGTGCTTTAATCAGATGTTTTGCAGCCGAAAATTGCTGACTGATATAACTAAATAATGAGCGGTATGTACGTGGATTTCAAAACTCCTGTTGTAACATATTGTCGTATGTTTAAACATGAATAGAAATGCTTACATTGTGACGTACCTGCCAGCAGGACGCACACGACATAAAGGCACATAGCAATCAGAATAAATGTCTGCGTAGCTCAGTTGGTAGAGCGACTTGTTCCGGAATAAGCGGCCTCGGGTTCGAATCCCGGCGTAGACCAAAAATGACTGAGAAATTTACTTCGTTATAATGGCGCCAGAACTATCCGGATGACTCGGCCGTTCAAAATCTCGCATTGGTGTGATGTTATTTCCACACCGCGAGACAGGAAAAATCAGAGAATCCCTTCTCCGAAAAATAAAAATGTGTGATGTTGCATTCCACACAGCAGATTGACTGGGAGTTCTCAAGTACACGTTCTACAGTGGATGGCTGCCTTCAACGATTCATGGTCACGGCTGACCCGTGGGCCATGCCCCCGGCCCTCTTTCGGGGGGAGATGTGACGTACCTGCCAGCAGGACGCACACGACATAAAGGCAGATAGGAATCAGAATAAATGTCTGCGTAGCTCAGTTGGTAGAGCGACTTGTTCCGGAATAAGCGGCCTCGGGTTCGAATCCCGGCGTAGACCAAAAATGACGGAGAAATTTACTTCGTTATAACATGTATGTACTGTATTTTAAAATGAAAATACTGCACATGTGCTATATGTATCCACACGTATTGCATTGTTTCTGACTGTAAAACAATAGTAAAATATTCAATAAAAGCAACAACATTTCAGTTATATGTTATTACGCATTTAATAGGAAGTTTGTTTATCGTGTGCCTAGTTTAGCTCAGAAGTCAACTTCTTCCCAAATAGAGGACACCTCGAAATAGCAGATGGTTGTTGAAGTCCAGAGGTGTCTGCTACTCAAAGATTTTATTGTTCTTAATATTTATGTGTCTTGCTCCTAACCAAAGGCGGACTTTTTTGTGAACCCCACGTACGATTTTATGCTGCCGTCTGGATAGAATATTTCGTAGGGTTGACAAAAAGATCCCTTTTGGTAAGGAGCAAGGAACATAAAAGAGACGTAAAAGATAGGAAAACTGATCTATGCCAGGAAGTCATCCAAATAAAAGCAACCCCGTTATGCAACAGGATGAAGTGACAAGCCCTTTTCACACAATTGATTTTGCATAGCTATGCAAAATAGTGTCGAAATTACAACTCACCCACACCCATGCAACGAAAGCCTGTCCTCGGACCTCTCAGACGCCTGGCGAAACCTTCTGAACAAACACAGAAGAAACAACCAAATGGTATCGGTTGTGTGATAATATGTGTGATATCTAAAACAGAATGTTTATCTATTTACACTTTATCGTTGATGCCTTTAAGCTAGCAGCTCAATGTCCCAATGACGCACTTAAAACTTCGGAAAAGAAGAATTATTGCATGCAGAAATTAACTCACCTTGAATAAGGATATCCGTTGGTGAAAAATATTTATTTAATAAAATAGCGTAATAGGAGCACTATACACCGAACATATTGAAGATTCATTTTTTTCTTTAGATTGCACTCACAGCTTGCATTAAAACATTTCAGCTGATGAACACCTTCTTTCACGTGATTTGCCGCGCGCTCAATGCAATTAGTATTTCTAAACAATTCCTTCTCCTCCTCGCTCGTGCGGACTTTTACCCTCTACTACCGCGAAGCGCGCCGTATGTTTCCTTGTGTTTCCAACAAATAATACCTTACCTACTGCGTGAGCGTACATAGTGTTGTAACCTGGGCATCAATGTTTATCAGGAGGGAACTTAGGTAACCATTTTAAGGATAGTGAATTTGAACCTTCGTCCTTTTCGTTAGTGCCTTTTTCGCTATTTCGATGCAGCTGCGTCAATGGGGCTTGCTTTCGCGTCTCAGCGTCCCATCCGAGGGAAAGAGAGATTTATGGGTTTCGTCATGATGCGAGGTAGAAACGGGATAATGATCTCGGAGGGGTCACAGAGGTAGGTAATGAAGAAGCATCCGTGTCTTTTATTTCGCCGTAGTTTTTACTCTTCTGGAAGGATTCTGTTGGAAGCAGGAAGGCGGCGGAAGATTTCACTCCCGAGTGCGAACCGAGTTAAGGGGAAAAGGAATGACCGCTGATGCTTAGGGAAAGCAAATATTAGCCGCGAGAGAAGGAGATCAACGTGTTAATAATAATATAGAGAATGAGTGGAAATCCGGACAAGGCTTGAGCTTTCCCCATAACATCTGAATAAATACTTTCCTCACTACAAGAGCGAGTTATTACTTTAGCCGATATTTTATTTATCTGCTCCGGCCGGATTGAAACACCCGAAAACAAAAAAACACGGATGAAGCACCCGAAACAAAAACTCTCCGCAAGCAAAGCATCAGCAGACCCTTCACACAGGTCACTGAAATATAATTCAGTACCAAGCACTGTAACATTGTACGTATATCTGAACTGCGGACTTTCGTGTGAAAGGAATGTCAACACCCGCTCCAACAGCTGATTGTTCCAAACTATCATGATTTTTTAATCATTTCAGCGTTGTCTACTACTGTTCAATGCTCTGAAAAATAAGCACAGAAGAACCATCCAGCCGAGTGCGAAAGCTCGGAGAGTATTATTTCTTTGTGATTACGCTATTAAAGGAAATTTTTAGACTCATCTTAGTCTTGTGTTATAATATGTTGACGGCGTAGTGTATCCTGTAATTGACAAATTGCTTCCTATGAATTTTTTTACTTCCCGAAGGAACTATTATTTCGTTTCCCTGCAAAACCGAAGATATTTACAACTCCTTAAACTTATGCAGCTGAAATCTGAAATACACCAACATATTTTTCGTGCTTCTTTAGCGAATTTCATAACATGTTTAAACTTTCTGCACCTAATTTTAAAACAAGATCCCTGTTTCATCGTTTTTTATGGACGTTAATGTCATTGTCTTTTCTTTATTTTTTTTTCTGTGAGGAAGAGCTTCAAAAATATCTATTTGAAGTAGAAATTTTCGCATCCTCCTCCGTTAAGAGATTCACTAGATTCATTAGCTTCAATGAACCTTACATTTCAACAAGCTATTCAAACGAGGATCGAGAAGAAACTTCACTGTTAAACTGCGCTGAGAAACGGATTTCTTTTAAAAATTTATCTGATACCTATATATGCGAAGCCTAAAAGCAGAAGCGGGCAAGCAATCTGAAACACCTTGTGTTAGAAGCGATTAAGGCGTCACATTGCGAGCCCGGCATAAGCTTTAAACTAACGACCTGTGAAAACAAGTGATGCGTCAACAGCAAGGCAAACGGAAAGAAACGAAACGAAGGCCCGCAGAAAAAGCTAAAACCACCTCTGACATTTTGTGGGAAGAAAACATCTTTCAACCTAATAACACGAAGTAACAAGCGTTAGGTGGGAGATATCAGAAACCATGATGGCAAATTAACTCTCGTTTCAATTAAGTTCATGCATATCAGACCAACTCATGTAAACATAATGCGCTTCCCAAAAAATAATTACCTCACAAAAGAGCTTCCAAGAACACAGCGTCGCATTTAGTGGATGAGCAAAAAGAAGGCAGGAAATTGCGTTCAGCGGAGCAAAAATAGTGGGATTAAACCACGTGCGTGACGGTGCGGGATCTTTTCCAGTTCTTTTTTTTTTTTTTTTTTTCTAAATCTAGTTTCGTTGGGTTGCAGGTGTTCATTAAAATTACCCAGCGTGTGATAATTGGCTTTGAAGAGTTACCGCGACCATGATATTTTTGTTGATCGATGGAAGTTTTGGGAGAGAAAATAATACTTTCTCGAAAACTACACGTATCTATACAACGGAAACACGACACTATATTATTGTTCTTTTGGAGAAATAAAAACAAAATTCTCGAAAAGAGAGCTTAAAAAGCCTGTAATGTTTCTCAAAAACCTCATTTTTCGTCCTCATGATCTATAACTGCTTCTCAGGATTTAAATCACAAGGGAAACCTACGTAACTAACAAATAGCTAGCTAACTTACCATCTTGCGAATAAAAAAAGAGAGCTTTCTATCTCAAAGCGCGTTGTTGATATACTCAGAAGGTAAATAATTTTGCATGAAAGGATTTACACGGCAGTTATGTTTGCATCTATACTTAGTAGACAAAACTTTTGAGATAGGGGTGATGGGCAGTTGACATGGGCATCCCCCTCGCAGAGTGGAACGAACCCAAACCAAACAAGGCGATAAATAGGGAGACAGCAGGGCTTCCCAAAAGTGTATTACAATCAACGATAATAAGTAAACGAGGTGATATAAGCAACGTTGATCGTAGACGCATTGTCGGCCTAAGGCTCTGCGAGACACGCCATCTTTGTATGCTGCCTTCTCTTATTAACCAACGGGCAAGCGTATTTCACAAATTGCTCGGGCAATTTTGCACATTTTGGAACACCGTTTGTGGCTAACGCAAGATATATCATAAATAAAGGGTTCCCTGGTTTCAGAATTTTTATTGACCTTTCCCTTCATTTTTTATCTGCAGCGAAAGTCGTACCAAGGCGTCTTCCATAGTTTTATTAATTAATAAAAAACACTTATAGGGTCCAAAATGAAAATCTGAAACCAGGGAACTCCTTATTTATCATATATCTTGCGTTAGCCATTAACGGTGTTCCAAAATGTGCAAAATTGCCCGAGCAATTTGTGAAACACGCTTGCCCATTGGTTAATAACAGAAGGCAGCATTACAAGATGGCGGGTCTCGTAGAGCCTTAAGAAAGATGCGTCATTTACGCTTTCCAACCGTAGGTTGAAGAAGCGTATATGCTCCAGCTTTGTCCGTCCGTCTGTCCGCATGATAACTCGCGTAAAACTGTTTCGATTTCGATAACATTTTAGTATGTGGTAGGGGACCACCTGGAGACGAAACCTATTGAAAATTATGGGTCATAACTTGCAGAAAAATGGTTCGATTTCAATGAAATTTTAGTATGTGGTATGGGACCTGCTGAGGACGAAACCTATTAAAAATGGGCGAAACGGGGTCAAAGGTCAGGACATAGCAACAGAATGCATTCCATCGCCATTATGCGTTATAACTTACGTAAAAATACTTTCATTAAGACAAAACTTTTTCTTGTTGTTTCGGAAGTATACTTTAACGGTTCTGTTGAATATCATCGAAATGGGGTCAAAGGTCAGGTCATAGGAGCAAGATTTATTCTACAGCCATTATCCTCATAACTTGAGTAATAACTTGAGTAATGATTTCTGGTATGTTGGAAAGCGTATCATAATCAATGCATTCCATGATTTTACTAACTTCTTTGTTACAGTGGCGACAGTGACAGGTCCACGGAAGTAATGGTGACTTTAAACAATGACAAAACTACCGTTTATACGACAGTGATGAAAGAACTGTAACGGGACGGCGAGTCCTCATCTTACAAGTATCAGTGACAAAATCACTGTTTACGGCCGCTCGTGGCGCGGTGGTCTAAGCGACGGCGTCTAATCATTTGTCCGAGATGAGTTCGGGTTCGAATCCCGTGAGGCATAAATGCTGTGTTTGCCTTACGGCTCTGGCTTTCGCCCTTCCCTGGAACCGGTGACCCGAAATTAAGGACGGGCGACTGCTTGTAGCCCATTGAGTTGCTCCCGGTGGTCGTTAAACCTCCAATATAAAAAACTGTTTACGAGAAAGGGGACCAAGCAAGCAGTGACGAAACGGCGAGTCCAACTTTTGTAAGAAAGCTTTTGCTTACAAATATCATCAGATGAAGCAAAATTTTCATCAACGACGGTGAAATAATTCCACATCTCACTGGGTTTTCTACGCTTTGCTTCAGAGATTCTATTATGTTGAATGCTGAACAGCCCAAACACTTTACTATCGTTCGGGTCCATTCCAAAATACTCCTCCTGAAGAGACGATCACGTAAAACCGGTTTCTTCTGAAGAAAGCTGGCATCATCAGCGACCTCTGTGATGTTTCAACAGAAACTACATGGTAACATCGAACCCCAAGAATTGCTCGCACACGGCTAACGGTGACATTCTTATCAGTGACTTTGGATGTTACTTTTTGTCACTGGTCGTAACGGTGACATTGGTTTTTCAGTCACGGTGACAAAGTAACAGTTACGTGATTTCTTACCCATCCCTAACATGGACTGTCCGAGTTCGCACAGACCCACCACTTGGTGATGGCGGCGCAAATCACATCCACCGAGTTTTTATTAGGTGACGTCACCAATCCTATCCACGCAGCACTGGCCGCCATAAGTCACCGCCAGTGCTGCAGGTCACGTCACATCCAGTCACTACGCAGGCAAAAAGCTGCTTTGAAATTACTGAAACCAATGGAACAAAAGCTTCGCGGCGTATGGGCAAATAAAATGATAAATGATGAATGTAGTATTCATTAATTATACAAGCTTACTGTTTTACCAACTGTATAATTTAGTTTGTTTCTGCCTGTGTGTGACGTCATTCCAAAAATCAGCTGTGACCTATGGCGGCAGAGCCAGTGGTGTCTCCATCTAATGTAAGCTCGATAATCACATCCAGGTTACATGTCGGAAGCGCAAATAGCATAAGTGAGCGAAAGCTTCTGCGTATGTTGCATACCCTGGGCTAAGGGAGCCGGTGGCCTACTCGTGTGCCGCTATTGACGGATTGTCATCGGATATTCTCAGCAAAAACAAAAGTGTTGGGAATCTGCTGGCCACCAGCGGTCAGTGATCGGTTACTGCTGGCTGATATCTGCTGCTCAAGGCACGGCAGCGGTCCGCTGGTGGCAACACCATCAGCTGGCAGCCATTTATGGCCCTGCAGCATCGCCGTGAATTGCGGGCCTCCAAGCAAGTGCCACTAGTGGCAGGTAGCTGGCGACCAAAGCAAGCCCAGCACGAGGTGGAAGCAACGGGCCTGCGCAACGCGCAGCAGCAACAGGAGCTCTGTCTCTCATGGTACCAGTTAGTTGAAGGCGACGCTATCGCCATCGTGTTATTTTAGTGGATGTTAAGAAAAAAACTTACCTACAGAGATGTTAAGAAAAAAACCCATACGTAGAGATTCTGTGTAATCTTTCGTTTTAAAAAACACTAAACCGCTTGAAACAAAAGTCCCGGAAAAACATTAAAAAAACGTTATGTTGGGAAAAAAATATTATTCGCGTACAAAATTTATTAATTATTTGAAGAAAAAAAAGCAACGCTATGTGGATATAATGCACTCATCCATGGGTTGAATACATAAGACTGGAGGAATTTGCTGTTAAAAATAACGTCAAGTAAAATAAAATAGCTTTCCTATTTAGAACAAATGTAGCTTCGGATCGCGGAAAAGAAAGATACAAAGTTAAAAATGTAACAAAATGTGACATGAATGGGTAAACATTCATTAAACAATCGCCTTTCATTATCACAAAGACAGAGCAAAGCTTTGGAAAGCGCCTTTAAGTTGGTACACTCGTTGAAAATAAGTGAAGTTCCCTTACGGTAAAACAAAAGAAATCGTTACGATGAAAAAATAAATTTATGAATTATATGAAACGGACATTCATGAAAAATACCTCACAATATTGTAAAATTAAAAAGACAACCATTTGTTTCTATATCGCAGAAAAGAGGCTCAGCTTCGAGCAAAAGCTCGTGCTTGGTAAACCAGTGTGGTTGCTAGAGCGCCCGCTTCACAAGTAGACAGCTGTTGGTTCGTTTCCATCCAGATCCAAACGGGCGTTTCTCAGGACCTATTGAGGAAATTTCCCCAGCGCCGTGCCGGTAATGCAGAAGTTTCGTAGGGGGAAGATAGTAGTTGTGCCTTTGGGAAACTGTGGTTATCACTTTTTTGTTATGGCTACTACAGGGACATTGGCGGAGAAGAATCGGCAAGCCATCAGTTACGTCACGTGACTGCCGGCTACCAATGCAGGGAAACTAGCGTTCCACATTAGGCTAGCCATCATTATGGCACGTGTCTGCAGGGCCGCTTAAAGACCGCTTGTGGCAGCCACTGCCTGTGATGGATAACTGATAGCCCTGTTCTGGCATATGACAACTGATGGGGTGCTAACTGTTAGCCAGCTGCTGGCCTAAACTGCTAGCCTATGTGGTGGCCGCCACGACATTTTATTGACGGTTGGACAGCGGCAACATAGTGTTGGGCCACTGCTGGCTTGAGAGCTAGCCCAGCAACACTGTTTTTGCTGAGTTACGCCTCAAGCGTGAAACCGGACCTCACTGGAATGGCGCCACTTCTTGCGGTCAGATGAATCCCGTTTTCAGTTGTACCCAGATGACGGGAGGGTGAGGGTGTGGAGTTGACAGCTTGAGGCCATGACCCCGTCGTTCCAGTTCGGCCCTGTTCAAGGCGGTGATAGCTCTGTAATGGTTTGGGGAGCGACTTATGGAACACATCAGGTCCCTTAGTGCGTCTGAAGAGGTCCTTAACTGCTGCGCCGTACCAACATGTGCTGGATGATCATCTATAAGTTTCATAGCTATCTCGCATCCCAGGCCACAACCATCCAGACATACTCGGGGATCCATCCAGGGGCCCCCAAAGGTCCCCGGATTTAAACCCCGTGAGAGTTCTCTGGGTGCGGTGGAGAGGAACAAATGATCTATGGGTCTTGACTGACGTCACGGGTGGGTTGGGATGCTGTGGAGAGGAACAAAAGATCCATTGGACTTGACTGACGTCACGGGCGGGTTGGAATGCCGTGGAGGGGAACAAAAGATCCATGGGTCTTGACTGACGTCACGGGCGGATTTGGGATGTCGTGGAGGGGAACAAAAGATCCATGGGTCTTGACTGACGTCACGGGCGGATTTGGGATGCCGTGGAGAGGAACAAAATATCCATGGGTCTTGACTGACGTCACGGGCGTTTTGGGATGCCGTGGAGGGGAACAAAAGATCCATGGGTCTTGACTAACGTCACGGGCGGATTGGGTTGCCGTGGAGGGGAACAAAAGATCCATAGGTCTGGATTGACGTCACGGGCGCATTTGGGATGCCGTGGATGGGAACAAAATATCCATGGGTCTTGACTGACGTCACGGGCGGGTTTGGATGCCGTGGAGGGGAACAAAAGATCCATGGGTCTTACTGACGTCACGGGCTGGTTGGGATGCCGTGGAGGGGAACAAAACATCCATGGGTCTTGACTGACGTCACGGGCGGATTTGGGATGCCGTGGAGGGGACCAAAAGATCCATGAGTCTTGACTGACGTCACGGGCGGACTTGGGTCTTGACTGACGTCACGAGCGGATTTGGGTCTTGACTGACGTCACGAGCGGATTTGGGTCTTGACTGACGTTACGGGCGGATTGGGTTGCCGTGTAGGGGAACAAAAGATCCATGGGTCTTGACTGACGTCACGGGCGGATTGGGTTGCCGTGGAAGGGAACAAAATATCCATGGGTCTTGACTGACGTCCCGGGAAGATTGGGTTGCCGTGGAGTGGAACAAAATATCCATGGGTCTTGACTGACGTCACGGGCGGATTTGGGATGCCGTGGAGGAGAACAAAAGATCCATGGGTCTTACTGACGTCACGGGCAGGTTGGGTTGCCGTGGAGTGGAGCAAAATATCCATGGGTCTTGACTGACGTCACGGGCGGATTTGGGATGCCGTGGAGGGGAACAAAAGATCCATGGGTCTTGATTGACGTTACGGGCGGATTTGGGATGCCGTGGAGGGGAACAAAAGATCCATGGGTCTTGACTGACGTCACGGGCGGATTGGGTTGCCGTGGAGGGGAACAAAATATCTATGGGTCTTGACTGACGTCACGGGCGGATGGAGAGGCCGTGTAGGGTGTAAAATACGAACTTCCACGCACAAAAGTGCGGAATGATACATTGACACTTAATGACTTGAGCGTGTGGTGAGTGATGTGGGGAGTAACGTGAGAGATTTTGAAGGAATAGGACATGCCGAACTTTGGCTGAGACGACAAGTTTAGTGTGTACCGCGGAGTGTATTCCAGTTTATGTTTTTGTGAAAAATAGTAAGTAATAAATGTTTTGTGTTGTGATCGAGTGTCTGTGATGTTACAGACAAAAGAAAGAAGTGGAGGCATTGACGGGATTGCGCAACTTCAGCAGCGTTTTTATGACCATGGGAATCGATGAGTTGAAAGATCTTTAAGCGTGAGAAAGAACCAACGCGACAGGGATATTTTTTTCCCTCTTTGTGTTGGGAAGAACACAGGATGGTGACTGTTGCTTTTCGAAATTAGTTCGTGAGAAAACAAACAAGTTCCGTATCGGATTTACACCACATTAGATGTTTATGTAAGTACTGTTTTTGTTGTTGTTCTTAGAGAATTATCCAAAGGAATGAGATATCAAAGCAAGCGTTTTAGAAGTTTCCGGGCACGGAATTAAATAGAAGGAAATAATTTCTGTCAAGAAATAGTACATTCAGAACAACTGTTTGAGCCTAGAGTATAGGTAAATGTAGAATATTGTTGTAAACAATTTCTGTAAACGTATACACATATACGATAATAGAAGAAAAAAACAATTCTGTCAAGAAATAGTACATTCAGATCAACTGTTTGAGCCTAAAGTATAGGTATATGTAGAAAATTGTTGTAAACAATTTCTGCAAACGTATACACATATACGATAATAAATAAACTTTGAGTACACGTAGAACTTGTCCTAAATTCGGCATTGTTGAAATGGCTTTCTTAGGAAGAGTTCGCAAAGAAGAACTTCTGCAGTTGGCGAAAGAATTGAGTATAGAAGTTACGCCAAATATCAAAATTCTGGATTTAAAAAATAAAATTGTCAACTTTGAAGGTTATGAAGAGGATTTCGTGAAAGAACTTTTGGCAGGTATAAAAGAGCGTAGAGAAACAGAAAGACAAATGGAATTTGAGCTTGAAAAACTCAGAATAGAAGCTGGACGTCAGCCGCTATGAGGCAGTTTGGAGCAAAATGGAAATGCTCATAAACCAAGATTAGAACTTCGTCATTTGATGAAAACATTTGACCCAAAAGACAGTGATATAAGTATTTACTTAGTTTTATTTGAAAGGCAAGCGCAACAAGCAGAAATAAAAAGGGAAGATTGGGTCGCAAATTTGATAGGACTTTTGCCCTACGAAATATCACAATTGATTGCCTGAGAAAATGTGGAAGATGCTAAAAACTATGAATATTTTAAAAGGTTACTTCTTAAAAGATATAAGTTAAGTCCAGAGAAATTTAGATTGAAATTTGTACAACACATGCGTACATCAGAGAAGACCTGGAGAGATTTCGCCTTCGAGTTAGAAAATTATTTTAATGAATGGATTTCAGGACTTAAAATAGGCGATTTTGAAGGGCTAAAAAAATGAATGATCACAGATCAATTGAAGTGGAGAGTGCCTATAGAAATAAGGGAGCATTTTATTGATATCATCATCATCATCATCATTGTCAACCATTATCAATCCACTGCTGGAGGAAAGTCTCCCCAAGTTTCCTCCACAACGGTCTGTCTTGTGCCAGTCTCTTCCATGTCACTCCCGCATATTTACGAATTTCATCCACCCATCTCCCATGTGGTCTTTTTCTGGGTCTGTTCCTGTCCCTTGGAATCCAATCTAAAATTTCGGCTGTCCATCTATGGTCTGTCCTTCTGGCAGTATGTCCAGCCCATTGCCATTTCAGGGATTTAACCCTGATCATGATGTCTTCCACTCTCGTCATTTTTCGGATCCACGAGTTTCTCTTCTTATCTCTCCTGGTTACACCAAGCATGCACCTCTCCATGCTTCTTTGAGTTGTCTGCAGCCTTTGTATGTCTCTTTTAGTTAAGGTCCACGTCTCTGCACCATACGTAAGCACTGGAAGGATGCATTGATCAAACACTTTTCTTTTAAGACATAATGGCATATTGCTCTTGAAAATTATGCTGTTTCTTCCAAAAGCTCTCCAGGCAAGTTTTGTACGCCGATTAATTTCTTCATCAATGTGTCCCTCACTTGATATCTGCTGTCCAAGATAAACATACGTATCTGTTATCTCCAGTTTTTCTCCATCAATCGATAAATCTTCATTTCTTGTAAAAGCATTGAACATCACTTTTGTCTTCTGAAAGTTCATTTTTAATCCCACTTCTTTACTCTTGTCAGCAAGTTTCTGGATCATACTCTGCAGCTCTGATGGGGCAATTCCAAAAATGACTACGTCATCAGCAAAACGAAGGTGGGTTAGATAATCTCCATTAATCTTTATCCCTTTGTTTTCCCAGTTCAGTGATTGAAAGACATTTTCCAATGTGGCATTAAAGAGCTTCGGAGATATGGTGTCACCTTGTCTCACTCCCTTTCCAAATTTTTATGTGTGTTGTATTTTCAAACAGCCGAATCTTTGCACTTGCATTTTCATAGATGTTATTAATAATATTAATGTATGCATCTTCAATACCGCAGGATTTCAGAGCCGTGGTAACTGCTGATGGTTTCACCGAATCAAAGGCTTTTTCATAATCGATAAAAGCCATGCACAATGGAAGTTCATATTCCCTCGCTCTTTCAATTAGTTCTCTCAGTACGTGGATATGATCTATTGTGCTGTAGCCACTCCTGAATCCAGCTTGTTCTCTCGGTTGAGCCATGTCCAGTGTTACCTTCAATCGGTGTGAAAGAACTTTAGTGAAGATTTTATAAACCACTGATAGGAGGCTGATAGGTCTGTAGTTCCTGAGATCCTCAATGTTACCTTTTTTATGTAGCAGGATCATTGTAGCATTGTTCCAATCCTCAGGAATCTTCCCTTCATTAAGGCATCGAGTGAAAATTTGGGCGAGTACTGTTTCAATTTCTCCACTTGCTTCTTGTATGATGTCTATAGTAATTCCATCTTCTCCTGGAGCTTTCCCCCGCTTCATGTTCTTGATTGCATGAGCAACTTCTGCTGGGAGGACTGGAAGAACTCTGGTACCTTTCATGATGTCTGGAGTACATGTATCATCCCTTTCATATAATTTGGAGTAGAAATCTTTCACTCTTGTCAAAATTTCGCCTCTATTTCTTGTTATAGAACCATCTTCTTTTCTCAGAGCCATAATCTGTTTTCTTCCCTTACTGAGATGTCCCTTTGCTATCTTAAGGCTTTGGTTGTTTTCAATTGCTTTCCTCACTAGCTCACAGTTGAATTTCCTTACGTCTTCAGTGATACTTTTTCGTGTTGTCTTGCATAGCTCTATATATTCCACTTTGGAAGTCACATCTTCTTTAGTTGTCCTCATCTCTCTTCTTTTTTGCATCAACATTTTGGTTTTTCCTGATAATTTGTTCACATGCAACTTGTTCTTAGACCCAGCTAATTTTGTTGCTGTTTCCATTAGAGCTTTGGTTACTTTTCTGTTAACTTCCGAAATATCCACTTCTTCCGATGTTAGGCCTTCTAAAGCAGAGAATCTGTTCTTCAGTTCTAACTTGAAAGTATTATGGTGTTTTTTAAGGTTGGTTATGTCAATACATTTTGTTTGTCTTATGAGCTTGCCACGTTCCAGTTTAGTGTTGAGGTGCATCTTACATCTCACCAATCTATGGTCACTACCTGTGTTGAACTTGTTCAGCACACTGCAGTCTTCGATGACGAATTTTTTGTTACACATAATAAAATCAACTTCACTTGTCGTTCCAATTGGATGTCTCCATGTCCATTTCCTGTGTGGCTTTTTCTTGAAAAAGGAGTTCAAGATGAAAAATCTTTCTGCCTCTGCAAACTCAACGAGAGTATTTCCACGCTGGTTTCTGTTGCCGTGACCGAATTTACCTACTGAAGTTTCATTCTGTTGCCGTTGCCTTATTTTTGCATTGAAATCTCCCATAATTATCTTCAAGTGCTGCTTACCTTTATTATTTAGATGACGAATTTCCTCATAAAATTCTTCAATTTCTTCTTCAGGATGACTTGTGGTGGGTGCATAAGTTTGAATAATCTGAGCCTGGTATCTTCTCGATAGTTGGATAACGAGTCGTGCAGCTCTGTCAGAGGAACTTTCAACTTCTACCACTTTATCCTTCAGTTTCTTGTTTATTATAAATCCAACACCACTAGTTCTGCCAGTATCTGTCCCACGATAATAGAAGAGATGTCCACTTTTCAGTTCAATGAGATCTTCTCCTTTTCTCCTTACCTCACTTAGCCCGACGATGTCCCACTTGATCCTTTGTAGTTCCTCTTCCAATTCAAGAAGCCTTGAATCAGAAGATAGGGAGCGTCCGTTATAGGTAGCCAAGGTCAGCATCAAATGGCAGCCTAGTCCGGTCCTCCGGGGATTCTTAGCACCCTCTGCCTTCATGTCGCACTGGCCGCTGCCTTGGCCAGGTACATTCCAGCTGTCGGAGACTGAGGGCCAAGATTTAAGTTGTAGAGTCATTTTGGAGGTGTTTGGCCATAACTCACCACGCTGGCCAAGCGGGTTGGTGAGTGTGGGATAGCATTTCCTCTGATCCCGATGGTATAGTTATACCGCTATTGGCGGTCGTCAGAGCCCCTTTAGTGGGAACAGGATACACCACGAGAAGGCGGGGTTGACATTTGTCAAGGAGAGGCTGTGATGTATGGTCAAATATTGTCTCATCTTCAGATTTGGCTGATATGGTGGACAATTATGAAAGTGTAAGAGGAGGAACCAAGAAAAATTCGTCGAATGAATTTTGTGCTTCAAAGAAAATGCAAGGCAGTGAGAAAAAACTAGAGATAACTATGATCGGGGAAATTTTATGAAAAATGGGTTTTATAACAAAAATTGTTAAGTCAGATGTAGGACAAGGGTGGTCAAATCGGAATGTATCTCAGAATGAAGAAAAGTATGATCGCAGACGGAAGATTCAATGTTACGAGTGTGCATCTTATGATCACATTCGACCTCAGTGTCCTAAGCTAAAATCACAGAACTCAGGAAGCGTAAATAGAATCAGAGAGGAAACTGAAGGGGATCTCTTGGCACCCTATACCTTTGAAGGAAAAATAAATGGAGTTACCATGCCTACCTATTCTCCGGGATACAGGTTCATCAGTTGATATCATTTGTCAAGAGTATGTGTCGCCAGGTGAGTTTACTGGAGAACATGTGTGGGTACAGCATCTTCTGGATGAACAAAAGGTTTGTTTACCATTGGCAGAAGTTGAACTAGAATGTGAATTAGGTCATATTATAACTATGGCTGCAGTGATTAGGAAGTCACTAAATCAAGGTAGATATTTGCTTGGAAATAAGACTGCCGCTTTGTTAAAAAAATTGATATGGAGTGGCCACTTAATTCAGAACAGGTAAATGTTGTGGTTACTCGGTATCAAGAAAAACAGAAACGAAACAATGAAGAGAGAAATTCAGTAAAGAATGATTTAGGGAAGAAAGAAAAACAAACCCTTGAAGGAGAGGCTGTGGGTTCTGAAGAATCAGATGAATTAGAAGAAGAAATCCTGCCACTGAGGCATGAAGAAGATAAAGCCATGTTACAGTTGGTAAAATTGGATTCAAAAAGTTTCATGGAAGATCAACGGCAAAGTTTGGAATTGAGAAAAATTCTCAAAGAAATAGAGAAAACAGATTTTAAAAAGGCAAATGGTTATGCTGTACTAAGAAATGGGATGTTGGTGAAGAAGAAGATCAACAAGATTGGCGAAGAGGGAGATCTTATTGTTGTTCCAGAACAATATAGAGAACAAATAAAAAACATGAGTCATGACGGAACTTCGGGGCATTTAGTAGTGACAAAAACCAAAGACAGACTAGCAAAGTATTTTTATTGGCCTAACTGTTATAAAAACATTGAAGAATTTGTAAAATCTTGTGATTCATGCCAACGTGCTGGAAAAGCTGGGGACAAAAAGAAAGCACCTTTGAAAATAGTTCCAATTATTCCTGAAATGTTTACAAAGATCAACGTTGATGCCTGCGGGCCTTTGCCCGAGACTTCAAGCGGAAATAGATACATAATTACAGCTATGTGTTTGTCATCCAAATATCCAGATGCGGTACCAGTCCCAGACATAGGATCCAAGTCGGTAGTTGACGCTTTGTTACACATTTTTAGCCGCATGGGATTTCCGAAAGAAATTCAAATTGATCAAGGAACTAGTTTTGTAAGCATTTTGACACTAGAATTTCTGGAGTGGTTTGGAATAAAAGTTACTCATAGTTCTGTATATCATCCCCAAAGTAATCCGGTAGAACGATTCCATCGAACTATTAAAAGGATGTTGAGAGTTTTATGTCTTGAGTCTGCTCCGGATTGGGAGAAACAGTTACCGGCGGCGCTGTTTGCTTTGAGAACTGTGACACATGAAAGCACAGGGTTTACGCCTGCTGAATTGGTGCATGGAAAAAATTTGAAAATGCCAATGACACTATTGTATGAAAAATGGATGGGTCATCCTGAAGAAGAAAACTATGTCACTGAATATGTATTTGAGTTAATAAATAGGATGAAAAGATGTCAAGAACTTGCCATTAAAAACATGGAAGTGGCTCAATTGAAAAGAAAATATTGGTATGACAGAAATGCGGTAAAACGTGAATTTCAAAAAGGAGATTTAGTATTGGGTTTTGTTACCTGCAAGCCAAATAAGTTAGCGGAACAGTGGAAAGGACCAGGGAAAATTGAGAAAAGAATTTCTGAGACTAATTATGTAGTAAGCTTTAAAGGCAAAAAAGTAAAGCATCAGGTATATCACATTAACATGCTGAAACCATACCATAAACGACCAGAATTTGTGAACTTTTTGTACGTTTGTGAAAATGGTGAAATGGATTTAGAGATTAAATTTCCGCAAGTTGAAAAAAATCCAAATATATTTAACTTCTCTGATATCGAGGAGAACAGTAAACTTCGAGAGCGCCTAAGTGGCCAACAAATTCAGGATCTGAAAAAACTATTATGTCATTACTTGAAAATGTTTTCTAATATTCCAGGAAAGACTCATTTGGTCGAACATGATATCGAGCTAGCTAGTAATGCTATTGTAAGAGTTAAGCCTTATAGAATGTCGCCCAGGCAGATAAATATTCTTAAAGCCGAGATAGATAAAATGCTGCAGTACAAGATTATAGAAGTTGGTGAATCAGACTATACATCACCCATGATTTTGGTAGAAGTACCCGGAAGAGATCCACGCCTATGTATTGATTTCAGGCGATTGAATGAAGTGACAAGGACCCAGTTCTATCCATTGCCCAACATAGAAGAAAGAGTCGAAAAGGTTTCTGGAGCGAAGTATATTACAGTATTAGATTTAACAAAAGGGTACTGGTAAGTTCCATTAAGTGCTAGAGCTCAACGATTGGCAGCGTTTGTGACTACTTTTGGAACGTATCGGCCCTTAAAGATGCCATTTGGCCTTAAGAACGCACCTTATTTCTTTAGCAAAATGATGTCGGTTCTTTTGAGAGGCTGCGAAGAGTTTGCCGTACCATATCTAGATGATGTTGCCATTTTTTCCGAAAACTGAGGGGATCATTTGATACATCTTGAAGAAGTGCTACAGAGGTTGCAGAGGGCTTCCTTGACCATAAAACCTTCCAAATGTAAGTTTGCTCAAGATCACGTCTTGTATTTGGGTCATATTGTTGGACAAGGATATCGAAAACCAGCGGAACGAAAGGTTCAGGCCATACAAAATTTTCCTACGCCAAAGAACAAGACGCAAGTAAGATCTTTGTTAGGCCTGGCGGGATATTACAGCAGATATATTCCAATGTTTTCTTCGATAGCAGCTCGCTTGACAGACATCTTGAAGGGTAAAAATCGTAAAGAGGAAATTATATGGTCAGAACAATGTGAGAAAGCTTTTGTGGAACTAAAAAAAATCTTTATCTTGTTTTCCCATTCTGTATGCCCCAGACTATGAACGTAGATTTATTCTACAAACTGATGCTTCAGATCAAGGAATGGGAGTCGTCCTCTCGCAAGAACAAGAAGATGGCGCTGAACATCCTGAACTCTATCTAAGCAGAAAACTTTCGACAGCAGAGAAGACATAAAGTACCAGTGAAAAAGAAATTTGCCGCCATTATATTTGCGGTACAGAAACTGAAATGCTACCTGGATGGTCAAAATTTCCTCGTACAAACTGATCATAACCCTCTCGTTTGGTTACGCACCAACGCAAGTTCAAATGCTCGTCTGATGAGATGGGCCCTTGCTTTACAAACATATGATTTTGTTATAATTCATCGAGCGGGAACTATGCACAAAAATGCAGATGGACTGAGCAGAATTCCAAATTTAGATGATCCACCTTGATCATGTGTCTGCTAGTGAAAACATTTTTTTTTTTTTTTTGGTTGTGGTATATAATACATAGAAATTGTTGGAAAACACGTAAAGATAATTGTTAAATTAATTCATATATTTCTCTTTGTAAATGGATTATGACTCATTATCTGAGCTATGACTATTGTATGGTAAAATGACAAAAACATTTTACCACTGGAAGAAGTTCCTCTGGAGTGAGGTGGGGTTGTAAAATACGAACTTCCACGCACAAAAGTGCGGAATGATACATTGACACTTAATGACTTGAGCGTGTGGTGAGTGATGTGGGGAGTAACGTGAGAGATTCTGAAATAGTAGGACATGCCGAGCTTTGGCTGAGACGACAAGTTTAGTGTGTACCGCGGAGTGTATTCCAGTTTATGTTTTTGTGTAAAATAGTAAGTAATAAATGTTTTGTGTTGCGATCGAGAGTCTGTGATGTTACAAGGGGAACAAATGATCCATGAGTCTTGACTGACGTCACGACTGAATTTCGGTCTTGACTGACGTCACGGGAGGATTTCGGTCTTGACTGGCGTCACGGGCGAATTTCGGTCTTGACTGACGTCACGGGCGGATGGGGAGGCCGTGTAGGGGAACAAAATATACATGGGTCTTGACTGACGTCACGGGAGGATTTCGGTCTTGACTGACGTCACGGGAGGATTTCGGTCTTGACTGACGTCACGGGAGGATTTCGGTCTTGACTGACGTCACAAGCGGATTGGGAGGCTGTGGAGGGGACCAAAGATTCGTGGGTCTTGACTGACGTCACAGGCGGATTTGTGGACAACGCTGCAACAAACATGGCTGGAATTACCTCCGGAAAACCTTCGGCATCTGGTCGAGTCGATGCCTCGGCGTTTGCAGGATGTTATTCGCGCTAGAGAAAGACCAACGCGCAACACGCTATCTCTAATGTTTTGTTCACTGGGTGTAAATATGCGCACAATTTCGAAGTAACTTCCAACTCGAAATTCCTAAATATCACCAAATAGGAATTCGTTGAGAATGAAGTGACAGTTTTTTACAGAATTTTCTTTATGATTTACTATACCGAATTTTCATTATCATTTTACCATACTGAATTTTTATGGTCATTTTTACGGAAAGCTCTTTTAGATATGTTATATCAATTAAAATATCATTAAATCGTATAGGTTTATTAGATTACGAATTGCAAATAAATTGAAATTAAAGTAAATTACAGAGATTAGCATCCATGAAAAAATAAGCAAGTCCGAAAACTAAAAAAAAGTATAATTTTAGCTGATTGAGGAAAACGCTAGATCCAAGTTCGCTGCACCAGAAAAAGAACATAACAGAGTAAGCAAAAGATGTGTCCCATAAATAAATAATATAGTCTAATAAAACATAAAAAGAAGTTCTAACAAACTGAAATAAAAATCATGTCCAACTGGAAAGGAGGACAACGTTGATGGTGGCGAACCCGCAGTCGCAAATACTGGGGGTTGCCGCCAGCCTGTTCACTCTCCATAGCCACCAGTAACATCTTCCAGGGGACCAACGAAAAAACAATTACGATGGGGAAATTAAAGATTGAAACACGAAGAACTCCTCCTCGCCAAAATCAAATAAATATGTTTTAAAGTACTCCAGAAAACAAAAGTCTAACTTCAAGGGAGAAAATGCGAAAAATGGGCAACAGGGTACATTAATAATGTAGAAAAGATCTAAGATTAAAAATCTCCGTGAGGAAAAAGTGCTGAGTTACCTAAATGTATCAATAATTAATGTCATCATCCCACGTTAGGGAAGTGATCAGAAAGATATTATTAAGAAAATCACTAAAAACTGAATAAACTGTATGACGGAATATTAAGAACAAAAAAGCAAAAACGCTATCGAAACAATAAGAAACGCGGTAGAAATAACGGAAATCGATTGTATAGTGAGTCAGTCAGAGGATTTTAGAAAGCATGTGTCCGACGCTAGGTTTTGAACGGCTCTGAGAAGTAGAAAACTAGTGTGCCCAATATATCATTCATAGCAGTCTGATATATCTATTTGAAGGACTTTCAATACAATCAGAAGTTGCATCATCCACCTCAAGAACCAGAACTCAGCTCCACTGTCAATTCAGTCAGCTTAGATAGAACCTTTGAGGATGAAACATCCAAGTCTCTTAGCTTCGTTTCAAATTTATAATATCAGTGTTGTAAATATGTATAATTTCTATGCAAATCAGATTTGCTGAATTAGTTTTAAAGTTTTGTAATCCAACTTTTTGATTAATACTACAAATTCAAAAATTATTTGTATCATAAGTGTATTCAGTAATACAGTGTTGTGTTGGTGTCTTGACTGAGGAAGACTGGTAGCATGAAAGCGAAATGGGAGGTCGGTCGGGCGGATGATCTTGTTTGTAGCGAGGATCCAGCACCTCGGGGCGGCCGCCATTACCGTGCTGTCCGATGCACGGCAGATATTTGGTATTTCAACGGTCGGGCTGATATTGCACCACTCATCTGTATGGCTGGATGCCTGATACTTTAATAACTGGGCAATCCGCGTCTTTTAAGTGTATCTGTGCGCCCGGAAATACGTAATATGTAGTCTTCCATTAACATTTTACTGTAAAGGCACTAAAAGTGCAGAACCTTCCCCGCGAAGTAGGAGTCACTTCTCGCTTTTATCTTGCACTTTGGCATTTCCAGAAACAACGCAAAACATAATACTCATTGGGTTGTAAAGAAAGTAATGTCCGATGACGATGTACCCAAAGTCGAAGCCCCGGTCACGGCGCACATTGGCCTCTGAGCAGCACATCGGCATGACATCAGAATATATGGGACTTAAGAAAAGAGTGTAAGCATCAGGCAACATGGAAGTGGACAAGGAGCACATCAGCCATTGCATGCTGTACACTTGTGTGCAAAAATTAAGTACGAAGAGGAGAAATTAGCATAACAACGGAACGATCAGGGAGAACGGACCGAAAGACCACTCAGGAGATAGACAAGGGTCCGGTACCGTAGGGCATGCGCATATATGCAGCTTAACGTAGTTGGGGTGGTTGTCGGAAGGGTATAAAGCACACGAGCGGTGTAGGCTCAGCAATTCGATGAAAGTCATTGCGCGGTGTACATCGGTTTGAACGACGTAGAGTTGCTGCCACCGTGTGATAGGGCCCACAGCCGATCCAGTAGACGTTATCTGGATGACTTTACTCGAGGTCGCGTCATTGGGAAGTTGAAAGAAGGTCGAAATGTGACTAGTGTGGCCGAGGAGTTCGGGATCGCTCACAGCATTGTTTCACGAGCTTGGAGAGCATTTTAAACGACAAGAACAGCTGTCCGAGAGTTTAGCAGGGGTCGTCCACGAACAACCGCTGCGGCGGACGACCGGTGTATTGTCCTACAGGCGAGAAGTGAAAGACGGAAGACAGCGGGAGAAATCGCAAGGTACATGCAACAGACAACTGGACGTCCGTTATCGCGTTTTACCGTGGCCAGGAGGCTGCACAAAGGTGGTCTATTTGCACGACGACCAGTACGGTGAGACCGAGGTTTCTGTGGTTCCAGGAACACAAAAACTGGACACATCAGGAATGGGGTCGAGTTCTCTTTACGGATGAGAGCTGATTTAGTATGACAAGCGATTCTGGACGTATACACATCTGGAGAGAGCAGAGAACACGCAATCACACCTCCAACATTATCGAAACGGACCGGTTTGGAGGTGGCGGAGTTCTCGTTTCGGGCGGTATCATGTTTGGTAGCCGTACTGACCTCCATATCTTCCAAGGAGGTTCGGTTACTGGTTTCCGCAACTGTACCAAGGTCCTCTTTCCTCACGTGCGTCTGTTTAGAGGTGCTGTGGGTCCTGAGTTCCTCTTCATGGACGACAACGCTACACCTCATCGTACAGTGGCTGTCGCAGATCTGTTGGAGAGTGAAGATATTCAACGCATGGATTGGCCCGCTAGGTTCCCGGACCTAAATCTAAACCAACACGTGGACCTTCTCCGGAGACGCTTGTCAGCACGTCACCAGCCGCCAGCAACGATTCCGCATCTGCGATTGGCGCTACAAGAGGAATGGGCCTCGATACCTCAACAGCTCCTTGACAACCTCGTCCTCAGCATGGGCAGACGTTGTAAATCCTGCAACGCAGTAAGGGGTGATTATATCCCCTATTAAAAACTGGATTTTTCTTGGCAGCCGCCTGTCACATGAACGTTTCTGTCTTCTGTCCAGTTGTGCTCGAAGCTACCTTTTCAATAAAGGGCTTTTGTATCCTTTGTATTCCTTGTTTGGACGGTTTTGCTCACTTGTCCCATATTCGTACATCTTGGGGATCTTATGGTATGATTTGAGTCGATGTGGAGCACTTCTGCATGAAGTTACATTCGAAAACCGTCTCGTCCTTAATGTTTGCACTCCAGTGTATTATTTCGTTGCTCTAGCACCCCCAAGCGCTGAAAGTAACATTACCAATAGGTTCCGCAATGCCATATCACATCGTCAGTGCTGTCGTTGAATCAAATGGTTTTGAGAAGAGAAAGTTTGACCTGTCAGACCGTCCCACAACCAGATGACCCACCACAGAGGATATGGACATGCTGAAGACCTTAATGGAAACCGACCCACATGTGACCACGCTGGAGTTGGTCGAACAGCTGGGACTACCCACACGAGCATTATCACGCACCTGCGTCAACTTATAAAGGTGCGCAAGAGGGAATTTCGGGTACCCATCAAATCATACAGTTGAGCAGAAAGTAAATCCTTTGAGTGTATTCGTTGTCCTACTTGCACGTGACCAAAGTGGATAGAAATTGGTGATGACGAGAAATTGGCGCTGTATGACAACGTCTGCGCCCGAAAGCAGTGGTTGGACTCAAAACAGAAGCTCCAATCCGGCTTGTATCCACGTGAGGTCTTGCTGTATGTTTGGAGGACGTGCGGGTTCTCGTGCTTTTTCAGCTGGTGTGGGTCCACACCACTATTATTGCCCACGTGTACTGCCGTCAGCTTTACGATCTACAAGCTTCGCTCACGTCGAAACGACCAGCATTGCTGAACCGCAAGGGCATCCTCTTTCAAAAGGATGGAGCGAGACCTCACACAGGACGGGTGACCTGTCACAAGATCAGAGACCTGTGCTGGGAGCTGCTGCCGCACACAGCATATTCCCCGGACAGTGCCCCAAGCGACTATTACCTCTTCCGGTTGTTGCAGCATTTCCTGGACGGACAGCGGTTCACAAACCGGGAAGATGTCGAACTGGCACTTGCTTACTTCTTTGCATCCAAGCCGCCACAATTCTACATCGTCAGTATCCAACTGCTACCCAGACGATGGAAGCCGGTCGTGGCAAACGATGGCGACTATATTTTAGACTGATTTGTATTTTCATTGGGTTGGTGTGAATGAAAGGATCAGCGTAAACGAGCAGTGGAGACAGGCCTCCACCACAGCGGAATGGAACCACCCACAGGTGTTGCGGGTGTTGCGTCACAGAGTTACTATAAAGAGCTAGCACGTGTGTGAAGAACAAGCTTCAGACGTGGTTTGTTTGGAAGTAACGTTGCTTGCAAAGGATACATGCAGATGCCGGATTTGAGAGTCATCTTCCTGTATGAATTTAACCTGGACGATTCTGCAGGAATTGAAGCTCGAAACGTTAAAGCGTTTGGGGAAAATATAGCCAACGAACGAACCATTCGGCGATGTTTTGTGAAGTTTCGAAGCGGAGATACGGACCTGCGAAACGAAGCACGTGGCAACCTTCCTGTTGCTGTTTCTGACGATGTTCTGTTACGTGTGGTTGAAGAGGACCCTCGGAAAACGTGCCGTGAGATAGCAGCAGAAGTAGGTGTCCACCGCACGACAGTTGTTCTGTGTCTGGCTGCGCTGGGAAAGGTAAAAAAGCTGTACATATGGCTGCCGTATGAGTTTACAACTGCCAACAAGACTAGACGTTTGGAAGTCTGCACGTCGCTGCTTGCCAGGAACAAACAGGAAATTCTACTGAATCGAATCGTCACCTGCGACGAGAAGTGGGTCTTTTATGATAATCGGAAATGATCTAAAGAAAGTACGCACTTTTACGACTAAAGATCTTAAAAGTTAATCTACCGACACAAAGAGCAATCGCGAAGTCGTTATAAAATCTGTTAATCAATTATAGTAATAAACAAAGATTTGAATCTGGAGAAATACAAAGAATATGATGTTCACTGCCTTTTGCCAAGGCACGTGGCTGAGCGCGGAACATCGTGTACACCTCTTCATGAAAATCACTTATTCGGGGACAGATGGAAATTTATTGTTACTGTTGATGTGAAGAATGGATCTACCTAAACAAAAAAAAGGTCGATTTTATGATCGTGAAAGAGCAGAAAAATACTTTCAAACCCTGTTTCCAAGAATCCAAAGAAACATTCAGAAAATGATTCATGATTATTTCTGGTTTCTCGTACAATGGGAAATTAAAGTTAAGAAAAGTTCAAAAGATTGTTAAAGTCAATTCTACATATTAGGTGTACAAATAAGTTTTAAAGCATTTTTAGTGTGACGTATACCGCTAATTTACATATCCGACATTCACCCGCGTTGTTGTCATGTGACCGTAATTGGTCCAGAGTATAAAATGTGACACAGAAGTTTGCCCAACATTAAAACGCACTTGCACACCGGTAGGTGAAAGATGGCAAGCGATACTGCATTTATTCGACACTGCATTCGTTACGAATTTCATCAAGGAAAAAGTGCTGCTAAAGCATATGCATCTATCTGTTCTGTTTTGGGGGAGAATATTGTATCGAAAAGCACGTGTGAGCTTTGGTTTAGAGGGTTTAAAGCAAGTGATTTTGATGTTAGCGATCGAGAACGTAGCGGCGCCCCGCAGAAGGTTGCTAATGAGGAACTGCAAGCATTGCTGGATGAAAATTCGTCTCAAACGCAAAATGAACTAGCTGAACAACTAGGGGTAAATCAGCAAATCATCGTCAATCCTTTTCCGCGCAATGGGAACGATCCAGAAGGAAGGAAAGTGGGTGCCACGTGACCTGAGCTAGAAGAACAAGGATGAGCGTGTCATAAAGTGTTTGAGTCAGTCTGTTGAATAAACAACACAGAAAGTATTTCCCGTAAAAAATAGTTACAGGTGATGAAAAGTGGATATGGTAGGAGAATCCCAAGCGCCAAAAACACTGGGTAGACCCCGGTGAAGCAACGACTTCGACACCGAAACGCAATATTCACTTCAAGAAAGTTCTGCTGTGCATCTGGTGGGATATGAAGGGTGTGCTCTATTATGAGCTATTGGAATAGGGTCAAACTGTTACTGCTGATCGCTACAAGCAACAATTGCTGCCATTGAACCAGGAAATCTGTCGGAAACCTCCATTCACTGGCAAAGGATTGCGTCCCGTGAAATTAGTGCATGACAGTGTTAGGCCGCATGTCGCGAAATCGATCAAGGAAACGTTATTGACGCTTGGATGAGACGTTTTGGAGCACCCGGCGTATTGTCCCGACATAGCCCCTTCAGACTATCATTTGTTCCGATCGATGCAACATGGTTTGTCTGCTGTACGGTTCCGGATATGTGACGAAGTACAAAAATGGGTTGATGACTTCATCGCGTCACACGACGAAGTATTCTTCATGGCTGGAATCCGTCAGCTGCCCGACCGATGTCGGGAGGTGATAGATAATAACGGCGCATATTTTGATTCGTAAAGGTATTGTTGTTTCTTCTCAAATTACATGTTGCGTTGTCTTAAAATGCTTTAAAACTTATTTGTACACCTAGTATTATCAAAATAATGTTTTCACTCCTAAATTTAAGGAGGAAATACCTTTCCTTTATACACAGAGCCTTCAAAGAGTAGAACTCCATCAGGATAAGGCTACCAGTCATACATCCACATCTACCACTTTATTTCTAGAAAAAATAAAGAGACGGGTATCAAGTCTATACCTTTCGCTCATATTCCTTCAAAGTCCCCTGATGTACCTCCAATGGACTATTATGCCTTCAGACTGCTAAAAAGAGCGCTTTCTGAACGCAAACCGAAAACAATGATTAGACTATGGAAAACAGTGGAAGAGGAGTGGAATAAAATACTACTACTAATTTTTAGAAATTCCCTATTATCTTGGAAATCCAGTTGTAGGTTCATATCTAGAGAAAGGGCTATCAGATAGAATATTTAAGAAATAATTTCATTTTAAACATTAATTATATTGCTGGAAGATCGTTCTAAAAATGTTCCAACATCCTCCGTACGTTTGTGTTTGGAAAGATTGTGTTGTAATGTGCTTTAGAACTGAAGGGGGGAGATCTGAGCTGGCTTTCCTGTTCATCTATTACCTGACGCGCTAACGATTATAAGCGATTCAGAACAGAGCTTTAGAGATAATACACTTAGCGAAGCTCGGGATCAGAATAGCATATCGCCCGATGCATTACGTACGTGTCCTTGATGACGTAGAATGATTTTGCGGAAGTGCAGTCGACGCTCCAGTCGAGATTTCCGTGCTCATTGCAGATGCTAATGCTGAATCGACCGTAGTTCGCTCGTAGGAGATGGATGATCTGACCCAATTCACAGGATATTCTCAGTTGTCTTCCATCACAGGCATAAGCCGTCAGGTACGATGGCTCTTCTGTAAAATGAAAAGCGAAAAATACCATAAGAATCACGAGCAGAAAAATAATCTGTGCATTACAGAAAGCTAAAAAGAACAGAGTAGTTATGCATAATAAGGCTACGAGTGTTTAACTCATATTTGGAAGAATTTCTGGTGTTTCTCAGTTTTAAAAATAGTTTTTTCTACTTGATAATTCAAAATATTAACTTCAGAAATGTAGAAAAGCGTTCAAACTTAATTCCATTTATGTTACGATTAGTAAACGCTTCGCGAAACATACTTCATTTTTCATTTTCAATTTCTACTGGTTATTTCTTTTTTTTTTGTTGTTGAAGGTTTAACGACCACCGTGAGCAACACATTGAGCTATAAGCAGTCGCCCGTCCCTAATTTAGGGTCACTGGTTCCAGGGAAGAGAGAGAGAGCCAGTGCCGTAAGACAAACACATCATCAATGCCTCACCTGCATTCGAACCCTGACCCCTTTAGGACGAACGATCAGAAGCCATCGCTTAGACCACTGTGCCACAGGGGCGGCCTACTGGTTAGGATAAGATTCTTCCTAGTATAATACACTGTTGTAAAATAACACGCTCAGCTCCATGCTTATTTCATTCCGATTTTTTTAACATTTATCTTATTTTCCCAATCAATGTTTGCGCAACCAATTTCAAGAACGCACTTCGGAAAATCTATAGTTGGAAGAGAGGAGATAGGTAAAAAAATCATTATTACAGTATCTTCCAGGCAGACTTATAGTTTGTACTGTGTGGCATTACAATGTAAAAAAATTAGTTGCGTGAATTCACGTATAGTTTCTGAAAAAAAAAGACATGCAGCAAATTGACCGGAAGTGTCCGTCTTTTAACGAAATTTCCGTTTTTAAAAGTCCCCGTTTTTTTTTTAACTTCCGTATTTTCACAGATTTTCCGTAGTCAGTAATTCCGTTTATTTTAGAAAAGTCCTTTTCAAGTTTTTCCGTATTCATACAGAAATTTAGCAAAATCGAAGTCACTGAATTTTTCAGCCATTACGCCAGAGAATCCTATCGTGGCGACGGTGAGAACGAAGTAATGCCGTTGGGTTCGAAACAGCGCATCTTAACCACTGAGCCAGAATCTGTTCGGAATCGCACTCACGTGCAAGGTAAAACTAATTGAGCGATGATAATTTTTTCCCATTAATACGTGCGACTTAGTTTTCTGTTGGAGGTATTATTTTTTAACACGTTTGTAATAATATAATTTTTTCTGTAGGAGGACTTATCACAAATTAAGTATTTGTTTCATTGTTATTTTTCGGAGCAACACAATGATTTGGAACTGGAAATATCTTTTTTAACTGACACTAACTTTCAATTATCTATAAGAAAAGGTTAAATGTACAGTTTTACAGTATTATTTCACAAAACTTCTAAATACAAAATTTATCCTTGATAGCTATGCTGGTTTTTCTCTTAAGGACTCCTCGTTTGCACAATAATTTAAGTACCCGGTTTCTGACAGGAACTCAATATATTAGGTGCAACTTAATTCTCAGCCCCTAACCTCAAGCGATCATAGAACTTCGGCAAATGTGAATAGCTGTGTGCAATAATGGCTGATTGCAGCGCCATTCAACAGCTTTCCAGGCAACCGTAACCGCTCACAGCTGTGGTGACAGAAGGGACGAAAGTTGACGGAGATAGCAATGTCGTTCGAGAAGCAACATTTGAGGCACTGCCTTTTGTTTGCGTTTCAGCCAAAAAAAGTGCCGCGAAAACCCAGCAAATGATATGTGCTGCTTTGGGTGAGGCTGTTGGGTCCTATAGTACGTGTAAGAAGTGGTTCCAGCGGTTTAAACACGGAAATTTCGATCTCCGTGATGCAGAACGTCCAGGAAAGCCACACAAAGTTGACGATGTAGAACTGGAACAACTGTTGGACGCGGATCCCTGTCGCATACGTTCAAATATCTCCCAGGAACTTGGAGTAACACGGCAAGCCACTGCAAAGCTCCTGCACAAGCTTGGACGGATTGAACAAAGAGGGCCGTTGGGTGCCCCACCAACTCACAACTGCGAACAAGTCTAGGCGCTACGATGTTGCTGTGTCCCTGCTCTCCAGATTCAAGAAGTAGGATTTCCTCCACAAGATTTTGAATTTTGATGAGAAGTGGGTCCTCTACGATAATCCTAAGTGGCGCAAATCGTGGGTTTATCCAGGTCAGCTTACCACCAGTACCGCCAAACCGAATATCCATGCCAGGAAGTTGTTGCTGTGCATATGGTGAGATCAGCGCGGTGTCGTACACTATGAGTTGCTCAAACCTTGTGAAACGGTCAACGCTAAGCGTTATTTTCAGCAACTCATTCGTGTGAGTGACGCAATGGAGGCGAAATGGCCATACACCGGCAAGGGCAAGAGGTCGGACCTGTTGCTTCAGGATAACGCGCATCTTCACACCGCGAAAACGACTTTAAACACGATCACCGACCTGGGAGGAGAGATTTTGTCCCACCCGGCGTGTACTCCAGACTTCATCCCGTCGGGCTATCATCTCTTTCGCTCCCTGCAACATCACCTGAATGATACGCGCTTTACTTCTCGTCGAGGAGGTCCACACAAGTATTGATGACTTTATCAACTCGAAACAGCCTTTTTTCCGCAGTGGCATTCGGCAGCTCTCTGACCGATGGCTCAAATGTATCCAACACGACGGGGATTATTTCCTTGATTAGGTACGTATTCGATTTGCCATAATTTGCTGTCAACATGTCGTGCCTGTGACCAAGAATTAAGTTGCATACCTAATGAAAGAGCTGGTGAACAAATTGGGGAAGACGAGAACAAATTGGGGAAGACATGCTATCGACAAGATCCGATCTCGCTAGGGAACTACGAAATCAAATTCCTTGACAAACTATGGAAATTTAACAATTAATCAAACCTCAAGTATTTTTTTGAAAATCCCTCCTATTATCGGAAATATTTCGTCATATGGATAAGAAAAAAGTGAGAACGGAATTTGAAATTTAACAAATAATCAAACATCAAGTATTTTCGCAACTTTCTCCTATTACCGGAAATGTTTTGTCATATGGATAAGGAAAAGTGAGATTGAAGTTTGAAATTTAGCAATTAATCAAACCTCAAGTATTTTCTCAAATCTCTCCTATTACCGGAAAGTTTTCATCATATGGATACGGAAAAAGTGAGAACGGAATTTGAAATTTAACAATTAATCAAATCAACTATTTTCGCAAATCTCTCCTATTACCGGAAAATTTTCATCATATGGATACGGAAAAAGTGAGAACGGAATTTTTCTGTTAATATACGAAAGGAATTGCGAAAAAGTTTTTGAAAATTCAGAATAGGGGTTTCCATTAACATATCTTAAAAACGGCAATTTACTGTCAGTATAAGAAAGGAATTGTGAAAAGGTTTCTAAAAATTTAGAATATTTCTGGCGTACTACAAATCTGTGAAATTCAGGTTTCTTTCAGTCATTTTATGGAAAAGGTTGTATCAGAAATACGCTTCGTTATCTCAGTAAGATGTGATCAACTTAGTGATATACAGTGAGGTAGAACAAAAATGAAAACTTCCGGAACTGCATTTTTAAATTTGATGCTCAGTCGACGGTGGAAAAAACAGGCGAATTTGCACGGTTAATGAATTTCATTTGTGATACCTCTCAGCTTCAAAGAGGCGTTCTGAAAGGTGATTGTGGAATACGCTCTTGTTGCGTTCATAATCTGATATTTTCCTGTGACCAGACGCTAATTTTGGTCATACTGCAAGCTCCAACGTTCTTAAAAGACTGTATTAAATATGAAAAAACTCGTGCAGTTTTTCCGTTGACGTATATAAAAAGCTCTAAACGTCGTACTTCTTTATGCAATTCAAATTCACAAGTATGTCCTTTACCTTTGAAGCTTAAATTCTCACGATGATCGTCGTTCGAATTTTGGCAATAAAAAAATCAGATGAAATGTGAATAAGGGCTGAAATCTTTAATAAGATTGGGTGTTATGCATCACCTATGAGTATTTATGCTACGGTAAAGAGGGATTACAACACATGGGAGAAATGGTGGAAGTTTAGCGCAACGTCTGAAAATTACGACGTGCATGAGAAAATACAATTGGTGAAAGTTTCAAGAAATAATCTCACATATAACAAAGTTACAAGTGTTTACGTAGGACGCAGTCAGTAATGAGTGAAACCCCCATTGCTACAATACAATCCCGCAGAAGGAGCGGCAGGCTGCTGTGCACGTGTGTCACACACTCCTATGATACATGAAGGACTCGGGTGTAAACCATGGTAACCAACACTTCTGTCGTTGTGAGATACGTAGGTTGCAAGTAGTAAAAAAATATATACGTTTGCACTTATCATAAATTGAAAGTTGTTTTGTGGTGCCAAATGTTGACATAAATGTATAATAAATACTCTAAAATGCTCAGATTACCACCGCATTTGTTTTTCGTACGCAATTCATTGTTTTATAAAAATGTTGGTTACCATGGTTTACGACTGAACCCTTCATATACTGTACCAGCACGCACCGTGAAACGGCTGTTCCAGCTGCGCAATCCTCTCGGAGTACTTTGAGAATACTCCTGCAGCTACAGCCACATTATTTTCCAGATTTTTCCGATGGGTGGGGCACCTGTAGTACTGCCCGCATTATACTGTGCGAGGTACTCAAGAGCGACGCCACTTATGTAGGGAGGTACATTATCAGGCTGGAAGATGATACGATGATTATAAGTGAAATCATGCAATGCACTGAATATGCTACGCTTTCCTACATACCAGAAATCGCGCGCAGACAAACAACCCTCCTCCCTACCCTGAATATTCATTCTTTCAGTATATCTCCGGAACAACATACTAAAGTTTTGTCGCAATAGAAGCATTTTTACGCTTTCCAACCGTAGGTCGAAGAAACGTATATGCTCCAGCCTTGTCTGTTTGTCTGTCTGTCTGTCCGCACGATACCTAGCGTACAAATGGTTCGATTTCGATGAAATTTTAGTATGTGGTAGGGGACAACCTAAAAATTAACCCTATTGAAAATGGGCGAAATGGGGTCAACGGTTAGGACATAGAAGCGTGATCCCTTCCATTGCCCTTATGCGTTATAACTTACGTAAAATGCTTCGATTGCGACGAAATAGAAGACGTTGTTCCGTAACGGCTATGGAAGAAGTCCCGCCAAAAATGTTTTGTGTCCGCAATTGCGAGCAGTGAGCATGCGTGAGATTCGTTAGCTATTATTTTCGCACGATAACTTCCGTGAGAATTGCCCGATTTAGATGGGATTTTGAATTAGAAAACGGCTTATGTGTGGTAGCTCTTGATAAAATAAATAGGTAACACGGGCACAAAGAGATTTAAGTTTGATATATGTTAACCTCAAACTTTATACCATAGTTTAGTCCCCTCAAAACCAATGCATTTCCCTATGATTTCTGGTACGTTGGAAAGCGTATCATAATCAGTGCATTGCATTATTTTACTAACTTGCTACTCAAGTTATGAGGATAATGGCTGTGGAATAAATCTCGCTCCTGTGCCCTGACGCTTCACCCCATTTCGATGTTATTCCACAAAATCAGTTCCGTATACCTCCGGAACCACATGATAAAGTTTTGTCGCAATCAAAGCATTTTTACGTAAGTTATGACGCATAAGGGCGGTGGAATGGATACTGCACCTATGTCCTGATCTTTGAACACATTTCTTCTGTTTACAATAGGGTTCGTCCCCAGGTTGTCGCCTACCACATGCTAAAATTTAATCAAAATCGAACCCTTTTTACGCGAGTTATCGGGCGGACAGACAAAGCTGGAGCATATTCGCTTCTTCAACCTACGGTTGGTAAGCGTACAAAAATGAACAGCCACCAACTGTAAAATCTCATTAACATAGCGAAGGGCTGTTAATGGTCTCATGACAAATACTCGCTGTGATAGATACGTTCAACTAATACACTATCTACCAACAAGTAATTGGACACCCGTGATAGCAAAGGAAAACGAAGTTTATTCACCTTCAATAGTTGGTGGAGCTTCCACGATAGGCGATTACAGCTGCGACCCTCCGGGGAATACTCTCAACCAGGCGTTGTACGTCGGCTAGCGGTATTTTTTCCCACTCGGCTTGGAGAAGAGAGGTCAGTTCCTTCACCGATTTCGGACGAGGGGGCACCCCTTAAGTCGACGCTCCAACTCGTCCCACTAGAGGTGTTCGATAGAGTTAAGATCCGGGCTCTGCACAGGCTAGTCCATTCGATTAACCCCATTGTCACCATACCAAGCCATGGTAGACCTCGCAACATGGCAGGTGGCATTGTCATCCTGAAAGTAACATGGGTCCACCCCGTAAAACTGCCACAACATAGGAAGCGCATGGTCATCCAAAATGGTACAGTAGGTCTCAGCGTTGAGTCTACCAGGAATTGCGAACACGGGTCCTGTGCCACACCAGGAGAAACACCCCCATAGCATAATTCCACCGCCGCCGAACTTCACAGTTGGCACAATACATTCCGGCAGGAGGCGTTCTCCAGGCAGACGCCAAACCCAGACCCTGCCATCCGAACGGTAGAGGGTGAACCTTGATTTGTTGCTCCAGAGAACCTGTTTCCACTTTTCAACGGTCCACTGTAGACGTTATTTGTACCACGTTAGCCGAGCAGCGCTATTGGACTTGGTGATCAAAGGCTTGTGGGTGGCAGCACGTCCATGATTACCGAGCAGATGGGCTTCCTTACGGATGGCATTCATCGAAAGAACACTCCCGGTTGCCTGTTGAAGCTCCTCGCGGATGTGGCCCATCGATGTGGTGCGGTTCTTCCGAATTTCTCTGGCCAGCAACCGTCAGTCTCTAACTACCAGTTTTGTGGTTCTGCCGGGTCGGGGCACATTACGACAGTCACCTCTCATCTTCCACTTGCCAATCACGTAGACCACTGTCGATTTTGGGTACTTCAACTCTGCAATACCGTACGCCTCAAATGGTTTTCTTGGAAGTCCGTCGTGGGATCTGGTTTACCCCCTAGCCTTTGTCGGCATGTGTATCCTTCTTGATATGTCACGTATGGATCGGCCATTTCTTTGATACCCGACGATTACACCTTTCTCGAAATCAGAGAGCTCCGAACTGCGTGGCATCTTGCATGCGACTGGTTGCGTTGTTGTTTCCCACACGATATTTAACGGTGGCGGCCGTGACGTGTATCAGGACTGCAGATATCGTTGATTGCAGGGATGTCCAATCACTTGTTGGTAGATAGTGTAGCACCTCAACCCAAAACTCTAGGTGGTGGGCGTGTGTATTATTGTCGTGATAGTATGCCTTTCTTCGGGGTAGCTTCACACCCACTGACTACTATCTTTCCGACCGGAGTAGAATATATCAACGTATAACTAAACGTCAAGGTGCTACTCCATTGTGAGTTATCCATAACTTGTTCTCTTCCTGTTTAGTGATACTACAGAATGCAGATTATCATGTAATCTGTAATCAATGGTAGCCGTAGTGCTGAACAAAAGTGCTGGTAACCATAGTGGCTCGCAGTGATTCTTGTTGTAGCTTATTTAACTGTCAGAGTAGTGAGCACTCATGGTGTAGCACGCTGTCAGGCTTCATGCTAGCTGCTCAAAGGTTGCAATACCGTACGCCTCAAATGGTTTTACTTGGAAGTCCGTCGTGGAACCTGGTTTACCCTTTAGCCCTTGTCGGCATGTTTATACTTCTTGAACCCACTATCGACATCTGTATCCTTCTTGAACCCACTGTCAGCATGTGTATCCTTCTTGAACCCACTGCCTTCACGTGAGTGAAATTGTACTTGGATTACAGCTTACACGGCTAGTGCCGTCTACGTAGCATAAGTTACCCTTTCTGATTCCGAGAATCGTCCCGCTTTCGATGCCTTTGAAAGCTATCGTTTTTATTGGTTCGTTTCGACTTTTTCTCTTGGTTGCCAGCACTCTTTTCAGGCACAAACACTGCGGATGCCAGTCTACACACCTACAAACAAAACCTCTATAGCGGCATCTTCGACCTCACCGGCAGCCACAATTTGCATGCTCACCTAATCGTTTGCAATTACTTTCTTCGAGTTCTTCTTATTTTCATTATTTCTCCTCGGTATTGCAATGTTTCTTTTCCTATAGCATATTTCAAGCGAACAAACGGAATACAAGATAACAAGAATTTGTGTTCCAACTGAGAGAAAATCAGTAATGAGCACTCTAATTTTGCCGCTCATATTTAGATTGACGCATTCAGTATTAAGGATACGCATGTCCTCTTCAACAATCTCAGTAAACCGAGGTGTGCTACAAGGAGATGTTACATCAGCAAACCTCTTTACATGTACTCTGGAAAGCATTTTAAGGAAATTTGACCTAAAAGGTGGCATAAATAGTGAAGCAGAGTTGCTCAAAATGCTAATATTTTGCAGATGAAATAATGTTTATAGCTCAAGATCCTGTACATGTTGAAAAAATGCTTCATAAAATACATGATGCCAGTAACAAAATAGGACTAAAAATCCACCCTGATAAAACCAAATGGACGAGCAACAAACACTGTCCAAATCACACCATCCAACTAAACCATAGAAAATGTTGAATCTTACGCATACCTTGGGCAAACAAACATGAATAATGACATCTCTGAAGAAATATCTAAAAGAAAAAGAGCTGTTTGGACCTACTTTAATAGTAAAAATCATAATGACAGATCCAAAGCTAGATATGAAAATAAGAGTTAACATGTTCAACAGCTGCATCCTTCCATCTGTAACGCTCTGAAACATGGAGCACAACAGAAAAAGACGAACGTAGTCATCTAACCACCCAGAATTCTATGGAAAGAAGAATCCTGGGGGATAAGAAAAAAAGACCACATCGCAAATTCAACTATCAGAAATTTATCTGGAGTAGAGAAGGTAGTGAAAACGATATATGCCAACAACGCACGATGGGCAAGCCATGTTGCCACACTCACCAACAACAGGTGGACCTACCGTGTCACAAACTGGTATCCAAGGCCAACAAACAGAAAAGCTGGCAGACCTCTAACTATTTGAGAAGACCCTTTACCCAGAGTGATATGAAACAATTGGAGGACACTAGCTCTAGGTCGCCCTCGCTAGAATCTTTGAGACCTGAATTCCTGAATGAAACAACAGGTCCATCTAGGTAACAGTTAGCGTTGTGAAGAGTTGTGTCCTCTTCACAACGCTAACTGTTGGTGGCTATCCCAAATCCATCATTGGAACGAATGGCACATTTAGTCACTACCTGTGTTTCTTTCTAATCGACAAAGTAATGTTCTGAATACATTGACACATTTAAGTATTAAGGAAATCGTGTCGATCAATTCAACCGTTTTGTCAAATATATGTACAAAGACATTATGAGCGTCATTTTAACCTTGTATATAGTTCATTAAATGTAATTTTACGAAGTACATCTGTCATCTTCAGACTTCGTTTTAATCGTGCATAACACGGGCGTTTTTACCTTATCATTGAATCATCAACAAAATAATCACAGCTGAATGTAATGTTTGATATGACCAGGATTTTAACAATGTCTTGTACGCTGATTTCCATGTTCTCTAACTTCACCTATAGTGGTATATTTGAAGTATCTCGATTTTGAAAATGTCAGACACTCACAAGAACTCGCAGAACCACTACAAAATATTACGCAATAAAACCCTTGCCATGAATCGAACATGAGCTTTATTTCTTAGTCAGTCACTATATTTAAAACAGTTTATTCCTTTTAAAGTTATCCTGCAATCTTATCCAGCTTGTTTAATCAATAACTGGGTTTTATTTTTTAAAGTTCATCTCTTTAAAAAAAAAATACGTGAAATTCCATGACCATTTTTCACTTACGATTCGGAAATCCTATAATGTGAGCATGAATATGACACAAAGGTATGCATCCAAAAAAGAGGCGAAACCTTTAAAAAAAACCAATATGGGGTACTCATTGTTGCGCTTCTAGGGATTCTGTCTGAGAGAGTTATGTATTTAAAATTAAAAAGTACGTCGACAGCATTTTTTTTTAAATTGTGAACTTCCGTTTACCTACGTAAATCCTCTTCTTATTCACATCCATGCGTAAAAATAGAATGCTCTGAATTCCTCATCCCGAAATATTCGCGACATCTTTCTTTATTACTGCAGAAACTTTGATCAAAGAACTTTTCCTGAAAGTAAAAGCATACGCTCATCGTCAATAAAATTAAGTCTTTCACCGAAAGGCGGGCTTATTTATCTAAAAAATCTACGGAGAAAGTTCAGCGATCAAAAAGAAAACACCCACCGTTATGTAGGATAAATATTTTTAAACTTTTGTTCCAAAGTGAGGAATTTATGGAAAAACGAGGAGATAGTAGCTACGCTGTAATTTCAAATTTAAGCAGCAAAGATAATTTTTCATAACTTCCTATGTAAGGCTTTATATAAACTAGAGAATTTTTGACGGTATTCTTTAACATAGTTCCATAATGTATATAATTGTGTTGTCTTTATTGCTACAGTGTAAAAAGGGAACGTCTTTAAAAACGCTTTAGTTGAATTTTGGACATCATCTCATTAGGAAATGAAGTCTTGAATAAAAATATATGGAATATAGTTAAATAAAATTTTCAAAAGAAAAATATTTTCTGGTTTATTATGGCATAAGGTAACACATTCCACGATTCAATAGTTAGATGTGTCATACGACACAAAATATCATTTGACTAGGTGCATATTATTGCTTTTGAGCGAAATTAAATAAAAATGAATTTCATAACTTACAAAAGCAATTTCAGCTCGTCTTTTGAAAAAAAAACATATGGTATCACTATAACAGTGCACAAACTGTAAAACCTTTTACGTAGGATAGATTTCTCAATGAAGATCATTTTGCGCACACTTTCTACCCTCTACAGAGTTGTTTAGCTAGTGGCATAAATGTATGTGTTTCTCTCTCTACCTCTGTTTCCAAACATTCCATTAAAAATTTATTTTTCCGTAGCATAGCTTTCGCGTGAGAACATTCTGTTTTTTTTTTTAAATGCACCCTGTCACCAGCAATGGGCGTAAACGGATATTTCTATTTCTCAACGGTATCTCCTGACGGCCAGGTGAAAGAGTCCTCTCTTGGGGGCTAACACGCACTAGGAAAAACGTTTAACCTATATTTTCTGGCAAAAATAATGCAAACTTTTATAGATAGGAGGAATAAACCTATTTTCCCTTTACCTCACTACCTTTCCTTTTGAAAAGTCTGATCTGAAAATTTAATTTTTGTTTAGGATGCATTTCGGCGAAGTAAAGATTTTTCATATCGCACAGTTCTGCCTCTCGGCGGCATAAATATGTATTTTTATTTGTGTATCTCAGTTCCTAAATGTCGGATTGAAAGCATTTTAACCGTACACTATGATAAAGTGAGCGCGAACTGCGCACTTCAAATAATGCACATTTTTTTTCCCGAGAGAGTGGACATGTGAATTCTGTTTTCTTTGCTAAAACTTCTCTTAAAAGTCATATTTCGGAAACTGATTTACCCTCTCATAGATTCCACTAGAAGAATTACTGGTATCTTCTTCTAAAGCAACTATTTCGGTAAAAGGGCCAACTGCAAATATGTATTTGCAATGGTATCTCCGCTTTTAAAATTGTCTTGCTAAAATCCGATTTCGATAGCATTCCTTTGAATGTGAGGAATATTTTGCGCATGTTTTCTTCTTCAAATAATTTGCAGTTTTCTTGCTCAAGGGCCTAAAAAGCTTCATAATGCTTTCCTCGATAGCTTTGCTTCTTAGGTCCTATTTAAAAAGCAATTTTTATTTTTGCATCTAATACCCTTTGCTACATGGGATATTTTGCACACAATTTTCAATTTCTGTTAACGCACAGTTTTGCCTTTTTTAAAGTCAGTGCATATTTGCCTTTCTAAAACTTTTATAAGTTCGCTTAAAACATTCTTTTTGTTCTGGATACCATTCATTATGAATAACGTAACAGTTATTTTGCATTTAAATAACGTCCATCGCTAGGAGGCCAACACGCATATTGGTTTTCCCTGATTATATCCACCTGTGAATGTGCTGTATAAAATTTATCTACCTGTTGAAAAACCTCTACTATTGGAAACTTTCCGTTTGCAAGCTTTATTTTGCCATAACACATAATAGCTCTTCCGCGAAGGGACAAAAATGCGTATATCGATTATAAGTTATACCATTATTTCTGAAATTTCGATTGAACGGGATTTTTATGCATAAAAAAACTTGTCTCCATGTCAAAGATTTACGCATACTTCCTGCTTCAAAGGACACGGAGTTATTCTACTGTGAGTTACAAGGGTTTCAATTTATTTCACACGGTGTTTCCTTTTCAGAAGGTCCGACCGAAAAAAATATTAAGCTTCGGATGTATTTCTTTGTGAGTAAAATTACTGCTGCTGTTATTCTGTTTCCTTGTAGTGGGCAGAGATGTATACTTCTATTTGCAGACGTTTTCCTACAAGTACCGATTTTAAAAATTCTTTTTACATCGAATTGCTTCCTGTGTAATGAACAGTTTGTTTTACTTGGCGTAAATTCTTAGTTTTAAGATTTGTTATACCAATGAATGATCCTTTATTATTATATTTATTATTATATTATAGGTTATATTCATTTTAGTGCGTTCATTACAGGTGGTAATTCGATTGATTTGGATTACACATTTTTCAATTGTTTAGGGAGTCATTCTGAAGCGCTTTAATTAGTTTTTCGGATTTACGCCTCCGGAGAATATTTCTTCAGAATGAAAGCAGTAGTTTGCGGCATTGTATACCACTAGGAAGAAGAATGTTTCCTACTTATTTAAAGAATGCTATTTTACTCTGAAAGAAATGCTGGCTCAGCAGTTTGAAGGACGGTGCGCTGTTTGAAACTATGGGTATTTTCTTGCTCCTTGGAGAGCAGCAATCGTTTGAAAGCAATTGTTGTTTTCAAATGAACTGATATAGTAAGTAGTATGCAAGCTAATTGGCACAATCCCATATTTTCATGAAATTATAATTTGGCCAAGAAGTGTATGCTCAAACACATTTTATCGGCTGTAATCTATTTCGAGAGACTGACTTAAACCAGCACGAGCCAGTTTGACTGGCTTTGTACATGTGCAGTCACTTTAACCTCAGTTGAGTGCTAGAGTTTGTAGAAGGCGCATGTTGTTTTTGTGCCCTCTGTGTGACAATCTTTATTATTTGTTACGTGAAAACGGACATTACTCCGAAGAAGCGGACAAAGATTCCTGCCCTTAAAGAGCACACATCGAAATTGTCTCAGCTGTTGGTGTGTAAAAATTCCAGTGTTTCTAGAATTGCTACTGCGCACAAAGATTTTGTTTTTATTGGATCACTGTCTCCAAAAAAAGGTACGAAGCTGTGGAAAAAAACGGAAAAAACACTCCCTGAACTGATGAAAGTCTACTCAGAAACAGAAAGTTTCACCTTCAAAAGAGAAGCAATGACTGTCAGAGAAATTTATTCGTAACGGTGTTGACGCTGATGAGTCAATTTTGCGGCGTAGGCTTCTCGAATTTAGGAGGAAGACAAAAAGTCAATAAAAAGGTAATTATTGATATCTGCCATGAATAAAAAAAGTCTGGCATGGGCACGAAAGTGTACATCGTGAGGCTCTGAAAACTAGAAAAAGGTAATTTTCTCTGATAAAGCATTTTGTTTTTCTAGGATGCAGAGGAAACCTTGTCTGAGGAAGCAATGGAGAGCCAGTGAGAGCTGAGCACCTTCAACACACTGTCAAACACCTTCCCAAAAAATTGTTTTGAAGATATTTTTCAACAAGTGGGTCTGGAATAGGCTTGAGGGAATGATGAATTTATCAAAATAAACAGAAACTATAATAGATGGAGTTATGCCATCCTATCATACATGTATATATGGTAAAGGCAAATTTCAACATGTCGTGATTTCATGCTACGATTCGAAAGTAGCCAAGGAATCCATGCAGTATAACAGAGTCAATATGCTTATTTAGCCTGGAAGAAGAAACGTGAAACGTCTAAGGAAAATAGACTGTTCTACACAAGAACGTTTTGATAACTAATTCATCAAATATGAAATAAAAAACATGATCTGTAAACTGGTGGAGTCAATGCCAAACATGTCAGGAAGTTTAGCCACAGAAGAACATATTTATACTAATGATAAGTAAGGTTATTTTTGTTTCTCAAAATACGATTACAATTTTGATAATTACAGTTTTGATGAACATTCTTTTGTCTCAATTGATATTCGTCAAACTGTATTTTTCAGCAGTTATCGGTTGTCACTAATTGCGAGGTAATGATGAAAAATGTGGAAGAATACATATGCCTAGGAAAACTAACTACCACAAAGAAACAGGAAATCATGGAAGAAATTGACAGAACAATAAAAATGAGGAGGACAGCTTTTGAGAAGTTAAAGAAGATTCTGTGTGGTAAAATATAGCCGGAAAACAGAGCAAAACTTTTCAATCAATGTATAATACCCATTATGACAATATGGCGCTGAAACCTGGCCTATCAAGAAAAACATCTTAGCCAAATTGCAAAAAAACACAACGTAAAGTGGAAAGATCCCTCCTAAATAGAAGACCAAGATAAAGTAAAGAATGCAGGTGTATAAGATCCAGAACAAAATGTTTAGACATAGGTAAAAAGACACTCAATTTAAAATGGAAAGACACTCAATTAAAATGGAAATATTGCAAAAAGGGAAAATAGTAGATGGAGTAAAATAACAACAGAATGAAGACCATATAAAGGAAAGAGAGGAGTAGGAAGACCAGAGGGAAGATGGATGAATTATATAAACAAAACTGTAAGCCCACAAAAGGTGCATTCGAAAAGAGATGAGGGAGTCCTCTAGCCTCAATTGGCTAAAAAAAGGGTTGGAAGAAGAAGGTGATAATGATGAAGGAAAAAAGTATATGATTTCATGTGGTTAGTATTCAAATCACTTGGCATATCTGTCATTGTTCAGTTCGATATCATCAAAATAAAAATAGCTGTTTACAAATACCCCAAAATCCATCCCCCAGATAATCGTGATCGAAACGCTCTCTTTCAAAAATTACATCCCACCTGAAAAAAGTAACAAATTTTATGCAGAGTGTACAGCTGTAATTTAAAATTATTTTGCCATTCCAGCGGCTTAATATGTGCAGTCTTAAAACTTAGTGGCATTTTTTTATTACTTCTTTCCTCAGTGTCTTACGATATTTGTTCATAAAAACCATATGCTCTTAAGATTTGCATTGCGAATAGAAATTTCTAGCTCATTGATACTTAAGTGAAATCAGAATGACATTTCATGATTTATGAGAAAATTTCCAACTGTATAAGATGAGGTATGCACGTTTCAGAGTTCGCTGTGTCCTGTAATTGAGTAAGATGTGAGAGTCATCATAATTATCTTAAATCATTGCTAATTGGCGTACTTGCTTCATCAAGACAGAACTTCCTTTGCGTGATTTATGATGAAATGCATGCTTCAATGGGGTTTCGCCCGCGATGGACAAAGTGCTCCTGATTATGCTCTAGGCAAGTGATCCGAAACGCTACAGATTCTTCTTTGGATTAATCAGCTCTCTATCCAAGAAAATAATTTCTCCGATCTCCCGTTGGCTGATTCACTACAACAAGCGAACAGAGGCTTCCTAAAAACGTTATAATAATAAGGTGAGCGAGAAGTCGTTAACAGGTACTCTTCGAACAACTCTTTAAATATTACGCTGCTGTTATCCGCAGGCACTGATAGAAATGATGCTCTGAAGACGACTTGAACATCATTTAGGAAAGAAAGGACTGATTTAATTAGTGATTTGGAAAATTGAGAGGAACAGAGCTATACATTTTCTAACTTTTGTTTCTCATAGGAAACCAAAGGAATCGAGATTCCTGCTTGCGTAATATTTCGCAAGGTAAATGAGATTGCGCCCTCACATAACACTCCACAGCCTAAGAGCTTCTTAGCGCGTTTTCAGAAGTAGTAAATGTCGTTGTAATCACTTTGCTTTTCTTGAATTCAAAACGTCTCACTTGTTCAAATCCTTTTGGAGTTAGTCAAGCCATTTACCTAAAGACCACCGAATGATTACCAGCTCCTGATGGTAACACGACTGTAGCATTTTCATGTAATTCATTTCGTTCCGTGAAAAATGTTTAGCTGCGGGATATGTAGATTGGATAAACTTACACTTTTAAATCGATGTTGCGAAACCATCATTTCGTCTAGGTGTCTTTAAAGTCCTTTCAGTTTTCAGCTTTTACCCTGTTAAGCAGTTTTTAAAACTTCTTGCCACCTATTGCAAAATATTAAGCTGATATTTCAAAATCTTTAATTGGAGTAAAATGACTTTGTTTCAAATTGATATTTCCCAAACCTTTATCGGTAGATTACTAACCCCTCTTTTTTTCTTCGTAATACAAACTTGCCTAGGGATCTGGTAAACGAGTATATTTGAAACAGCTTATTTCAGCCGAAGAACAGAAAATGATAAAATAATAGTGTTTAAATTATTGTAGACTTATCAGTTTGAAGTACAACTTCAAACTAAACTAAAAATCAATGGAATTAAACTTAATTTGCTGAATTTACGTACTTCAAGAAGCCGTATTCTTCTACTTCGTTCGTTGCGTGTTCGTAGCGGCTGCTTAAATAAACATTGATACATCACTAATTCGACAATTTTAAGTAAATGGGCATTGTAAGACATGAAACAGTACTTAGAAATCCACAGTCCACTTCTGCTATCCCGGTGACACATAGGTCTAAGTGCTGGTTTCCGACCATTTGCCTGAGATGGGTCTGGGTTCGAATCCCGATGAGGCATGGATGTTGTATTTGTCTAACGCAATGGCTATCTCTCTTTCGCTCGCCGGGAGCCAATGGACCTAAATTACGGACGGGCGATAGCTTATAACCCATCGAGTAGCTTAAGGTGGTCGTTAAGCCCCCCTTCCCCAAAAGTCCACTTTTATTATATCCCCCAGCACGTAAAGTTTTCTTTACATCAAAACATTCTTGTAACAGAAAAGTTCAACACACTTCAAACTACTGTACGAGTTCTTAGCCTATGGGTCGCCGGGACTTCTCAGAAAAAACAATTAAAGTGTTAATTTATAACAAGGAACTGTACATCAATTACATTTAAAATAGTATAACTATTCTGCGTTGCTTTTTCTGGACAATGGAGTCGTGGGAATCTTTAGGACGTCACAGCACTGCAAAATTTCCTCCTAAACCGAAATTTCCCCAAAATTTAACGGGAAAACCCCCGACTTGGCAACCCTTCCCTGCCCCCAGAATCCTACGGCAAACTATTAACAAATGCGACACGAAAGGGAGACCGCAGAGGGAGATAAAATATGGACTATGGAGGCTTTCAGCGAACATTCATTAATAATAATAAAAAGGAAATGCCTAACTTCTAAAGTTTGCATCGGATTTTGACGGAATTCCAAATGGGAGTTTATTTCGACGTGTCTGATTTACTGTAAAAATTGCATTCGGTCATTTAAAAAATTGGAGAAATTGAAATCTGTTTCATACAAGGTTTTAATTTCCAATTATTCATATTATTTGTCTCACAATAAGTTATTATTTATAACTTCCCACTATATAGATAACCCTAAACTCCTCCCCTCCCTTTTGGTTGCGTCACTGGTTTGACTGTAATTAAAAAAAAAAAAAACTTTTGTTACACTCTGTGTAATAATGAATAATTACTACACTTATTTATATTATTACATTAGCATTTTTAATTTCATAATAGACCCATGGATCGTGAAGTTGATCATCTTGTTGATTTGGAGTCGTGGCCAAAAAAGGTTAAAAACCTCTGTGTTGTACGTTGGACAACTATTGCTCGCCTTCACCAAAAATAATCCACACATAATTTTCTTATAAAACATATTGTACCCCTGTCATAGTATAACTCCCAGAACATCATTTATCAGGTTCTGAACATTGCTCTGAATCTGACCAGAGCTCTTGCTCTGCATAGTTACTACTAAACGCTTGTCGAACTTCGCTTTATTTACCTTTTTGACTGCGCTTTGACGCTTTCTCAGGCTTCCAGCTTTTTAAAGCTCGTAGGGAGAAATTCTGTGCCGCTAAGTGAGAAAATATTTAACGAGAAGACACCAAATTTACATGAGGATAGGAAAACTCGAAAGGAAGGTAACATTAGAGGTATACGTAACATCTCTTAAACGATAATGCAACAAAAAAGTCGGCCTCAATATGATTCGCACCTCTTTAAATGCGGAATACAGCATAATTGCGGTGAAAATTGGCACTCGCCAAAATTGCTGGATTCTTTGAAAAAGGAAAATTATCTTTTGCACCAAAACACTATAAGTCTCTATTACTGTAGTTGCTGCTGAACGTTTCGATGGCCGAGTGTTCAGGAGCTTTGAACGCTTAAACGGAAATATATCGAATCTACAAATACAATAACAGCAAATTTTCCATAGTGGAACAAAGAATCTATTTTATACAGTTACTTTCCTCTTTTTTGCTCTCATAATGCCCCAGTTCACATCATACGGAATCTATATACTCACATTCTATCAATTCAGCTACTGTCGAAAGGAAATCAAATTTTTCCCTATTATTACTCCCCAAAACATATTCATGTTTGCACGTCTTTTGAAAACCAAGTATGTGCTTATAGTATCACTATGTCTGTCCCTCGTTATGTGAACCCATATTTTTATACCTACTGATATTATTTTTAAAAATGTTTGCACTTTAATGCTTGGACTATGAGAACGATTATCCACGCATTTCTGTCTTTTTCTGATGCATACGTAAAGAGTCGGGAATGAGATTTTCACTGTGCGAGGCAAAAGAGTTTGGAAGATTTTTCCGTTCTGGAAGAATGAAAGTTGGGATAATGTCTGGTGCCTGATTGAAAGAGATATAAAGTCTGGAAAGCGAACTATGCCGCGGTGTGAATGCACATGGCATAAATTCAAAATAAAAAATAAATTCAAAATATTTTTTAGCTTCCAACGCCTTTTTACACAAAGGTCATTTAAAGCACAGTTTCCATTTGAAACAAAGGAGAAACGTGCTATGTTACCACTGGAAACAGTTTTCCACAATTTTTTTATAATTTGTTCAAATAGGAAATTGCCATACAGTGTAAGTTGCCTATTAAGGCGTTCATTCCGTATCGACTCTATTATTTTTATCATGTCATCACAACAAGAACTCAAGTGATATGATTTATGATTCCCATGGTGTTGGAATGTTATAAGACGAAATACCATATAACATTCAAACAGCATGGAAATCGTTATTGAACGTTAACAATAGCATAAATTTGGACTTTAACCTACATTGACTCTTGAAATGTTATGTTACCATGCGCAGATGTTTTTGCGCACCTCCAAAATGACGTATTTGTGTAGTTTGATATACACTCATCGTCAAAAAAATAGTTGTACCCAGAAGGAAGCAACAGAGGAATGAAGCTTTGTGGGTAGGTTTCACATCGTAAGACATGCAAATGACTCAAGTATCACGTCCGGCCACGCATGTGACGCAAGCAAGGAGGAGTCTTAGCGCTGTGCCTGACCGGCTATATAAGGTCGTCTTGTTGAGGGTGCTTGCCATTCTGACCCCTGCTGTTGTGTTGGTTGAATCCTTTGTAACATCAGGTATGCTTCAGAAACAGTTGGAGACATTCGAGAGTGTCCACGTCGTCTGGCTCCGGGAAGCAGGGTGGTCTTGTCGCCGTATTGCGCCCCATACCGGTCGTGTGGATATCACCATAGCACGTTGTTTGCTGCAGTGGATAGAACAAGGCATGCAACAGCAAGGGTCTGAAACGAGAGAGAGAGAGAGAGAGAGAGAGAGAGAGAGAGAGAGAGAGAGAGAGAGAGAGAGAGCCGACGAGTAGTCCGAACATGCACGGAATGACCCAACAGCCACGATTGCGGATATTCAGTGAGCAGTGGTGACCTGCATGCATTGTCCGATTAGTGCGAGAACCATTGACAGACGGCTGCATGACGTAGGACTACACTCACGCAGACCGTTATCATTACTGCCCTTAAAACCATTGAATTGTCGCCAAAGACAGCAATGGTGTCGTACCAGACTGTCATGGAGCTACTCAGAATGGCAGCGGGTGATCTTCAGTGACGAGTCCCGCTTTTGTCTTGGAGGAGACGACCACCGAATCCGTGCGTGGAGGCACCGTGGTCAGCGTCAAGATGAACGGTTTGTTGTCGAGCATCACACGTCCAGAAGGCCTGATCATGGTGTGCGGGGCAATTGCCTACGATGCCAGATCACCGTTGGTGTTCATTACAGGCATTTTGACAGCCCAACGTTACGTTAATGAGGTCCTGCAACCAATGGCCCTACCTTTACTGAACCCTCACTCTGGTAGGATTTTCCAACAGGACAACGCTTGTCTGCATACAGCTGCTATTTCGAGAGCTTGTCTTCAAAGCACTGACACTCTGTCATGGCCAGCCGCATCACCAGACCCATCGCAGATTGAAAATGTGTAGGATGATATTGGACGCACTATCATCTACACTCCATCCCTACCGCACAATCTGCAGGAACAGCGTGAGAAGATTCAAGCTGCATTGGATGGTTTATCTCAGGACACCATTAGGAACCTGTACTACTCCATGCCAAGACGTCTGGCATGCTGTGTGAGCAAACATGGTGGCCCGACGCCATACTGAGAGACACTATTTATTGGCGTGTAGCTTAATAAATAGTGCCCATATCAGTCTCAATGTTTAATCATTCGTTGTCCCTGGTAAACTTTGCCTTCCACCCGAATAGCATTGAAATCCGACACGTCTTTCTGGGTCAATTATTTTTTTGACGATGAGTGTATAATCGCACTTCACTCTTGATTATTTTCACATTTGAAGATTTGGCTCGCTGTGAGCCTGAAAAGTCTCATGTTTTTAACTATGGCAACGTTTTCGTGCATTTAATTGTAAATAAAAGTGTTTGAATAGGTCATTCGTTTTTAACTGACAATTTTTAAATCATTGTGCATAAACGGAAATCTTAATGCCCAATTGTGACCAGCACGAAATGTTTATTCATATTGCACTAAACGCAACTCCAGATCTTCTGAAGCCTGTAGGATTTGTTTGCACCTATGGCAACACAGTAAGTGGTAAATCTGAAAGGCGAAATTTGCAATTCAAGAAACAGTGCAGTATTTTCTCGCTAGCTGGCAGCCAAAAACAAATATCAACTGAATTCTATCTGCACCGTAATTTTCTTGTTTCGAAAGAGAATTCCTTTGGCAAAGAAAATTAATTTTCCCGGAAATTACGTCGAACTGAAACAAAGGGAAACAACAATGAAACAACATCCATGAGTTGAGGTCATTATTTTCTCATCCGGATGTTTTGTTTCACCCGCGAAGTGAATCGATATTATCATTTTCCCCGCATTTCATCCGAGGAAGTACTTTCTGGCGTGAGAAATGATGGCTTAGTTCGTTTAACTCTCATTCCGTCATTCGGCGTTATTGCGTCTGATGTAGGCCCTGTATTTACAGTTATGATTATAACCAGTGCCAGATGGAATTCGGGCCTGCTTGCACGGAGAAGGAAGCAGCTTCGCATGAGGAAGGCAAGATGCGAAACAAAAATCCTTGTCCACATATCAATTCTTTCTCAGAGATTATTGTTTGTTTACTTCCCTCAGTTTGTCTTCAGCGACTATTATTCATTTTCTTCCTCTTCCTTCCCTTAGTTTTCGTTTCCATTCCATGTATCTTGCGCTGGTGTCCGTATGTTGTTTCTCATACTTTCTCCTTTGAAACATAAAGCTCCTAATCTTTCTTATCTTTTTCTTCCTACCATTATATTCAATTGCTTTTCCCTCTCATCCATTTGAGTTTCAAAAAATTAAAGTTCACCTCAAAACGTATCTGCGCCATGCGAATGAGGAAGTAGCGCATTAAACAACGATTGCGATGCAACAGATCTAAAGCAACTTCTTATTAGTGAAACATCAAATGGCGTTGTATGATTTCAGCAAGGCAGAAAGTGCCTGTTTCTTTTTCTCTTTAAATTCTAGAAATTCAATGTTTTTATCTCGCTGCATGATACCACAAAACTCACATTAATTTAATGATGTTCTTTTACTTGGGAATGATTTAAAAAAAGCATTCCGAAAATGAGCTAAAGAAAAATTGGATGTTTAGCGTCTCTTTCTCTCGCATTCGCATTTCTTCTGAAGTATTTATACACTCCTTTTAACCTTAAGCAACCTCGAGCACAGCGCATAGAAACAAATTTTTAATAAGAACCTGCATATATACAAAAAAAAAAAAAAAGGTAATGCCCTTTCCAATAAATGTATTCAAAGCTACCAGTATTTTATTTTTCCACTAACGAAAGGAATGTTAGAGTATGAAAAATTCGTAAATAATATATCCTCGAAAAAGCTACAAATGTGGGGAAAATATTACAAAAAGACCCTTCAAAATGCACAAAATGAATGGTGGTTATCTAGAAATTGCGATATCATGAAAGGGTATTTTTTCCCGATTTTTTACATATAATCCTAAGATATTCCCTGAGATGTTACATATCCATACAGACTTCTCTGAGATTCAGAGGTTAGCTCTTCAAAGAAAACTCATCTGCTAAACTGAAGTTACTGATGGCGCAATATTTTATCTTCTTTTGATGTATCAAACGTCTCCATTTACAGCGATCTTGGCACACAACACTAGCTTCACTGACCTCCATCACTCGCCTCAAGCAATCCTCTATTGTACTTCAAACTCATCTTTTTATCTTGAAAATATTTCTGAATCTGGTTCTTCCACGATTTCATTGGCGTCCTTCTAGCATCTTTTCCTATCACCTGGTCTGTATAAATTCCCCTAACATCTCATCGCTCATTCTTCCAACACGGCCAAGCCACTTCAGGAAATTTCTCGCCAACTTACTGACAACAGTTTGCTTTACGTCTGCTACATATCTTCGTTCCTCGTATGATCGGAATACGTTTTACCACAAACTCTTCCCAAGAGCCTCGTCTCACCATAAAATGAAATTATATACTACGTAGTAATGCGAACTTATTGGCCATTTGAATTTCTAAAAATTAAGATCACCTTAAAGCGTCAGTTTGCTGTCTACCTTTCTGGACTTTTACACCTCAAGATAAAACTGTCTTTGCACGATTATAAAAACCTCCATCTAGTACACCACCATTCACAAGCTAAAATATTTATTATTTACACTTAAGAACAATATGTACAGATAAAAGCATCATAAAATTAACTAGGCGAGATCTTTCGGGTCTCCTAGGGATCCATTATCAAACCTGAAAGTGCCACCCAAGTGCAGTGCACAAGACTTCTTATATAAAGAGAAGACGATCGTCATGCATCTGTAACCATGGACACAACAATGTATACAAATGTTATTGTACCCGGAAATTAAACAACTCACTAATACATATTATTTATAAACTGGGAGGTTTTATAATCGTGAAAAAGGCAGTTTTATCTTGAGGTGTAAACATTGAGGCACGAAATAAAATATTAGGATACCTTTCTTGAAAAAGCTAAATGGTTGATGTGCGAAAGCTTGGAAACTTATTTCTATTTTACGCCAATAAATTCCGATTTCTCGTATAGTTTTAATTTATTAAAAAAAGACTCGTGCAATGTACTTTCTAAAATTGGGTTTCATAACAATATAAATATTCATAGTGAAGGCGAATTTTTAAATTTTATGATTCAAATACAGTGAATGGAAAGCTACCTTTGAAAAGCAGCTAGCTACAGTTACATTCTTGAAAAAGTAGCTAGCTATAGTTAAATTCTTGAAAAAGTAGCTAGCTACAGTTACATTCTTGAAAAAGTAGCTAGCTACCGTTACATTCTTGAAAAAGTAGCTAGCCACAGCTTCAACTACTTTTTCTTAGAAGTAAATAGTCACACTACATTTTCTGAAAAGTAGCATTTTCAGATAAAAAGTGAGGAAACTATTACGTTTTAGCTACTTTTTTAATTTCAGACTTCAAAGTGTAAATTCTCAGGATGATCTTTATATCTACATACTTACCATGACATTCGGAGTTAAGTAAGTATGAAGGTAAACTGCGGAAATAATTTTTCTTCGCATTTATCTCAGCTCTGCTCATTATTTTAAAATACTGTAGCATAACCATTGGTATATATTCTAGGCGAGTTCGATTAGCTCCAAAGCGCAGTGAATTCAAATAAAAACTACACATGCGAATTCATTCCCTTTAACAATGAGGATCGAATCCCGCAGCTAGCGTTCCTCCATAAAACAGCTAGTGCTATAGTCCCGTACGTGCAATCTCTTGAGTCTCAGGCTGAATGAGACGACTTCCCACTTAGCCGTTTGGTTAGCTTTTACAAAGGAAGACAAGTCAGGTACGTATGTGTAGGCAAGCCACACTCTGCCGCCCTCACTGTCCCAACCAATTGCACTTCACGAAATCTTGAAATGTCATATGATTTGAAAATGTTTTCCCTGTTTTATTGAAGTAGCACAATTTGTAGCGTAATTTTACGCTTCAAGATACTTCATTTTCTAGCGTGCTTCTGCTATATACATACATACATATCACTCAGCTGTTCTCTGAGATTCAGAGGTTAGCTCCACAAAGAAATACAAACTACCAGATAAATCTTTTACTGATTATTTACTTACTGTTCTCGTATCAAACCCCTCCATTTACAGCGATCTTGACACACAACTCGAGCTTCACTAACATTTATCATTCGATGTACACAAGACCTTTCATACTTCATACTCATAATCTTTTCCTCATGCAGACACTTCTGAATCTGACCCTCCCATGATTTGCTTGACCCTCTCCTCTGCCTTTCCTTCCTGCCACTTGGGCTAAAAATAATTTCTTAGTAAGCATCTCATCACCCATTCTTTCAACATGGCCAAACCACCGAAGCAAGTTAGTCTCCACCTTGCTAAGAAACTTTTGTTTCATATTACACAACTGCAACAAATCTTCATTCCTCACACGATTAGAACGTACGTGTCTTGCCACAAATCCCCCGGAAGCAACGCATTTCTCCAGCACACAAAAAACTCCTATGTTTCTTCTGTAGTACCCAGGTTTCACTGTCATACTTCTGAGTAGGAACAATTACACTTTCATACACATCCATGCAGGACTCTCTTGAGAACCCTTCATTCCTGTGAAAACCTCCCCAAACAGCTATGACTTTCAATGAAGAATTCACTCGCCTACTAATTTCACCATCTAATTTGTTCTCTCTGTCAAGCATGCTTCCTAAATACACAAACTCATTCACCTGGTCAATCGCTGTGCCATTTTGACTTATATTACATTCAGTACCAACAGCTCCTTGCTCAAAAACCATAAATTTGGTTTTTCCTTATTTACACTCAGTTTGAATTTCTTGCAAACTTCGTACACCTGGAACAACATACTCTGCAACTCACTTTTGCCCTCTGCCAACAGGACTGTGTCATCAGCATACAGCAATCTGCACACACGGATATTACCAAGACATAAAGCAATATTGTCCATCTTGGCATCACGCATGCATGCATGCATCCATACATATATTAAACAGCCATGGTAACATTACACAAACTTGTCTGACTCCTGCACCAATAGAGAACCATTTTGATAAAACACCATTCACTCGTACACAAGCTCTACTGCCAACATACATGGCTTTTACACTATAAAGTAGATTCCCAGTAACACCATATTTATTCAATACCTTCCACAAAAGTATTGAATTATTTGTATAGCGTTACTGCTACTGCTAGTAAAAACTACAGCTACAACTGTGCGTGTCTACAGCTACAGTTTTGGAGCACAACTACGATTTTTCTCCGCGTTGGGTAGCATCGGGAGCATGGACGCATTGGAAGCATGTCACACTTTGAACGCCTATATCGTCGAAACTAATAATCGTTGAGAAATAAATAATAAATCATTAGATAGGTCGTAGAATCCGTTTATAACAAAACAAATTTCAGCCCTTCACTCCCTTAACTCTTCGATACAGTAGCGTTAGAAAGTTAAGTTAAATGTCGCGTGATTTTGTTTCGCCGCACGCCATTTTAAAGTTCATAACTAGTGAATAGATAATGATAGCGATGAAGTCAGCCTCGCATTTCATAGCTAACGGTTAGAGCTAACGGACGTATGTGATAAACCGAAATAAAGTGGATTTTTTAATTTTTAGATAAAAAAAATTGTGACGAAAATTTAGAAATGCCGCGAAAATCCAGAGAAAATAACTATAAGAACCGATGAAAGTGAACGAAAAAGCTAGAGGAGAACGAGAAAAACCCTAAAAGGCCTGCTACGTCATCGACCGAAAGGTCACGGGAATTAGTCCAGTCAACGAAGGCTGAAAATGGGTAAATATAAGAAATAAATATGAAAGTTTTGAAACTTGGCACACTTGTTTATAGGTATCTAGTGAAGATTATATCAAAAGTCCTGACGAATGAGAGGTGAGCTCTGGCCGCCATCTTGAAACATATGTACTTTTTTTATTTTTTGTGAATATCTCGGAAACGGTTGGTCGTAGCCCACAAATATTATTCACAAAATTGAAGCTTACAAACTTTCCTACAAAAAAAAAGTTCTATTCACTTTTTTTGTATCTCTAATAGTTTTTGAGATAACCGGGTGTCAATGTTGTACTGTTTCGCTGATCGCTACGTTATCACTAGCTTATTTGTATGAAAAAAAACGTAGTGATAACGTAGCAAACATTGTGACGAAAATTTAGCATTGTACTACATTGACACCCGATTATCTCAGAAACTATTAGAGATACAAAAAAAGTGAATTGAACCTTTTTTGTAGGAAATGTTATGAACTTCAATTTTGTTAATAATATTTTGGCTACGACCAACCGTGTTCGAGATATTTACGAAAAACCAAAAAAACGTGCTTATTTTTCAAGATGGCGGCTAGAGCTCACCTCTGATTCGTCAGGACTTTTGTTATAATCTTCACTAGATACCTATAAAACAAGTGTGCCAAGTTTCAAAACCTTTAATTTATTTCATCTGAAAACCCTATTTTGACCGGACTAAACGTCCGCGCGCCAGGATGCGTTTCACCCAAGGAGGTTAGAGTAATACTTTTGGAGATGCCCTGAGTCTTTTAACCATGAAGCCGCAAACTGTGGGAATTTGTCGTTGTTTACATGATACCTATGTAATTTCAGCTGTGTGTATTTTGGAATAGTGAGGCTTTTGGTTGCAGAAACAGTGTTAATATCAAACCGGAATGAATTATACATCTTATACGAGTGAAGGTTTTAATTTTAACGTTATGTTTTGTTTAGAATTCGCACTAGCATTTGTGTATTTCAAATAAAAATAAAAATGGGAAGGAATCTCAAAATAAATTTTAATTTTATAAATTCAGCATTTTCTCACACATAGGCAGCAATTTACGATGCGAAATTGGAAACATTTGGGAAGAAAGAAGGCGATTCAGCCAACACAAAATACATTGCAATAGTATTGAAACCTATCAGCTTCCCCACACTTTGACGGCTATCGCTCGCGGTTATAGGCTTCACGCAAAGTGGTACTACTCCATTAGCGAGGGCATCTCCAAATATCTTATTTTAACCTCCTTCGTTTCACCGGAGTTCGACTCTAGCTAGAGCCATATCCTTTCACTTCAACTGTACAAACTTAGCCTAAACAGCAAGAACATATGGAGATTGGTGCCATCGATCCGCATTTTCAAATTTTCATACCGAGCATGGAATACCAATGTACATTGCCAGTCTTCACAACTTTGCTGAATAATGAATGCATTACATCTCAAACCTTTGCACCACCAATGCATTCTGAATCTAGACAAGAACAAGAGCAACAAGAAGTAGAGTACATTAAGCCAGAGACGTATCTCTAAATTTATAACAAGGCAACTAAGGAGTTTATACAGTCGTTTCTGCAGAACGATTTAAACAATTTTAGCAATAACTACTCACAACGATAATACTACGCCTTCTACTTCTATTAACATAAATTAATAATCAGAATTGGTTACTACGAATTGCTTTTACTATAAGTTGCTTTTAAATAAATAAAGTAAAACATTTCTTTCGTTTTAATTCTTAATAATTTTATATCTGAAAAAAATCAAAGGGGCGCAGTAACAACTGTGCCCCAACCTACAACCTAGCTAAGTCAACTGTCGTTCGCTGAATACTTAAAGGACGTAGAACTAGTGAGATAGTGCCACGAAATAGTGACAGTGGGCGTAGTTCTACGTTGTAGGTTACGGCACAGTTGCTACTATGCCTCTTTGATTTTTTTTTATTTATAGAGGTGTTACATGCCACGCTACTGTACAGTACCAGCGGCACTTCGGATCACTAGTCAAATGCTTTACATATGTTCAATTGTATGCGTATTTTTCTCAATTGAATTATATTACGATATACAAACATACAAAATCTTACCTGCAGCAATATATGTAATCATTCAATATGATATATTTCTGAGGTTATAATTACAATTTTATTTAAATGTTTCTGGGTAATATATTGGGTTGGTGCGAATGAAATGTCCGGCGCGAACGAGCAGTGGAGACAGGCCCCAGCGGAATAGAATCACCCACAGGTGTTGCGAATATTACGTCACAGAGTTACTCTAAATAGCAAGCATGCGTGTAAAGAACAAGGTTCAGGCGTGGTTTATTTGGACGTAACGTGGTTTGCAAAGGAAAGATGCAGACGCCGGATTCGAGTCATCTTCCTGTATGAATTTAAATTGGTTCATTCCGCAGGAATTGCCGCTCGAAACGTTAACAAAGCGTTTGGGGAGAATACAGCCAACGAACGAAAGATTCGGCGATGGTTTGTGAAGTTTCGAAGCGGAGATACGGACCTGCAAAACGAAGCACGTAGTCACCGAGCTGTTGCAGTTTCTGACGATGTTCTGTCATGTGTGGTCAAAGCGGGCCTCCGAAAAACGTATCGTGAGGTAGCGGCAGAGGTAGGTGTCCACCACACGACAGATGTTCGGGGTCTGGCTGCGCTGGGTAAGGTCAAAAACTGGACATGTGGCTACCGTATGAGTTGACAACTGCCAAAAAGACTAGGCGTTTGGAAGTCTACCCGTCGCTACTTGCCAGGAATAAACAGGAACCTCTACTGCATCGAAACGTCACCTGTGGCGAGAAGTGGGTCGTTTATTGTAATCGGAGACAATGGTTAAGCAAGGCACAGTCTGCTGGACGGCATTCTAAGCCATCCCTACACACCAAGAAGATTATGCTCCTTGTCTAGAGGTCCACAACCGGGATAATTCATCGGGATATCTTGGTCATCACTGCAGAACATTATTGTAAAACCAGCACTGCAGAACGTTATTGTAAAATCATCACTGCAGAACGTCATTGTGCTGAATTATACCAGATGCACCGGAAAGTGCTGCAGAAACAACCGGCTTTGGTCAACAGATATGGTGTTCTTCTGCTGCAAGACAACGCCCGCCTTCATATCGCCCAACGAACAATTCAATGAAGCACTGCCTCATCCTGCGTATTCCCGTACTTGTCTCCGACAGACTATCATCTGTTTCGCCGCCTGGATCACTTCCTGTCCAAGGAAACAGTTCACTGCAGACAACGAGGTTCAATGTGCAGTTGATGACTTCTTCGGATCCCAGCCCCTTTTTCTTTCCGGGATCATGGCCTTGCCAAACAGATGGAATCATTGAATCGAGTGGTATTATTTTGCCTAAGTAAGCTGTCCTACTTTACCGTTCTTGGCGTCTACGTGTGCTGGTCCTTTGCCGGACATTTCATTAGCACCAACCCAAGAGTAATAAAGTATGTGTTATTTCTTTATACAGGCAAAATTTTAAGCATAAATGTTTGAAAACTTAAAGTCAATGGGTCGAGAAACTGATGTAAGTGACGGGGGAAAAAAGAGAGTCATAGTTTTTGGCCGGTTAAAAAAGGTACAGCAGTATCAAGGAAGTTGCTGCATTTGCAGATGTTAGCAAAGAACCATTCTATGTGTTTATAAATACTGGTGTAAGTCAAACTTGACCAAAAATAAATGGAAAAACTGTGGACGAAACACCGTTTTTTGACAACTCGTGACCGGCGCAGGATTCCTCGTCTGGCCAACGAAAACGGCTTTCAAACAAGGCAGGAACTCCTCCCAAACTGTTTAGAATGGACCTCACACGTCTGTATCTTCATCGAATGGATATCAGGAGTAGAAATAGAACACTGAAACTAATGTTAACTGCCGCTAAGAAAAAGCTAGAGTAGCTTGGGCCGAAGCTTACAAGAGATGTACTGTTGATCAGTGGAGAGCTATCATATGGTCTGATGTATCCCAATTTTGCCTATAGCCAAATAACGAAAGGCGTAAGATCATAAGGAGGTCAAGAAAGAAACATTCAGGCCAGAGGGTGTTCAAAGAGTGCTTGCCAAAGGCACACCGGTAGAGGTGAAGTATATGATGAATCTGCATGCTTACAGAGAAATTTTAGACAATCATGTGTTTCCTTTTGCATGCCATTTACACTATTCTTACCAAGTAACTTACCCGATTCACCACGATTATAACTGTAGGATTTATAGAGATAAAACTACAACAGATTGGGGTGAAGAGCATGATACAGCTTTTGGGGCACATGGACTGGCCAGCTAAATAGCCAGATTAAAATCCCATCGTGAATTTATGGGACCACCTTGAACGAAGTGTAAAAACCAAACTTCAGAAATCCCAGAATCTCAAAAAAATACAAGATAACTGTCCTTTTTAAGATCAAAAATTGACTAAGGTCATTGAAATCATCTAGTTGAATCTCTTCCAGTAAGAATTAATGATGTACTTTCTGCAAGTGTTGATATAACTAGGTATTAAAAGTAAATTTATGGAGGTGACTAATTTTTTGTCCGGAGTCTTTAGACTTTCATCAAGGGGTTTCCATCATTTTTCGCAAATAATTGAAGGCTTCCTCTACAACCCGTGGTCAAAGGAACACTTTCTAATTTCCCGTGTGACGTCGTCCACAAAAAAAATTATAAAATCAAGGGACAAAAGAGGTACGTTTTCGAAGTGGAAAAAACAAATATCCAGGTACCTTGGATATACGGACTTTGAATTCTCAAACCTGCTATGAGCTATGCTGTGATAAATTTACAACTGGAATTTTTACGAACTACTAAAAATGTAGGTACATCAGTTACCTACTATCCAATTCTTTCTAGCATAGATAATATGTTAACTGCATCGTTTCTTTTTCCGAAACTTAAGTTTTAGAATTCAAAACCTCACTGAAATAATCGGTTTTCATAACAATGAATTATTACTCTTATTTTTCGGTAACTGGTAAATTCCCACACCAAAAAATTATGTGGGGGAGGGGGGATTACCACACAGAAGAGCTCTTACATAAGAAAATTCCCCACGTATATCTCCCCTGCCTTTTCCAATCATGGACCGTGCACAAATTGAATTTTACACACAGGTATCGAATGTGGGAGAGATTTCCGGTGTCACCATTTTCCATTTCCAAACAGTTTTATACCAAATGCAGCCTTACAAGTAGCACGAATATGTGAGGGAAATTACCAAGGTTAGCATTTCCATTTTACGGCAATTTACAGATGTTTTCATAAGTACAAGCGGCACCCTGAAAGTAATGTCTCCTCTTTAATAATAACTTTTGAAGTTATTTTAAAGAGGAGGCATTACTTTCAGGATGTAACATGGTATGTTACCAATGTGGTAACAATTTTTTTAAGAATCGGAAATAAAGATCATGAATAACGGAGAAAAGCAGCGCGCCGTAATTGAATTCCTGGAAAAAGAGAGATTTGAGGCTCCGGAAGTCCACAGAAAACTCCGCTACCACAATCGATATCAGTAATGTCCGAAGATGGGTGAAGAGCTTTCAAGAGGGTCAAAGTTCAGCGTCGGACAAACAACGGACTAGAAGACCCACATCTGCAGTGACAGATGCCAACAGACGAGTGAAAGGCCTCATCACAGTTGATCGTCGTGTCAACGTCCAGGAGTTGCAACAATAAACAGCTCACTATGTGCAGACATTGAAGAAGCTAAAGAAAGCTTTCAAAAGGAAAAGACGTGACATTCCATTTTATAGTGTTGTTTAACACCATGATTACGCACGTCCCCACACCTTAATGGAGACTTCACAGGCTATTGACAAAATGGCGTGGACGGTGATGTCCCAACCCCCCACAGTCCTGATTTGGCTCCCTCAGTCTTGTTCCTGTTTTCCACTTTGAAAAACACCCTTCGTTGGGAACGTTTCGACGATGTGACAGACGTAAAACTGGCTGTAAACTCATAGGTGAAACGACAGTCTCAGTAATTTTTCCAAAATAGATTTTACCAGTGGGTTCAAAGATGGCGGAAATGTATAAAAAGCGATGAACAATACTTTGAATAGGCTAGCATTATTAACAATATGCACAGTATTTTTCCACAAAGTTTCACATTTTTGTTGCTACAAATAAAAATCTTATGAGGGACAAGTTATTACTTTCAAGATGCCCTTTGTTACAAGTAAAATATGGATGAAATTCCTGGGGTCGGCATTTCGACTTTTACCGCAATTTACAGGTGTTCCACAAGTGCCAGTAAAATGTGGGGAAATTTATTGGGTCGGCATTTCGATTTTTACCGCAGTTTATACCTGTAGTAACAGACGGTTTTAGAAGTTGCATGCCGCTACTTCTAAGACCGCATGTTACTATAAACTGAGGCAAAAGTTAGAATGTTGACAGCGGAAATTTCCCCCACCCTAAGACCGTCTGTTACTACATAAACTGCGGTAAAAGCCGAAATGCCTACCCCGGAAATTTCATCCATATCTAACATGTACTTGCACAAACATCTGTAAATTGCCGTAAAAATGAAAATGCCAACCCCGATAATTTTCTCCACATATTTGTGCTATTTGTAAAGCTGCAGTTTGTTTTAAACTGCTTGGAAATGGAAATGGTGAACTCGGAAATCTCCCCTCACATTCGATACTTTGTGTAAAATTCAATTTGCGCAAGGTCCCTGATGGGAGAGATTTCCGTGAAGGAATTTTCCTATAGGGGAGTTTTCCAATGAGAGGGAATTTACTACCGGTGAAGGAATTTATCTGTGGGGGACTTTACCGTGATCCTTTTTTTCTTTTTCATGTCGTCCAGGAATCCTATTCTATTTTTTCAGGTTGTCCGCGATTCAGAAAAGTTCAAAGAACCATTGTTCTAGATAAACAAAGGTTCTCTTCTGAATTGAACATGTAGTAAACGGAATATAAAGTGTACAGACGTACCATTTCTCATAGGAATTTCTCCCCCAAATGATGTTTAGATCTGACGCTATAATTTTGTTACAAATGTAAAGTATTTTTCTCTTCTACACGTAAGTACATACCAGGCAGGTAACACTCGATCCCCAAATATGTAAACAAACAGTGGCGCACGGACGGAGGGGGTCCAACAGGTCCGGACCCCCCTTAAAAATAATAGCAATGGCCCTAAGATATTGTGCTATTTCAAAAATAATGCATAGTTAATTCATGCATACCATATTGCATGCACATGCAAGATATGTTGTTTAAATTAAGAAAGAAAAATAGTTAAAGCATGTGTATTCTTTTAGTCCTTCTTGAGAGAAGTTCCTCCTGGAAAAACATGAGCTTCAGCTAGGATCTGAGTGTTTATTCTACGTCTCCGGGGAGATGTGAGTGTGGGCTAGCGACTGTCGCGGTACTTATCTTAGTTATGATGTTGCGTTAATCGGTCAGGGGGTAGGCGGTATGGGATGTGTAACACTGTTGATACATCTGCTCGGTAAAAGAACCTGTGACCTTGCTGAAAGCTGCGGTGACCTCTGATCCTTCGCCCTTCGGACATAGTTACTTCTGGTTCCTAATGGCTATCCAGAAATTTTCTTGTTTTTGTATCAAACTGCTCTCTAGATATTCATCGAAAACATAGGATAGACGGACGGACGAACAGACACACAAAGTGCAAGCATGGTGTGACAGTTATGTGCAGTGCGCAAAACCCATGCACAAAATTTCAGATCTATCTCCAACGGTTAGCAATATATTTATCAAAAACAGGCGGACGTACAGACAGGCGGACAAAATGTGCTAACGTGATTTTATGTGTAAGAGTTGCTTTCTGACCTGAAAGTCATCCTGTAAATTTCAAGTCTCCGACCAAGGAGGTTCAACGAAGTATTAGGTAAGTCTCCAAGCCATGATAATATTTGTAGTGTCAGCATTTATCTACACCAGGTCTACACACACACACATTTTTTTTTCTACGAGAAGATATTTTCTGGACCCCCGCCCCCTTATCAAAATACTAGTAGGGTGTGCCATTGTAAACAATACTTTGTACTTTCTCATCTCCGTTGTAGCAAGAAATCGCACCAAAAGCTCGTTTGCTTTTGTTTTCGTGAAAACGAAAATTCTCTATGTGAAAACATTTCTCGGAAAAAATAACCATTTGCTTTAGTCGCTAATATCAACAAAGTGGAAACGGAATTTGGTTTTAACCTTTAAAGAAATAAACCGTCCCATTTCAGGTTCTCATCGTACATCCCGAGTTCAGTTGTGATTAATAAATAGTGCATAGGGTGGTGGATGGGGTCTTTCGTTTCACTCAATGAACTTTGCCATCTGATCACTTATCAAGTCAATTTTCGTTTTGCGAAACTAAAAGATTTGTTTTGTTTTTTTAATCCGGTAGCAAAATGGTGAAGCACAGGGCCAGGCTTTTGTCATTAGCACTAGATAGGAAGACCTAGTGGTAATAATGATAAGATTGGTGTCAATCAAATTCTGCAAGATGGCTGGCGATATCGTTTTGTGTTATTAATTTGTAATTTTAAAGCATGCCATAGAAACGGCCCTGATTGGCTAAAGAAAGCAACTTCTGGTGCACGTATAACTGAACACTTAGTGAAAAGTCATCCGCGGTCTTTTTCTAAGGTATCTTTTTTTAATAAAATTTCCATCTCTGGAACAAAAAAACGTCATAAAAATATGATACCATGTAAACAAAAGATCCAATTATACTGTTTTAAGTTTAATCAAATCGCACAGATGTCCGGAAGCTCTACTGCTCCCTCCGGTGACTCTAACCCCCCCCTCTTCCACTTTAGTTTGTTCCAAGACAGTTTCTTTTCCACGTCGCATGGCAATCGTTTTAATGCTTCCGCAGCGGAAATTTTCAGATATCATCTTCTGTGAGTAGCGGAAAGGATGAATTAAATTATGTAAAAAAATGAGAGAGAAAAATCCATCAGTTGGAAGACGAAGTGAGGTGACGTTTGCAAAAACAGAAGACCCGCACATGATAATGCCGGAGACAAATAAGAGACGCAGTTTGAAATGATAAGGAAAAAAATCTCAATAAGTGCTGAATCAATAAGACTTGCGGATCCAGCCTCGGGGCACAAGGGATGATGACTACGTTGGAAAAAAGGGGACAGGTAGGCAGAAAGAAAATAAATTAAAAAAAAAAAGAGAGAGAGAGAAAGGCAAGAAAAGGTGAAGAAAGAATAGTAAGGAAGATGCTACACAGAGTGAGTATGGCTTGAAACGAAAATGACTTTCCGAACAAAATTGCTGATAACGCACTTGTGGATGGGGCGGAAGAAAAAAAATGACTGAAAAACACAGGGCAAGAGACAGTGTGTCAGATTCATATGGAGTCACTAAGTCGTGAAACGGGAAGCTAAAAGAAAGATGAGCAAAGGAAGATGAAACAATGGAGTCAAGGAGCAATTGTGACGTTAGGTTTAAAGAAATGGATATAGAAAGACACTGAAGGTTCCATCTTTTATTTGTTTTCACATTTTTATTGCTTGCTTAAAAGTCTTTCATCTCTTTCATGATGTAGAAAAATGTTGAGGCCGATTTATTAATGTCTCGACTCTAGTTATCAAGAAATAAAATTCTTGAAAAAGCAGATAAATCTAATATTCATTTTTTTCTGTTTGGAAATCAATGTATATTCCACGAGACAAAACAATGAAGAGTTAGCGTATAAAACTTCGAAAATCATAATTCAACGACAAAAATATCTGTAGTGGATAGAAACAGCATTTCATTTTTGAAACAAACTTTTTAAATGAAACAAAACGACGGGAAACCTTTGATTATTTTGGTACTTATAGCGTAAAAGCCATTTGCCAATGGCGGGAATCGAACTTGCATCCTTCCACTCCGGAGCTTAATGCTTTCCCAAATAAGCTACACCGTTAGAGTCTGTGGCTGCAACCTTACCGTCTTGACATGCGCATTATCTCTATAGCGCGTCGCATACTTCAAAATGGGGCAACTATTTCGCGACTTAATGGTTCAGCGAGCTGGAAGGAACTAATTCGGGGTTAGCAAAGTGCGATGAAATATGCTCAAACGAATATGTTTGCAGCGTAAGAAGTGGGCGGAACACAACTCGAACGAGTGAACCGGCCAATCAGAAAGCGTTACTTTCCCTCTAGCTTTACTATTCAAAGTGGTAATTTAAGGTTATGATTGACTTCAATCACAGGCGTAGCAAGGCATTTCTACGTCCGGGGCAAACCACAAAATATTGCTCCCCCATGTCTCTTTTGAATTAGGTATATAGAGAGAGCGAAAATGCAAACAAGGTAACAGTTAAAAATGTTTTTGAAGTTCTAAAGCGCCAAAAGGCTGCATTAAAGGAAAATCAAATTAAATACGGAAAACACTAAGACTAAATTTTTCAATAATTACTGAATAGCAAGACCAAAACTTTACTAACCACTGGGATACGAAGAGAGGCATATAGAGCTATGGTAAGCTGTTCTCAGTGGCGTTGTCAAGGGCCATGCACGGACAACACCCAACCAGGCTCTACAGATACCTGAAGGTGTGGGTTTCTGCGAGAATCTAGTCTGCAAGGTATTGGCAACGAGCCAACCTGAACCAGCAACAGAAAAAATAAAATGAAAAAATAAAAAATAATAAAAAATAAAAAATAATAAGTTTTAACATTGTAGGATCAACAGTAAAATAAAGAGTGAAGGTATATATGTTTTAGGCTATTATACCGAGAAACTGATAGCAATTGAGAAAAATATTTGTAGACAACAACAACTATGAGTCATTGTTCAAAAACCTAAAACTCTATTAAACCTCGTGAAAAACAATCGGGCCGCCCCGGTGGTGCAGTGGTCTTAGCGATGGCCTCTGATCATTCGTCCGAACGGGGTCCGGGTTCGAATCGCGGTCAGGCATGGATGTTGTGTTTGTCTTACGGCACTGGCTCTCTCTCTTCCCTGGAACCAGTGACCCTAAATTAGGGACTGGTGACTGCTTATAGCCCATTGAGTTGCTCACGGTGGTCGTTAAACCTTAAAAAAAAAAAAAAAAAAAAAAAAACATTCGGCTACCTATCCGCTTCATTTAAAAATATTTTTCTCAATTCCTATCAGTTTCTCGGTATAATAGCCTAAAACATATATACCTTCACTCTTTATTTTACCGTTGATCCTACAATGTTAAAACTTATTAGGGGCCCCCAAGTGCTGTATGACGGATCACTTACAGCCAACCTTTACTAATTCATTTTGTATTAAACTTACGCAGTTCATACTTTGTTTTTACAGTCACTGTGATGTTCATTGCTCACTAGATTTTATTTTCATAGTGCTCATTACATTAGCCCTTTTTTTTATTAACACCGCAGCTTATCTGGCTGTGGTACTAAAATGTTTTTGTCGTCATAGTTTTCTGTTATCTTCATTCTGTATCATTCGTATTCCGACTGCGACTTAGAGAGCACTGACATTGGGCATTTACTGATTCCAGCTCTTATTGTCATCAGAAAAGTCGCTTTTATTATGGTCCGGTGCTTTCCTCAAGAAGACGGTCGATGCTTTTCATTCTTTATTTTTCGTGATCATCTGTTTTGCTTTCTAATGCTACGTTTTTAAATGGTCTTGGACGATCAATGCTCTTCATTCTTTGTTTTTTTATCATAGGTTAGGGCTACGTTTAAAAGCGTACTCAAGTTTGGAACGGGTTTTTGAATTAATAATGTGAGTATGTATATATATATATATATATTGCATTTATATATACACTATCTGCCAACAAGTAATTGGATACCCCTACAATCGACGATATCTACGGTCCTGATACACATCACGGCCGCCGCCGCCGTTAAATATCGTGTGGGAAACAACAACGCAACCAGTCGCATGCAAGATGCCACGCAGTTCGGAGCTCTCTGATTTCGAGAAAAGTGTAATCGTTGGGTATCACAGAAATGGCCGATCCATACGTGTCATATCTAGCGAGTTGAATTACCCAAAATCGACAGTGGCCTACGTGATTGTCAAGTGGAAGATGAGAGGTGACTGTTGGAATGTGCCGAGACCCGGCAGACCCACAAAACTAGGAGTTAGAAACATTCGGAAGAATCACACCAAATCGATGGGCCACATCCGCGAGGAATTTCAAGAGGCATCCGGGAGTGTTCTTTCGATGAATACCATCCGTAAGAAGCCCATCTGCTCGGTTATTATGGACGTGCTGCCGCCCACAAGACTTTGATCACCAAGTCCAATAGCGCTGCTCGGCTAACGTGGTGCAAAGAACGTCGACAGTGGACCGTTGAACAGTGGAAACAGGTTCTCTGGAGCGACGAATCAAAGTTCACCCTCTACCGTTCGGATGGCAGGGTCTGGGGCTGGCGTCTGCCTGGAGAACGCCTCCTGCCGGAATGTATTGTGCCAACTGTGAAGTTCGGCGGCGGTGGAATTATGCTATGGGGGTGTTTCTGCTGGTATGGCACGGGACCCTCGGTCGCATTCCTGGTAGACTCAACGCCGAGATCTACTGCACCATTTTGGATGACCATGCGTTTCCTACGTTGTGGCAGTTTTACGGGGGGGGGGACCCATGTTACTTTCAGGATGACAATGCCACCTGTCATGTAGCAAAGTCCACCATGGTTTGGTATGGTGACATTGGGGTTAATCAAATGAACTAAACAGCACAAAGCCCGGACCTTAACCCTATCAAGCACCTCTGGGACGCATTGGTGCGTCGACTTAAGAAGGTGCCACCACCGTCCGAAATCGGTGAAGGAACTGACCTGTCCTCTCCAAGCCGAAGTGGAAGAAAATACCGCTAGCCGTCGTACAACGCCTGGTTGAGAGTATGCCCCGGAGGGTCGCAGCTGTAATCGCCGCTCGTGGAAGCTCCACCAACTATTGAAGGTGAATAAACTTCATTTTCCTTTGCTATCACAGGTGTCCAATTATTTGTTAGTAGATAGGGTATATATATATATATATATATATATATATATATCATCATCATCATCATTGTCAACCATTATCAATCCACTGCTGGACGAAGGTCTCCCCAAGTTTCCTCCACAACGGTCTGTCTTGTGCCAGTCTCCTCCATGTCACCCCTGCATACTTTCGAATTTCATCCACCCATCTCCCATGTGGTCTTCTTCTGGGTCTTTTCCTGTCCCTTGGAATCCAATCTAAAATTTCGGCTGTCCATCGATGATCTGTCCTTCTGGCAGTATGTCCAGCCCATTGCCATTTCAGGGATTTAACTCTGATCATGATGTCTTCCACTCTTGTCATTTTTCGGATCCACGAGTTCCTCTTCTTATCCCTCCTGGTTACACCAAGCATGCACCTCTCCATGCTTCTTTGAGTTGTCTGCAGCCTTTGTATGTCTCTTTTAGTTAAGGTCCACGTCTCTGCACCATACGTAAGCACTGGAAGGATGCATTGATCAAACACTTTTCTTTTAAGACATAATGGCATATTGCTCTTGAAAATTATGCTGTTTCTTCCAAAAACTCTCCAGGCAAGTTTTGTACGCCGATTAATTTCTTCATCAATGTGACCCTCACTTGATATCTGCTGTCCAAGATAAACGTACGTGTCTGTTATCTCCAGCTTTTCTCCATCAATCGATAAATCTTCATTTCTTGTAAAAGCATTGAACATCACTTTTGTCTTCTGAAAGTTCATTTTTAATCCCACTTCTTTACTCTTGTCAGCAAGTTCCTGGATCATACTCTGCAGCTCTGATGGGGTAGTTGCAAAAATGACTACGTCATCAGCAAAGCGAAGGTGGGTTAGATAATCTCCATTAATCTTTATTCCCTTGTTTTCCCAGCTCAGCGACTGAAAAACACCCTCCAATGTGGCATTAAAGAGCTTCGGAGATATGGTGTCCCCTTGTCTCACTCCCTTTCCAATTTTTACGTGTGTTGTATTTTCAAACAGCCTAATCTTTGCACTTGCATTTTCATAGATGTTATTAATAATATTAATGTATGCATCTTCAATACCGCAGGTTTTCAGAGCCATTGTAACTGCTGATGGTTTCACCGAATCAAAGGCTTTTTCATAATCGATAAAAGCCATGCACAATGGAAGTTCATATTCCCTCGCTCTTTCAATTAGTTCTCTCAGCACGTGGATATGATCTATTGTGCTGTAGCCACTCCTGAATCCAGCTTGTTCTCTCGGTTGAGCCATGTCCAGTGTTACCTTCAAGCGGTGTGAAAGAACTTTAGTGAAGATTTTATAAACTACTGATAGGAGGCTGATAGGTCTGTAGTTTCCGAGATCCTCAATGTCACCTTTCTTATGTAGCAGGATCATTGTGGCGGTGTTCCAATCCTCAGGAATCTTTCCTTCATTAAGGCATCGAGTGAAAATTTGGGCGAGTACTGTTTCGATTTCTCCACTTGCTTCTTGTATGATGTCTACAGTAATTCCATCTTCTCCTGGAGCTTTTCCTCGCTTCATGTTCTTGATTGCATGTGCAACTTCTGCTGGAAGGACTGGAGGAACTCTGGTACTGGTATCTTTCATGATGTCAGGAGTGCATATATCATCCCTTTCATATAATTTGGAGTAGAAATCTTTCACTCTTGTCAAAATTTCGTCTCTATTTCTTGTTACAGAACCATCTTCTTTTCTCAGTGCCATAATCTGTTTTCTTCCCTTACTGAGATGTCCCTTTGCTATCTTTAGGCTTTGGTTGTTTTCAATTGCTTTCCTCACTAGTTCACAGTTGAATTTCCTTACGTCTTCAGTGATACTTTTTCTTACTGTCTTGCATAGCTCTATATATTCCACTTTGGAAGTCATATCTTCTTTAGTTGTTCTCATCTCTCTTCTTTTTTGCATCAACATTTTGGTTTTTCCTGATAATTTGTTCACATGCAACTTGTTCTTAGACCCAGCCAATTTTGTTGCTGTTTCCATAAGAGCTTTGGTTACTTTTCTGTTAACTTCAGAGATGTCCACTTCTTCCGATGTTAGGCCTTCTAAAGCAGAGAACCTGTTCTTCAGTTCTAACTTGAAGGTATTATGGTGTTTTTTAAGGTTGGTTATGTCAATAGATTTTGTTTGTCTTATGAGCTTGCCACGTTCAAGTTTAGTGTTGAGGTGCACCTTACATCTCACCAATCTATGGTCACTACCTGTGTTGAACTTGTTTAGCACACTGCAGTCTTCTATGACGAATTTTTTTGTTACACATAATAAAATCAATTTCACTTGTCGTCCCATTTGGATGTCTCCATGTCCATTTCCTATGTGGCTTTTTCTTGAAAAGGAGTTCAAGATGAAAAATCCTTCTGCCTCTGCAAACTCAACGAGAGTATTTCCACGCTGGTTTCTGTTGCCATGACCGAATTTACCTACTGAAGTTTCATTCTGTTGCCGTTGCCCTATTTTTGCATTAAAATCTCCCATAATTATTTTCAAGTGCTGCTTACCTTTATTATTTAGATGACAAATTTCCTCATAAAATTCTTCAATTTCTTCTTCAGGATGACTTGTGGTGGGTGCATAAGTTTGAATAATCTGAGCCTGGTATCTTTTCGAGAGTTGGATAACAAGTCGTGCAGCTCTGTCAGAGGAACTTTCAACTTCTACAACTTTATCCTTCAGTTTCTTGTTTATTATAAATCCAACACCACTAGTTCTGCCAGTATCTGTCCCACGATAGTAGAAGAGATGTCCACTTTTCAGTTCGATGAGATCTTCTCCTTTTCTCCTTACTTCACTTAGCCCCACGATGTCCCACTTGATCCTTTGCAGTTCCTCTTCCAATTCAAGAAGCCTTGAATCAGAAGATAGAGAGCGTCCATTGTAAGTAGCCAAGGTCAGCATCAGATGGCAGCCTAGTCCGGTTCTCCGGGGATTCTTAGCACCCTCTGCCTTCATGTCGCACTGGCCGCTGCCTTGGCCAGGTACATTCCAGCTGCCGGAGACTGAGGGCCAAGATTTAAGTTGTGGAATCATTTTGGAGGGTTTGGCCATAACTCACCACGCTGGCCAAGCGGGTTGGTGAGTGTATATATATATATATATATATATATCATCATCATCATCATCATTGTCAACCATTATCAATCCACTGCTGGACGAAGGTCTCCCCAAGTTTCCTCCACAACGGTCTGTCTTCTGCCAGTCTCCTCCATGTCACCCCTGCATATTTTCGAATTTCATCCACCCATCTCCCATGTGGTCTTCTTCTGGGTCTTTTCCTGTCCCTTGGAATCCAATCTAAAATTTCGGCTGTCCATCGATCATCTGTCCTTCTGGCAGTATGTCCAGCCCATTGCCATTTCAGGGATTTAACTCTGATCATGATGTCTTCCACTCTTGTCATTTTTCGGATCCACCAGTTCCTCTTCTAATCTCTCCTGGTTACACCAAGTATCCACCTCTCCATGCTTCTTTGAGTTGTCTGCAGCCTTTGTATGTCTCTTTTAGTTAAGGTCCACGTCTCTGCACCATACGTAAGCACTGGAAGGATGCATTGATCAAACACTTTTCTTTTAAGACATAATGGCATATTGCTCTTGAAAATTATGCTGTTTCTTCCAAAAGCTCTCCAGGCAAGTTTTGTACGCCGATTAATTTCTTCATCAATGTGACCCTCACTTGATATCTGCTGTCCAAGATAAACGTACGTGTCTGTTATCTCCAGCTTTTCTCCATCAATCGATAAATCTTCATTTCTTGTAAAAGCATTGAACATCACTTTTGTCTTCTGAAAGTTCATTTTTAATCCCACTTCTTTACTCTTGTCAGCAAGTTCCTGGATCATACTCTGCAGCTCTGATGGACTAGTTGCAAAATTGATTACGTAATCAGCAAAACGAAAGTGGGTTAGATAATCTCCATTAATCTTTATCCCCTTGTTTTCCCAGCTCAGTGACTGAAAAACACCCTCCAATGTGGCATTAAAGAGCTTCGGAGATATGGTGTCACCTTGTTTCACTCCCTTTCCAATTTTTATGTGTGTTGTATTTTCAAACAGCCTAATCTTTGCACTTGCATTTTCATAGATGTTATTAATAATATTAATGTATGCATCTTCAATACCGCAGGTTTTCAGAGCCATTGTAATTGCTGATGGTTTCACCGAATCAAAGGCTTTTTCATAATCGATAAAAGCCATGCACAATGGAAGTTCATATTCCCTCGCTCTTTCAATTAGTTCTCTCAGCACATGGATATGATCTATTGTGCTGTAGCCACTCCTGAATCCAGCTTGTTCTCTCGGTTGAGCCATGTCCAGTGTTACCTTCAAGCGGTGTGAAAGAACTTTAGTGAAGATTTTATAAACTACTGATAGGAGGCTGATAGGTCTGTAGTTTCCGAGATCCTCAATGTCACCTTTCTTATGTAGCAGGATCATTGTAGCGGTGTTCCAATCCTCAGGAATCTTCCCTTCATTAAGGCATCGAGTGAAAATTTGGGCGAGTACTGTTTCGATTTCTCCACTTGCTTCTTGTATGATGTCTACAGTAATTCCATCTTCTCCTGGAGCTTTTCCCCGCTTCATGTTCTTGATTGCATGTGCAACTTCTGCTGGAAGGACTGGAAGAACTCTGGTACCTTTCATGATGTCTGGAGTACATGTATCATCCCTTTCATATAATTTGGAGTAGAAATCTTTCACTCTTGTCATAATTTCGCCTCTATTTCTTGTTACAGAACCATCTTCTTTTCTCAGTGCCATAATCTGTTTTTTCCCCTTACTGAGATGTCCCTTTGCTATCTTTAGGCTTTGGTTGTTTTCAATTGCTTTCCTTACCAGTTCACAGTTGAATTTCCTTACGTCTTCAGTGATACTTTTTCGTACTGTCTTGCATAGCTCTATATATTCCACTTTGGAAGTCACATCTTCTTTAGTTGTCCTCATCACTCTTCTTTTTTGCATCAACATTTTGTTTTTTCCTGATAATTTGTTCACATGCAATTTGTTCTTAGACCCAGCTAATTTTGTTGCTGTTTCCATAAGAGCTTTGGGTTACTTTTCTGTTAACTTCAGAAATATCCACTTCTTCCGATGTAAGGCCTTCTAAAGCAGAGAATCTGTTCTTCAGTTCCAATTTGAAGGTATTATGGTGTTTTTTAAGGTTGGTTATGTCAATACATTTTGTTTGTTTTATGAGCTTGCTACGTTCGAGTTTAGTGTTGAGGTGCATCTTACATCTCACCAATCTATGGTCACTGCCTGTGTTGAACTTGTTTAGCACACTGCTGTCTTCTATGACGAATTTTTTGTTACACATAATAAAATCAATTTCACTTGTCGTCCCATTTGGATGTCTCCATGTCCATTTCCTGTGTGGCTTTTTTTGAAAAAGGAGTTCAAGATGAAAAACCCTTCTGCCTCTGCAAACTCTACGAGAGTATTTCCACGCTGGTTTCTGTTGCCGTGACCGAATTTACCTACTGAAGTTTCATTCTGTTGCCGTTGCCCTATATTTGCATTGAAATCTCCCATAATTATTTTCAAGTGCTGCTTACCTTTATTATTTAGATCACGAATTTCCTCGTAAAATTCTTCAATTTCTTCTTCAGCATGACTTGTGGTGGGTGCATAAGTTTGAATAATCTGAGCCTGGTATCTTCTCGAGAGTTGGATAACGAGTCGTGCAACTCTGTCAGAGGAACTTTCAACTTCTACAACTTTATCCTTCAGTTTCTTGTTTATTATAAATCCAACACCACTAGTTCTGCTAGTATCTATCTGTCCCACGATAGTAGAAGAGATGTCCACTTTTCAGTTCGATGAGATCTTCTCCTTTTATCCTTACCTCACTTAGCCCGACGATGTCCCACTTGATCCTTTGTAGTTCCTCTTCCAATTCAAGAAGCCTTGAATCAGAAGATAGGGAGCGTCCGTTATACGTCGCCAAGGTCAGCATCAGATGGCAGCCTAGTCCGGTCCTCCGGGGATTCTTAGCACCCTCTGCCTTCATGTCGCACTGGCCGCTGCCTTGGCCAGGTACATTCCATCTGCCGGAGACTGAGGGCCAAGATTTAAGTTGTGGAGTCATTTTGGAGGGGTTTGGCCATAACTCACCACGCTGGCCAAGCGGGTTGGTGAGTGTGGGATAGCATTTCCTCTAATCCCGATGGTATAGTTATACCGCTATTGGCGGTCGTCAGAGCCCCTTTAGTGGGAACAGGATGTACCACGAGAAGGCGGGGTTGACATTTGTCAAGGAGAGGCTGTGATGTTACGCATCACCTGACCTTACATCCCATATATATATATATATATATATATATATACAGGATAATAACGGAACACAGAGGGTAACGCGATCAAAACATTATGGCAAAATACAGCTTTATTTGCTGGTAAACTGAAAAACAACATTTCCATGTAACATGGTTAGTACGAGGTTGAACCTCGATGAACTGCGTCACACTGTGCAATTCTGGCATGGAGTCTGTCGTACAGATGTTGGATGTAAGTTTGAGATATTGATATCCAAGCATCCTCTACCTGGACGCGTAAATCGCGGATGGTCATGGCTGGCCGTGGAGACCAGATAAATCGTTGTCTCATAAAATCCCACACGTGCTTAACGGGAGATAAATCCGGTGAACGTGCAGGCCATGGAAGTTGTGTCACACTCTGAAGTGAATGTTGCGTTGCACGTGCCGTGTGTGGGCGTGCGTTATCTTGCTGAAAAACAACACGATGGACCGACCTTACAAATGGCACAACAACGCGTTGAACGATGTTGCTGATGTAGGAGAGGCTGTTTAACGTAACCGGTACAAACACTAGTTGTGTACGGGAGTGATAGCTGATCGCTACCCACACCAGGAGACCAGGTGTATGCCCTGTGTGTCGCTGGCGGATGCAAGAAGGGTGGAGACGCTCCCCTGTGCGTTTGCGAACACGCATACGGCCATCGGAGGCTACCAAGCATAATCTGCTTTCATCGCAGACAGATCTGACAGATCGCCATTGCGTTCTCCAGTGCAGACGTTGGCGACACCACTGCAGCCTTTCTTGACGGTGGGCTAAAGTCAGAGGTACACATGCCAGCGGCACACGTGCACGAAGTCCTGCGTCCAGTAGACGGTTGCGGATTGTTCGCAGAGTCACCTCATGTGCAACGGCAGCTCGGATTTGCGTCGCAGTGGATGTTCTGCTTCACAACGCCGCTCTTCTTATGCGTCGATCGGTCCGCTCATCAGTCCGTCTGTGACTCCCGGTACCACGTCTTTTCGTATGGGAATGTTCCTCGAACCTTCTACGCCACCATCGTACCACCACCGATACTTCCCGTCCAATTCGCTCCGCAATACGACGATAAAACCACCCGGCCTCGCGGAGTCCGACTAGATGCTCTCGCTCAAAGTCCGATAACTGCTGAAACCTTACACGTCTTCCATGTCCAGGCATTGTAGCTTCTTCAGGGTCTTCGCACGTGTCCGTACGCCGACGACTGATTACTTTCCCTTCGCCGTACTCCTTAAATACCACCGACGATAATTTGCATATTATGCCGTGCTGTGGCGTAAGCGCTCGCCGGTTGGTTCCGAAATTAACATCACACCTACGTAAACTCGACCCCATTAACATATGTAAATTTCATATTTGTCCACCAATTCCTTCTTGGTGGCCTTTTTTTCACTTCCCGGCAGTGTATATATATATATATATATATCAAGCTTATGTGGCAAGCTCATAAGACAAACAAAATCTATTGACATAACCAACCTTAAAAAACACCATAATACCTTCAAGTTAGAACTGAAGAACAGGTTCTCTGCTTTAGAAGGCCTAACATCGGAAGAAGTGGATATTTCGGAAGTTAACAGAAAAGTAACCAAAGCTCTAATGGAAACAGCAACAAAATTAGCTGGGTCTAAGAACAAGTTGCATGTGAACAAATTATCAGGAAAAACCAAAATGTTGATGCAAAAAAGAAGAGAGATGAGGACAACTAAAGAAGATGCGACTTCCAAAGTGGAATATATAGAGCTATGCAAGACAGTAAGAAAAAGTATCACTGAAGACGTAAGGAAATTCAACTGTGAACTAGTGAGGAAAGCAATTGAAAACAACCAAAGCCTAAAGATAGCAAAGGGACATCTCAGTAAGGGAAGAAACAGATTATGGCACTGAGAAAAGAAGATGGTTCTGTAACAAGAAATAGAGGCGAAATTTTGACAAGAGTGAAAGATTTCTACTCCAAATTATATGAAAGGGATGATACATGCACTCCAGACATCATGAGAGATACCAGTACCAGAGTTCCTCCAGTCCTTCCAGCAGAAGTTGCACATGCAATCAAGAACATGAAGCGGGGAAAAGCTCCAGGAGAAGATGGAATTACTGTAGACATCATACAAGAAGCAAGTGGAGAAATCGAAACAGTACTCGCCCAAATTTTCACTCGATGCCTTAATGAAGGAAAGATTCGTGAGGATTGGAACACCGCTACAATGATCCTACTACATAAGAAAGGTGACATTGAGGATCTCGGAAACTACAGACCTATCAGCCTCCTATCAGTAGTTTATAAAATCTTCACTAAAGTTCTTTCACACCGCTTGAAGGTGACACTGGACATGGCTCAACCGAGAGAACAAGCTGGATTCAGGAGTGGCTACAGCACAATAGATCATATCCATGTGCTGAGAGAACTAATTGAAAGAGCGAGGGAATATGAACTTCCATTGTGCATGGCTTTTATCGATTATGAAAAAGCCTTTGATTCGGTGAAACCATCAGCAGTTACAATGGCTCTGAAAACCTGCGGTATTGAAGATGCATACATTAATATTATTAATAACATCTATGAAAATGCAAGTGCAAAGATTAGGCTGTTTGAAAATACAACACACATAAAAATTGGAAAGGGAGTGAGACAAGGTGACACCATATCTCCGAAGCTCTTTAATGCCACATTGGAGGGTGTTTTTCAGTCACTGAGCTGGGAAAACAAGGGGATAAAGATTAATGGAGATTATCTAACCCACCTTCGTTTTGCTGATGACGTAGTCATTTTTGCAACTAGCCCATCAGAGCTGCAGAGTATGATCCAGGAACTTGCTGACAAGAGTAAAGAAGTGGGATTAAAAATGAACTTTCAGAAGACAAAAGTGATGTTCAATGCTTTTACACGAAATGAAGATTTATCGATTGATGGAGAAAAGCTGGAGATAACAGACACGTACGTTTATCTTGGACAGCATATATCAAGTGAGGGTCACATTGATGAAGAAATTAATCGGCGTACAAAACTTGCCTGGAGAGCTTTTGGAAGAAACAGCATAATTTTCAAGAGCAATATGCCATTATGTCTTAAAAGAAAAGTGTTTGATCAATGCATCCTTCCAGTGCTTACGTATGGTGCAGAGACGTGGACCTTAACTAAAAGAGACATACAAAGGCTGCAGACAACTCAAAAAAGCATGGAGAGGTGCATGCTTGGTGTAACCAGGAGAGATAAGAAGAGGAACTCGTGGATCCGAAAAATGACAAGAGTGGAAGACATCATGATCAGAGTTAAATCCCTGAAATGGCAATGGGCTGGACATACTGCCAGAAGGACAGATCATCGATGGACAGCCGAAATTTTAGATTGGATTCCAAGGGACAGGAAAAGACCCAGAAGAAGACCACATGGGAGATGGGTGGATGAAATTCGAAAGTATGCAGGGGTGAGATGGAGGAGACTGGCACAAGACAGACCGTTGTGGAGGAAACTTGGGGAGACCTTCGTCCAGCAGTGGATTGATAATGGTTGACAATGATGTGATGATGATGATGATGACATATATATATTTTTTAAAACAATTTTTGGTGGCCTTGCAGAAACCCATTTCCAACTAGGTCTTGTGGAAGTGAGAAAATGCAGAGTTTTTGCTGGTCCTTGATAAAGCCAAGGCTCAGTATTCTCGACACTTTCTACATTCAGTTGTTTTATTTTATTTTTTTATCTTTTCTCCTTTTACTCACACCGGTAGATACATGACCTTTTCTATGTTGTACTTGGTATGGGTCAAAAATATATATATTTTTTTTTTTTTTGCTTAGGTCTCTTCTTAATAGAATATATCTTGTATTATATATATATAACGCAATATTTTGTGATTTGTATAAACAGGGTTATACAAACAATCGATCGAATGAAAGCATTTGGAGCGCCTCTAGTGGTAAAGGTAAGCAGTTAGGAAACCTAACTCGCGAACAACGCGAGATAGAAACAAAATTCCCAGAACAAAGTTCTATCGCATTGTCTAATTAGTAGGAAACGACATATGGTGCGAGCGAATTATATACATGGACTGGTCAAAATGCTGTTAATTCTAAATCAGTAAACCTGGTGAAACAGACACAAAAATAATGACACGAGACAGAAGCAGTGCAGGCTTATTTATAACACTGAAAAATGTTACAGGAGATATGCCTACTTACAGGCATTCGCACATCTGCGCGAAGTTGATATACAGCCGGTTCGAAGTGGCCACCATCGGCTACAATGCTCATTCCAAAGCGTGTAAGAACATCTTCTCGTACACTATCTATCATGGCAGGTGTCACTGTGTTACAGGCGCACAAAATGCGGTGTCGTAAATCTTCCAGACTAGTAGGTTCTGTAGAATACACCTGCTCCTTCGAGTAACCCCACAGGAAGAATTCCAAAGGTGTTAAGTCCGATGACCGCGGAGACTATTCCACCGTACCGCCATAACCAGTTATCTGGTGTCCGATTGCTTCAGCCAGGAAACTCCGTACGTTGGCTGCCATGTAAGGTGGTGCACCATCATGTTTGTACCACATGCGCAGCAGATCTCTGAGGTGAATATCATCCATAAAGTCAGATATCGGGCCTCGAGAGAGGTGAAGTTACCGCTGGCCTGTTAAATGTCCTATCATAGAAAATGGGTCCCACTAGAGTGTTTCACCAAATACCGCACCAAACGTTAGTTGCCCAACGTCGTTGATGTCCAGCAGCTTGTCCCATAAATGGTATGGATTTCTCAGAGCCCAGCAATGGCTGTTATGCCGATTGACTATTCCGTCCTGTGTAAAACGGGACTCGTCTGTCCAGAGGATATCGGCCAAGAAGTTTTAATTAACCTCCAACGTGTTATGTACAAAGTTGCAGAAACCGAAACGCCTTCCCTGGTCTCCATCCATCAAACCTTGTACTGGCTGAACGTGGTACAGGTGAGCTCCATGCTAGTTCGGGATTTGCCAAAAACGTTGTGCTGTTAATCCGCATGCTACTTCGGCGACTTTTTTTTTTTTTTTGATTGGAGGTTTAACGACCACCGTGAGCAACTCAATGGGCTATAAGCAATCGCCCGTCTCTGATTTAGGGTCACTGGTTCCAGGGAAGGGAGAGAGCCAGTGCCGTAAGACAAACACAACATCCATGCCTCACCGGGATTCGAACCCGGACCCCGTTCGGACGAATGATCAGAGGTCATCGCTTAGACCACTGCGCCACCGGGCCGGCTCGCCGACTGTTGTGGTAATAATGTTGTGATTGGCATGGGCATATCCCAGGACAGCCCCAGGAGGCACTGCAACGCCGGAACCCGTAGGTCTGACCGATCGCGGACGTGCCTGTATGCTTCCGGTCTCTCGGAGGCAGCAAACACATTTGTTAATAGTCACTGCAGTTGGATGTTGATCAGTCGGAAAACGCTCGGCATACCGTCTTGTAGCTTCGTTGGCATTGCGATGACATTCGCCATAAAGCACGACCATTTCACAGTACTCAGCCTTCGAGTAGTCTGTTATCAGTGTTTGCAAACGTGTACGTTGACTGACGTTCAAATCCCCAGCCTCGGTATTTTATCTCACCGACCGGCTTCTGCGTCACTATCAATATTTACATACCCATTTCAATCGCTCTCCATTGTGGGCTGGTATTTTGCATTGCCTAACCATCCACCGACCGCGTGCACTTTATCAGCATTTTGACCCATCCATGTACTTAATCCGTGCGCACCATATGTCGTTTTCTACTGATTAGACGATACGCTACAACTTTGTCTTTGGAATTTTATTTCTATCTCGCGTTGTTCGCGAGAAAGGTTTCCTAACTTATTACCTTTGCCGCTAGGGGCGCTCCAATCGTTTTCATTCGATCGGTCATCGTCCCTTTCCTACACATAGACCTAACTTGTGTATCACTCGTATCTTTTCTTCCGCAGTTATTGCCCTGAATAAGGAGTTTCCTTTGAACACTGTATATACATATATATTGTCGTGCAAAAATTAAGGACGAGGCGGTGTTTTTCGAATATAACGTCGTGCAGAAGTGCTCCACATCCACACAAATCATACCATAAGATCCCCAAGATGTAAGAATATGGTTCAAGTAGCAAAACCGTTCAAACAAGGAATCCAAAGGATACAAAAGCACTTTATGGAAAAGGTAGCTTCGAGCACAACTGGACATAAGACAGAAACGTTCATGTGATAGGAGGCTGCCAAAGAAAACCCAGTCTTTAGTAAAGGATATGATCACCCCTGACTGCGTTGCAGGATTTACAACGTCTGTCCATGCTGAAGACGGAATTGTCAGGGAGCTGTTGAGGTATCGCGGCCCATTCCTCTTGCAGCGCCAATCGCAGCTGCGCAATCGTTGCTGGCGGCTGGTAACGTGCTGCCAAACGTCTCCCGAGGAGGTCCTACACGTGTTCGATTGGATTTAGGTCCGGGGACCTTGTGGGCTAATCCATGCCTTGAATATCTTCACTCTCCAACAGCCCTGCGACAGCCACTGTACGATGAGGTGTAGCGTTGGCGTCCATGAAGAGGAACTCAGAACCCACAGCACCTCTAAACAGGCGCACGTGTGGCAGGAGAACCTCAGTACAATAGCGGACACCAGTTACTGAACCTCCTCGGAAGATGTGGAGGTAAGCATGGCTACCAAGTATGATACCGCCCCAAACGAGAACTCCGCCACCTCCAAACCGGTCCCTTTCTATGATGCTGGAAGTGTGATTGTGTGTTCCCTGCTCTCTCTAGATATGTATACGTCCGGAATCTCTCGTCAGACTAAATCGGCCTCATCCGCAAAGAGAACTCGACCCCATTGCTAATGTGTCCAGTTCTTGTGTTCCTGGCACCACAGAAACAGCCGTCTCCGATGTGCATGCGTTAATGGCATACACCGAACTGGTCGTCGTGCAAATAGACCACCTTTGTGCAGCCTCCTGGCCACGGTAAAACGCGATAACGGACGTCCAGCTGTCTGTTGCATATGCCTTGCGATTTCTCCCGCTGTCTGCCGTCTGTCTCTTCTCGCCTGTAGGACAATATGCCGGTCGTCCGCTGCTGTGGTTGCTCGCGGATGACCACTGCTAAACTCTCGGACAGCTGTTCCTGTCGTTTGAAATGCTCTCCATGCTCTTGAAACGATGCTGTAAGCGATCCTGAACTCCTCGGCCACACTAGTCACACTTCGATGTTCTTCCAACTTCCCAATGACGCGACCTCGGGTAAAGTCATCCAGATGTCGTCTACTGTATTACCTGTTGGGCATATCACACGGCGGCAACAACTCGACGTCGTTCAAAACGATGTATGCAGTGCAACACCTTTCACCGAACTGCTGAGCTTACTCCGCCCGTGTGCTTTATACCCTTCCAATAACTCCCTCCCCCACGTGATGCTGCACATATGCGCATGCCCTACCGTACCGGACCCTAGTCTATCTCCTGAGTGGTCTTTCGGTCCGTTCCGCCTGCTCGTTCCGCTGTTATGCTAATTTTCCCTCTTCGTCCTTAATTTTTGCACACCAGTGTATATGTAATACAAATGATACATGGGGTCGCAATATTTTGTGGATTACCCCGGGCATATTTGGACATTTGTTAACCATACGGGTGTGTCACAATCGGACTATGCAAACTGTGACAGTTTTTCAGCTTTTCTCAACTGCTTCGGAGTTTGGACATTCAGTATCACATCAAAGGGACAAAATGCAGTTGGCAATCATGGCTCGTAGTAATGGCCGAATAGCATCCAGAGAAACTTCAACAATGTGAATGACCCCCTTATCTTGCAACGTCCATATAATTGCGCCTTCGTTTCTGAATGTGAGCAACTAACATCCCCAGAACATTTTGAGATAGAAATATGAATTTCAAGCTGCTAAATTTACCGAAACTGGCCAAGCAAAGTCCGGTAAGTGGAGAAATAGCAAAGTATGGCGCGAAAAAAAACTGAATCGAAAATGATACAAACGTTTCAATTTCAATGATATTATAAGCAGTGATTTTCGCGCCCTCTTTTGAGCTGCACTCGGGACAGCCCCGCTCTAGTTACGCCTCTGATTTCAATCCTACTTGACTAATTACCTGCTAAAAAGTTTATAACAATATCGGGGAGCCTAAGAAAGGAGAGAAATGATGTTTCAGTCATTTGTTTCTACCCAGTGGCATGATGTCTGTGTCGGGGGGACTGGACTTTCCCAGTAATGCCTTGGGTCATGAAGCAGCGATTACAGCATATAATAAGTCCTTACACGAGGTGGATACCAGAAGTCACATCTTCCTACTCAGAGCCGCTGTTCTTCCAATTGAACTACCCCGGCAAGTTACCTCTGCTTCACTGTCGATTTGACTCATGCTCCACCTCAGAAGTATCTCACCTACGTCATGTCACGATGTACGTCACGTCATACCCCCTTGAGAGACGCGGAAGCACGACATCGCAGGTTTCGGATCAGCCGCCAAACATGCTCGAAAGGCCATCTCATTGTACAATAATTAGAGCCATAAAGAGAGATGGAGATGGGTGTAAAGGCAAGTTTGGACATGTTTGAAGCCTGTTTTCAGATGTTTGTCTGTCATGTGACTCCTCTCCTTACTTATTACTTCTTCCTCCCCTTCCCCAAGATTCATGTTCAGAGCTGTTACGCAACAGGTTTCAATGGCAACATGATTCTGTTGGCGATTGGAATCAATATTTTATAAAAACTTTATGCTTTGCTTAACACGATGATTTAAAATGTTTGCTTCTGGCTGAGTACTTTTTTTACCAAGACGTTTCACCCTTGTTGTGAGGGCTAAATGTGGAGCAATGCGTTGTTATGTAGGCGTATGAAATAATTTGTCCATCCAGTTTATATTCCTACAGATGAGAAAGGCGAAACACGAAGTGGGATTTAGTATTCTGTCCTACTCATGTTGGAAACTGAGTGCATTATCCCTCACCCCAAAGAAATGAAATAACGAAAAAACGTACAGAATACCTTTCCCAGAGAAAGCATTTAATTTAGCTTTCTGTTTTCTCAACAGAATAAGAAACACGTAACCTATGTTAACTCTCGATAGTAACCTTCGTAGCCCACTAGACATTATTTTATTTCATGCTTTGGTTTAACGAACACGATGAGCTGCTCTTAGGGATATAAGCAGTACGTACCCCTAATTTAAAAAAGCTGGTTTGATGAAAGGGAAAGATTCAGGTATATCAAGCAAGCTTGGCAGGGGTCAGTTGCACTCACCGTAATCCCTGATGAATCAGTTGCACTCAAAAGAAAGACAACTAAGATCGTCTATACTCACCAAGTCCTTGCTAACATACTAGAGGGCGAATGTCGAAGAACCGATTGGAGGAGCATAGAAAAGTTTTGCATAAAACAATGCTCTGCCGACATCCTGGAAAACATTATTATCGTTCTATCATTCTTCAAAAAGCGTTTTTAGACGTAACATGGAGTTTAGGAACAGCGAAAAAGGGAACAACTGTTGACACATTCATGATGAAAATTTTGTACAGCATTCAGTGGTTTGACTATCACATCAACCAGAGGTGAGGAAATGCTGCAAATACACTGATTATAACCACCTACCTAATAAATAGGACCCACTTTAGCCAGCAAAACAGCTGCTACTCGGCGAGGCATCGATTCTATGCAGTGGCAATAGGTATCCTGTGGTATCTGGTACCATAATGTCAACAGCAGGTCCTCCAGTTCCCGTACATTTCGAGGTGGTGGTGATTTAGCGCGAACCCGCTTTTCCAAGTCGAACGACAAATGTTCGATTGGGTTCATGTCAGGTGAATTTGGAGGCCAGGGTATTAACAGAAAGTCACCAGCATGTTTCTCGAACCACTCCTTGATGATTCTGGCAGTGTGGCATGGTGCATTATCCTGTTGGTAATGGCCATCACCAGCAGGGAACACATTTGCCATGAATGGGTGAACTTGGTCCACAACGATGTTCCGATACATGACAGCTGTCAGGGATTGTGCCATTGGGATAATGGGGACTAAAAAGTCCCATGAAAACTTCACCCGCAGAATAACACCACCGACGCCATCCGGTTTCCTCCCAACGGTGCATCGAGGTGCGAAAGCCTGCGTTGTTAATCGACGTATCCGCGCTCTGCCGTCTACGCCATGCACCAGTAATTTCGATTCGTCAGAACATGCCACTTTCTTCCAATCATCCACGATCCAATCTCGATGCGCCCATTTCATGCGCAGGTGGCGATGACATGGAGTGAGCTTGGGGACCCGGCTGGGTCTTCGGGTATACAGGCCCGACGCGCAGAAGGCTGCAATGAACTGTGTGCTGTGACTCATTGCCCTGTTCACTAATGTTGTAGCTGCGGATAATTTGTCGCACTGTGGCCCTCAGGCCGCTGTGATCAACGCGCGACAGTCTCCGCTCCCCTCTGGCATCAGTGAGCTGCGGACGACAGGCTGGACGACGGTTCGTCGTTTGGTCATCTGTGCACCATTTTTGATACGTACTCACTACAGCGGCACGTGAACAACCCCCAAGCAGCGACGTTTCCGATATCGTAGTTCCGAAGCGCCGTGTCATCACAATTTGTCCTTTATCAAACTCCGATAAATCGGCAACTTTTTCTATTCTGATTCGGAACAGTGTATTATACGAAAGCCGGTCCTCGGGTTGCATATAAACTGCTCTGTGATCTTCACCTGCGCCACCGTTCGGTCTCCAGGCGCGCTCATTTTTCTAGGCTGGGGGTGGTCATAACGGAATGGTTCATCGGTGTAAATTACAGTGTTCGAGATATGGTGTGTTTTTCTACAAATTTTAATTTGGAGTATCTTTACAAAAGAGATATTATTCGTGGACGATTCACTGCGTGGAAAATGGACATTATATCCCATTAGTGTTCTTTCTTCCTCCGAAGTGTAAAGTGAATGGAGACTTTGAGAGAGTCTCTGAGTGCAGTTATTCCATACAAAAGAGAACTTCTTGAGGGGGTGGGCACCTAAGTGCAAATAGCCCATACACCGAGAGATGATCTAAATTTAACTGACCCATTTCGCACATTTGTTTAAATGTAACTTAAACAAATGTGCGAAATCTGTTGCAAAGCGGTAATACGCTTTGCAACAGATTTGTGGAGAGATGTCGGAAGATATGCTTTATTCCATATACTTAGCACTTTGTCCGCGAGAATACTTGCTATTTCTGTTTCAGCAGGCTCATAATTTGCACCTTCCTGCCTAAGAGTATTCCTCACAAGGTAGTAGCATCTTCGTACGTAGGCAACACATTTTCTGGCATCTCCTTATAACTTGCGAGGATAGGGCAATCAGCTTTATTTCTTGTTTCAGCCATCTTAAGTTGTTGGACGACAAAACGAAAATGCCGGTACGATCCAATCAACGTCACTAGGAGTGAAAGAAACTGTTGCATCATTATGACGCAAACCCGCCAACATTCTCTCCCAAACGAACCTGTGCGACTGTGATGAGATGACTCAGCGAGTTCGCAAACAGAGCTCCGCTGTGAGAGAGGGGGTGGGCTGAGACGAAAAAGGTAACAAAAACAAAGCAGAGCGCAAAACAGCAAGTTATGTTTCTGAAATTCAACAAGAGGTTTCCAGAAAGTATGAGAGGGGGGTTGTTAATGTTAAGCCCAAATTGGTTACAATAAGGCTGCTGACGAACTTAAAGCTTACGCAACTTATCAATGCCATTTTCAGCAAAAATTACATACTTTAAGGGATCTGGGGAAGCCTAAGAAATTAACTCATGTCTTCTGAACTTTTATCCGTGTTTATACACTCAAAGGTGATATTAAATAACATGGTGACACAGTTTTTTTTATATTTACAAAAAGGAGAAAGCGGGTGTTTTTAAACCAATTCTCCCTATAACTTTCAAACTTCGAGGTTTTTGGGGCAGCCTAAGATATCAAATAATGTCATCCATATTTCGGGGGTCATTTCAGCAATAAAATCGCAACTATTGCACATGGTTACATTTCAAATATAAAAAAAAATTGATTTTCGCTCCACCCTACTGCACATCCCTCGTCCAGGACTTGAACCAGTCTCGGGCGGCTAATCATAAGCTGCCTCCTAAGACCACTCGGCCACGGGGCTGCCACTAAAGTAAAAGAAAGCATCTCCATTTGAACGTCTTCAAGTTTGACTTTTTTTTTCCTCTGCAAATTCTAACGAAACAGAAGTTTCAACGCCAGAAAAATATTTCGTATTATTTATTGTACAAGTAAAATTTTTAAGTCGCCGATTTGTATCGCGAAATTCTGGAGCATACAAAACAGCTATTTCCAGGCTAATTACAGTTTCCGCAAACACGCTTGGGGATCGCATTACATTACTTGGCGACACACACCTGTTTTCTTCCCAAGACTGCAAAAAGAAAATCTGAGAAAGAGTTACGATAAATATTAAACATTTTCATCGTAAACTTCTAACTATCTGCAAAAGGAAAATTCTTGACCTCCAACAAGTCCAGAATTGAAAGAAGCACAGTGGAAACGTAGCTGCATTTTTGTCCTTCTCTGGAAAGTTTTAGACACGCGAGCTTCAACAACAGTCAAATATGCTGCGCACTACAAACAGCAAAATGCATTGCGTGGTTAAAGAAAAAATTGCCTCATTGAGTTGTTCCTTTAATTCTTGGGAAACATCTTTTCTTTTTCTTGTGAGGTATTTTTTTTTTTATTTCGACGTAGTTTCATCCCTGGGAACCTGATCCATCTGATGATTAAATCCGTTGCTTGTGAGATCCCAACAGCCGGGGTGCTAAGAGAACCACTAGCACGCAGCATCGTAAAACTCAAAGAGGTAAAATAACTCAAGAAAAATAAAGGCAAAATAAAATAATAAAAAAAAAAAAAAGAAAAAGAAATACGGGGAGCCATCCGAGAGTAATTGAGGCTCTGGGGTTTTTCGTAATTACAGGTTATTGCGTAATGGCTGCCTCCTAAGTTCTAATGGTCCGATGGGAATAACATGGAAAAATGGCACACGCTCAGCGAAGGCCGCCTTCGCTTTTCCCCTTTTCGAAGAAATTAAGCAGAAGACGTGCTGATTATGAAGGAGATCGAATATCTTTGCAATCTGAAGTCGTTGACAAATACACTTCGGGATCGTTAATCTCCTGAAGTGCCAACACATGGCAATTATAAAGTAACACACGAATTGTCGTGAGAAAGGTGAGAAGTTAAGGAGGACGCAAGAAGAGAACACACACACAAAAAAAGGCACTTATATCGAATGAAAATTGGGTGCTACAAGAAACACAAAGGAATATTGGAGCCCTCGCAAAAGCAGAGGAAGTAGGCTAATTTTTGTTTACGCAAGTCACGTGACAGAATTTTCAGTGGTACCACTGCCTTCTTAAGGAAAACATATTAGTAAAGCACATTGTTGGTGCAATACGAAAAATTAATAATACACATTTGTGCCGTATTACAGAAGTGACGCACATGCGAAGACGGTCGGTACCAGTGACATTTCCTTGTCTGCGTAGCTTAATTCGGAAAGCATTCGGCTCCGGAGCAGAATGATGTGGGTTAGAGTCTCAGTACCGGCAAAATTTGAATTTTACATGTTATAAATTCAATGCAATTCGTCACTAATGTCTCAAAAAGGGTATTCCGAAGGAGAGCGATTTCGATATTCTTTCCATAAAAATAATGGAACTTGCTACGGTATGTTTTACACGGGGCAAACCACCGATTTAATACTACAGAAATGCATTATCCGGATTACTACCAAATGAGTTTAATTCCTTTAAAGGAACGCATGCAAAAAAAATTGTGTTCTTCAGAATTCACATCTACCAAACCCAGTGCACCTTCATGAAATATATTTTTTGGCTGATATTAATTACAAAAACAAATCGTAAAGGCATTTATTCAGTAAGGAAGAGTGTACAGTAAAGCTCACTACTTTTTCACAGGAACCAGCGGCCACAAATAAGGGGCGGGCGACTGCTTATAGCAAAAAATAAAACAAAGGACAAGCAACTGCTCATAGCAAAAATCAAATAAGGAATGGGCGATTGCTTATAGCAAAAAATAAAATAAGGGACGGGACGGGCGACTGATTATAACAAAAAATAAAATAAAGGACGGCGACTGCTTATAGCAAAAATCAAATAAGAGACGGGCGACTGCTCATAGCAAAAATCAAATAAGGGGACGAGCGATTGCTTATAGCAAAAAAAAAACAAATACGGGACGGGCGACTGCTTATAGCAAAAATCAAATAAAGGACAGGCGACTACTCATAGCAAAAAATCAAATAAGGGGACGGGCGACTGCTTATAGCAAAAATCAAATAAAGGGACGGGCGACTGCTCATAGCAAAAATCAAATAAGGAATGGGCGACTGCTTATAGCCAAAAATAAAATAAGGGACGGGACGGGCTACTGATTATAGCAAAAAATAAAATAAGGGACGGGCCACTGTTTATAGCAAAAGATCAAATAAGGGACGAGTGACTGTTTATAGCAAAAGATCAAATAAGGGACGAGTGACTGCTTAAAGCAAAAAATCAAATAAAGGGCGGGCAACTGCTTATAGGAAAAAATCAAATAAGGTTTTGATGATAGAGGTGTGTGCCTTCCTCAGAATATAGCAATAAGATCAAATAAGGGACGGGCGATTGCTTAAACAAAAAATCACGATACAGCAATAAAATGATGGAGGTGGTATCTGTCGAACAAGTATCAAGCTTCGAAGTGAAAAATTTGAGCTAACTTCATCTTCCTTTTATGCCGAAGGACAGGGCGCTAGCCAAAGTTCCGCCCTGTGCCTCTTTCCCTTCACCGGCCCTTCCCCTGTAATTGCCGCAACATTGTGAAAAATTCGTTGTTCTTATTCTTCTTTATAGCAAATATTTCTCAACTCATAATCAACCATGGGTTTCACAGCTTTTTCCTTCCCTCTCTACTTCACATTTCAATACATCTTAAATATGTTTCCTTCATAAATAAAGTTTACATTTCCCAAAAATGTCATAATTATCACACCAAGCACAGGAAGTTCAAATATTGGAAAAAATCATTGTCACAACCCAAAACGATATTGTATATAAAGTTACTCTTGGATTAATAAGGAAGCCAATTAAACTTTTTTATTTCCATATTTATTTCTTTAGCTACAAAAAGCCTGTTTGCTGTCGAGTTTTAAGTATTCTATTAATAAATGATGAAAGAAAAAAGTTGGAATAAAATAGAAATTTATGAGCCCGCTGATTAATAAACGGAGTTATTGAACTTTTAGTACGTTACAAATTAAACGTACAAATAAAATTCTGTGATATATTGAAAAAAAAACTACATTTTCATTACATCACAGAATTTTGTAATCAATAAATTACGCCAAAATAATTGATAATTTTGTTTAAACAGAAAAAGATCAAAAAATAATGTAAAGATAGTTCAAATCCAAGGAACTTTTCTGCTTTTAGATCTTGCAAATTTTATTATGTTTCTGTGTTGTCTAATTTTTTAGCCAATTAATGTTCAATTGGAATCATTGGCAGTCCATTGAAACGGCTCTGTGACATAGTTGGCCGCAAGTATGTCTTGAGAAGCTTACATTTGGAGAAACTTCTCTCACCTCTAGCTACAAGCAGTCAGTAAGATACGGAGTGCCACACTTACATTTGGGGCAAAATTGTGTTGGTCAACGAATTTTGAAATTTCTATAGGACCAATACCAGGCTGCACTCAAGTCGAGAGCACTTTCAGCTCTCGACTTGAGTGCAGCCAGGTATTGTCCTATAAATGATGAACTTTCAGTGCATCATTTAACTCATCAGAATTAATATCTTTAGAATCTTTGTCCTGTAAAACATTGGAAAGGTTTAGAACATTTTCCACTGAACAGATCAATCAATGGCCATGTCTTGGAGCTTGTTTACGATATAAAGACAATCAAAGGTATCACAGTGAGATTTCAGTTGTATGAATCTTTCTTCCAAAGATGTAATTATTATGTCTAAAAGGTAGAAGTAAAATTCAACTTTATAACGCATCGTTAGATCTTCAATAGGCTCATCATCTCCTTCATAAGTATATATTGGATGAAAACAGTCCTTCATAAGTAATATTGGATGAAAGCAGTCCTTCCATCGGTCCCACAAAGGCGCAAATGGAACGCACCTGCGTCCGCTGTGGATAAGCACATGATCCTATCGCTTCTTTTCGTGTAAACGACACTAAAAGGATAAACAACCAAACTCTTTTCTTTCTGCATATTTTTAATATTGGATGAACCTAGTTCTTTAAAAATAGGATAGGTTGCTTTCTCCTTTTTACGCTTCTCTGCTACAAAAAAAAAGTAATAGAAAAGAAAATAGGAATTTTGCCGCTCCCCTCAGAGCGCCGCCCTTTGCGGTGGCACACTTTGCACATGCCTTACGCCGGCCCTGCCGGAGGGGGAGCGTTAGTAAATTATCTGCAAACTATCATCCTGTTCCCCTTTCTAATAACAAGTACAGAGCGATCACAAGTAATTTAATTATGCATAAAGTATCTTTGTGTACGTTTTTATATTAACTATATTTGTGTCAATCTCATGAATAATATATTGTCGCATCATCACTATATTTGTCATAAAATTGTGCTGTCGTAGCATGTGACAACGAGTATATCTATTATCTCAGATGTGCCATCAAATAATATACTTCCAGTTGATTATATAAATAAATGAGTACGTATGGAGTACACGCATTCCAAATTTGAAATCGAGCCCTGGATGGCTTAGTGGTTAGAGATTCAGACTACTGATGGAGGAACCCTAGGTTCAAACATAGCCTGGTAGTGTGAATGTCTAACAATCGCTGAATATTCGCCGTGCATCGGACGATCTGGTTAAGTGACGGCCGCCTGGTAGGAATAGCCCGGTAAAAGTTCATAAGCCCCCCACCCCCTAATTTCTATTGCCCTTCTATGGGCTAAATCGTACGGTGGCGCCATGTAGTGTGCTCTCTCTCACTTAAAAACTATCCTGTCAGAATCGCTAGATTCGCTCTAACTTCCTGCAGTTTCTGTGCCCTGCCCGAAAGGGCGCAGAAACAATATGAAGTTACAGCACATATATTTGAAATATATGGATTTTTTTGAGTACATATATTTGAATTATATATGTACTCGAAAATGAGTACATATATTTCAAATTAGAAATACCAGATATACTCACAGTTGATTCCCTGTATGTACCCCAAAATGAGGCAAGTACTTGGAACTATTATGAGCCCAGAATGTACTCGAAAACGAGTTCATTTTGCTTATTTCTAAGTACCAATTTTTAACAGTGCACTTAACATACTTTCACAAGGTTTTATATATAGTAAAAAAATTTTTTTTTTGACTTTCTCATAAAAAAAAAGTGACAGAGCTTTATGCTTCTTCATTACCGCGAAGAACACTGTTTAAAAAGTTCATTATATTCTGAAGGATGCGTAGTTATGTGCAAGCATTTGTAGCCTTATCCTCATTGGTATAAAAATTCCACTTATTAAACTGATATTTCTTCCACATTCTGTTAACATACATGCGTAGGAACTTTTGCTAAGGCCGTGAAATGGGACCTAAAGTCCTGTGGAATAGCTGCTTTCCCGTCATCCAGGTTTTATGAACTAAAACAACGAAAATGTTTACTAAATATTTTACTTATTTACCTAATAAAAAAAATTATTTTTTTGCTTTTTGGTACTTCATTCTAAGCAGTCAGCTGAATTTCTGGCTGATTCTTTAACCAGTTTCGTATGAAGTTTCCGCAAACAAATTTTCAAAAGCTTTTGCTAAGACTACAGACCCTCTTAAACGCGAGCCCTCCGCAATGCGGGGGTTGCGGGGACTATCAGCACGCTCTTGTGCAAAACACGAATTTCATCCAACGCAAAGATATCGGGGGAAATGCAACATACATTTTCGCTCAGTGTGGGCAAAATACAGTAGCATTCGTTGTAAAGTGTATCTAAGGAAACAAAGTTCATTTCCATTCTTCCCCTAGCGGAGAAGTTGGGTAATGCAGAAAGACAAAAAACAAGGATCATCGTTCTCACATTTCAGGGTTTCCAATGCAAAAATAATTTTTCAATATAAATCAAACAGTTACATTGGAATGATTCTGCATCTAAAAATGCTTCACAGCCGTAGTACCTGTCCTCCTAATTGAATCGATCGCTGATGAAACTATTGGATGTCGCTAATGATCAGCGATATTTTAAAGCTACGTTTCGTAGTGCATAACGCATATTTAAGTCTTTCTTTAATGGTTTTCGCGTTTGATATCGTGCGATTTTGTACAGAATGTAATTCATTTCCCTAACATGAGGAAACTAACGTTTTGGACAACTTTCTTTAAAGGGAAATGCATGTTCAGCGCACGTGCCAGGTGACCCAGCTGAGTAAATGCCTCATCAAAATCTAAACTATGTTCCTGCGGGAGTGATCATTAAGTGCTTAGCAGAGGAAGTTAGGGCACACAAAGGTCAATCTCGTTGCTACTAATGAAGTTTTTAGCCAAGGCTCAGTCGTCGTCCCTCCTGTTGGCGATTGTTCTTTATTTGAGTTCTCAAAGTGCCCTGGATAGGTGAAGAGAAAGCGAGGGTTTGGGATGGGAAGGCAATTGAGGCGGAGAAGGAGGGAGGCAGGGGGAATTAGCCTCAAAGAAGGGGGAGGGAGAAATGTTGTCTGGTACCTCCTGTGATCTCCTTTCATTACTCTCAGTGCCTTTATTTGAATGGCTGAGTGTTTGAAGAACATAGTTGCGAAGCAATGCCATTCTTCGATCTTGTTCTTTGATCTTGAGTAACAAAGCAGTTGGATTTGCTGCCTTAATTTCGAATTTGCTTAGGAAATCCTTACTGTGAGAGGCAATTCTCCTTTAACGAGCCACGATGCTTAAGTTTCTAATAATGTGGGATAACATTATTCATGAAAGCCTCAATGATATTAATTCCTGTGTATTCAACGCATTTACGGGAAATGCAATACACGCTAGGTTATTAACTGTGTAATAAAGATATTTTTCTGTAGAAAAAGTTCTGTGCTTTTGTGATTCTTTCCGAGAATGTGATTGCGATTATATGGTTTGAAAGAGAAGATATTTTATTAAAGCAACCTCATGTAATGTTAGGTCTACGAAAAGTCACGTGCTTCGTGCGCTCTGTATTCTTTAGAAATTACATTTCCTATAAAGGCTATTCTGAAAGCATACAAAATTTCATCGTATAACGATATGAAAGTCACATTAAAAGAAGAAGTTTACGCTTTTGAAACAACACGTACTTGGGAATACCGTTCTTTGAGAAAGTTATCTTCATCACACTTTCGCAGATTCTAAACATGCCGTAAGTAGCTCATCAACTATAATGAATATGAAAGTTCCAAGACAAGATGGTTCTTCATCTTCCCAATTACATCCCTAAATCTGCCGAGCGGAATGCAGTTTAGAGTTAATAGATCAAGATTCAAGTCTTTAGTCTTGAGATTTCAAGTGCTGAATGTAACAAACAGTGATAATACATGAATGACATCCTCATAACTATATACGCCATTGAATATGAGTAAAATGGAGATTTACTGGTTAGCGAATAATATTATTTGGTATATTGTACAAAGAAACTGCTACAATGGAGGACATCTTCCGTTGTACCAAGTGTTACGTTTCCATTCATGCTGTATTCCTCGATCGTACGCATGCATCAAAATTATGGAATACATTATTTGAAAACCGTTCATTCGCGTCAGTCATGGAAAAAGTGTTTGTGAAATCTATAAATACAGTATATTCATTCAATTTCCATAGAAATCACTCGTAGAGTAACAATTTTATTATCAAAGCATGCACCCTGGTATAAACATTGAGTCACCATAATACAGTTCACAGGTTGAATGTAAGAAACCTTTCCAGTTACCACCACCTAACGATGAGTCAACGACAATATGTCCTAGATGAGGTTTATTACTTTTCGTATATTGTTAGTAAAAATTACGCAATAAAAAGTACAGCTCAATTGAAGAAGGGTGATTTAGGTAATCGACTTTCTCGAAGTATTTAAAGGCCGCAGAAGATCAAAACTGGAGGTAATATTAAATTTCTCATTGGCTGTAAAACTCTCCTATCAGCCGGCAAGACATCTATCTGTAGAAGAAACAACCTCTTAGTTAGCCGAAGAATAACCATCGTAAATGTGCTATTCCGTTAGCTGATTGTTTTTCTTAAAGGTAGTTTAACGACCACCGTGAGCATAGCAATGGGTGATAAGCAGTTGTCCGTCCCTAATTTGAGGGCACTGGTTCCATGGAAGAAGAGGCAGTAGACCAAACACACCATCCATACCTAACCTGGGACTCGAGCTCGGACCCATTTCGTTCCACTAATTAGAAGACCAACTTTTGAACCCTCGGCCACCTGGACGGCGTTACTTATTCAAACATTAAACTTTTTCGATAGAAAGGATCAACCAAAGGGTGTTGTTGTATTGCATTTTCATCAAACCACAGCGCGCGCACGGTACGAAGATCCTCGAAATTTTTAAAAGCAAATTAAAATTTGATTTACTGCATTTAGCATTAAGTGCATTTTATAAACATTTTAGTCGAGATTGCTTTTATTGATTTTAATCAAAGGTGCTTAAGATGGACAATTTCAAACCATAGAATGTTATGCAGGAGTCAAATGTTAAGAATATCATTTCTTTCTTTAAATACTGAGTACCATTCTTTACGCTTCCATATACACTATATTGACAAAGGTCCCCGGACACCCCTTCAAAAGAAAATGAAAGAACCCACCGCATTGTTAAAATGCGCGGTATAGCTGCAAACGGTATAAAAACAAGTCTTCAGCTGAGTGAAAATGTCGCGGCGGGAGAGAACTGACTTTGAGAAAGGAAAGATCGTCGGGTGCTATATTAATGGGTTGCCCATAGGAGAAACCGAACGGCGTTTAAACATACCCAAGTCAACTGTTTTGGATGCACTGAATAAGTGGAAGACACATGGTGTGCCTGAAGCAGCAAAACGTACTGGCAGACCAAAGAAAATCAGTGACAGAGGACGTCGAAGCCTCAGAAGAGTCGTTATAGCTAATCAACGTAAATAGTACTGCACAAGACCTCAGTGTACAAGTGAGTAAAACTGCTGGAACCTCGGTATGTACACGTGCCATTTGCAGAGAACTTCATTCCATGGGTTACCGCGGTCGTGCGGCTGTTCATAAGCCTTTCATCTCCACTCGGAATGCTACTCGTCGTTTAGCGTGTTGTAAAGAACATTTATCGTAGACCGTAGATCAATGGAAACGGGTCCTGTGGACTCATGAATTCAGATACACGATCCATCAGTCTGATGGCCCAGTGTGGGTATGGCGGCAGCCGGGAGAACGCTATTTACCACAATGTACTGTTCCTACGGTCAATTTTGGAGCTGGTAGTGTACTCGTGTGGGGATGTATTTTGTGGTATGGTCCCGTTCCATTGCTTATCGTGGACAAGCTTGTTAATCAGCACGTCTACCTCGATATTCTGGACAATTATGTCCTATGGACTCTGTGGCAATGCTATGGAACAGAGCCTTGTTGGTACTAGCAGGATAATGCACCAAATCATAAGGCAAAGACTGTTATGGCGTGGTTTGACGATACTTTTGTATCGTGTTTGGACTGGCCAGCACAGAGCCCTGATCTTAAACCCATAGAACACGTATGGGATGAATTAGAGCGCCGAATAAGAAGTTTGGAACCAAGGCCTACTACGAAGCAACAGTTAGCGGCTGCATTATGTACTGAATGGCAGCGCATACCTATCGCTGTGTTCCAAACCCTGTCGAAAGTATGTCTCGAAGGATAAGTGCATGCATTAAGGCCAAAAGTAGACCGACACCGTACTAATGTATGTCAATAAATGCTATGTTGTGTTTCTCTTCTATGTGTCCGGTGACTTTTGTCAATATAGTGTATATTTAGTGTGAATAACACGAAGAAATCCCACTGAATGCATGCGACTTTCATACCGCTTTTCCTTGGATAACGGGTTCTGAAATATCCTTGGTGTTACTTTTGTGTGTTTGTTTCTGGGTTTGAGCCACCGTGAGCATCTAGAGCCATAGATAGTCACCCTCTCCTGTCTGTTCTATGGGATCACTGAATGGGGAAATAAGAGACGTCTCGGGGACGGGTGTACCATCAATGAGTCATTCGAAAATTATTCTATTTGCCTAATGGCAGCGCCTCTGATCACTCTGCAACAGGAGGGTCCCTTTGTGTAAAGGAATCGGATAATGTGATCACGGGATTACCTTTGTTGGAGCCGGAGACAAATTTAGAAAAAAATACCCTTTGCAATCAAAAAACACTTCCCTCTCAGCCTACATGCATATTAATTCTGTGTTGATTATCTTCCTAGCTGTGCAGCCTTAATCTAAAGCGAAGCCACCTGCTATAACCTTGTTTTGAGGACTGCTTTCTTGATAAAAGAGTTCCATTCTCATTTCACTAGAGCTCAATTCCGTGATCCGACACTTTTGTTTCATCATTCCAATAAGAACAAGTCACGAGTGGGTTTTCATATAAATCACAACATTTCCTTTTTTTACGATCATCTAAGAAATTTCCTTTACCCTGCTTATTTTTCCAGCTGATTAGGAAAAGTACCTTACCGCCGCTAAGGCTCTTCTACAGCATAGCATTGTTGTCAAACAAGCTGTATCTTATTTCAAAGACAGGTGTTAATCGCAATGTGATTTAAAATAACATCTGTTAGTTATCCTTTACGTGCGGTAATTCCAGGGATCTAGAATAAAGTTTAGTTCCTAGCAGTTTTTCGAAGTAAATCGTCCAATTAAAATTAAATCATCTGAGGAAAATACTTTTATTCTAGATATTCCATTCCCTGTGAAAAGCGTTTCGAAGTGTCCTGAATGTCGTGAGTTGTTTCTGTTATGTAAGCTATTTTACTTTTTTGCTAACCATGGACCCAAAAAATCGAGAGAGTACCCTGGTACGCTTTGTAGATAATTTACGCTATGCATCTTTCGCACGCCAAGATCTTTGTGGATGTAAAATAAATCAAGTGATTCGAGAGTTTGCATTTTTTACGTACAGCACATTGCATTTATTGGCCTCACTCACGACCACACTGAACCACTCACAGTCCGGTACATATTAAGTGGAATTAAATCATAACAAAGAACAAGGATTACTGATTCCTCACGCTGAGTGGTACTTATAATAGTTAGGTGGGTTAATGAATGTTATTGTCGTAAAACAAGTGGAGGGAGATATGTGAGTCCTAAAAGTAAATATTTACTGAACTATGGCGGCGGCAACAGTATTTCGACTGTTTGGTTTTTCGAAAACAATATTTTTACTCAGGAAACGCATCATCATCATTGTCAACCATTATCGATCCACTGGACGAAGGTCTCTCCAAGCCTCTTCCACAACGGTCTCTCCAAGCCTATTCCACAACGGTCTCTCTTGTGCCAGTCTCCTCCATGTTACCCCTGCATACTTTCGAATTTCATCCACCCATCTCCCTTGAGATCTTCTTCTGGGTCTTTTCCTGTCCCTTGGAATCCAATCTAAAATTTCGACTGTCCATCGATGGTCTGTTCTTCTGGTAGTATGTCCAGCCCATTGCCATTTCAGGAATTTTACTCTGATCATAATGTCTTCCACTCTTGTCATTTTTTTGATCCACGAGTTTCTCTTCTTATCTCTCCTGGTTACACCAAGCATGCACCTCTCCACGCATGCCGCTTCGAGTTGTCTGCAGCCTTTGTATGTCTCTTTTAGTTAAGGTCCACGTCTCTGCGCCATATGTAAGCACTGGAAGGATGCATTGATCAAACACTTTTCTTTTAAGACATAATGGCATATTGCTCTTGAAAATTATACTGTTTCTTCCAAAAGCTCTCCAGGCAAGTTTTATACGCCGATTAATTTCTTCATCAATGTGACCCTCACTTGATATCTGATGTCCAAGAGAAATGTAGGTATTGGTTATCTCCAGCTTTTCCCCATCAATCGATAAATCTTTATTTCTTGTAAAAGCATTGTACATCACTTTTGTCTTCTGAAAGTTCATTTTAATCCCATTTCTTTACTCTTGTCAGCAAGTTCCTGGATCATACTCTGTAGCTCTGATGGGGTAGTTGCAAAAATAACTATGTCATCAGCAAAACGAAGGTGGGTTAGATAATCTCCATTAATCTTTATGCCTTTGTTTTCCCAGTTCAGTGATTGAAAGACATTTTCCAATGTGGCATTAAAGAGCTTCGGAGATATGGTGTCCCCTTGTCTCACTCCCTTTTCAATTTTTATGTGTGTTGTATTTTCAAACTGCCGAATCTTTGCACTTGCATTTTCATAGATGTTATAAATAATATTAATGAACGCATCTTCAATACCACAGGATTTCAAAGCCATTGTAACTGCTGATGGTTTCACTGAATCAAAGGCTTTTTCATAATCGATAAAAGCCATGCACAATGGAAGTTCATATTCCCTCGCTCTTTCAATTAGTTCTCTCAGTACGTGGATATGATCTATTGTGCTGTAGCCACTCCTGAATCCAGCTTGTTCTCTCGGTTGAGCCATGTCCAGTGTTACCTTCAAACGGTGTGAAAGAACTTTAGTGAAGATTTTATAAACCACTGATAGGAGGCTGATAGGTCTGTAGTTTCCGAGATCCTCAATGTCACCTTTCTCATGTAGCAGGATCATTGTAGCACTATTCCAATCCTCAGGAATCTTCCCTTTATTAAAGCATCGAGTTAAAACTTGGGCGAATAAGCACAAAATTCGCCAAGCTTTCGCACTCCACTGGGAGGCTTCTTCAAGGCAATGGTAGACATAAAAGACAATGGTAGACATAGCATTTTGTCATATGGAAATATTCAAACTTTATTTAAATTGTTACTTTTGTTATTTTGTGTGCCAATGACAGTGAGAAATTTCCTCCCCAGCCAAAAAGACGCTCAGCACAGATTCATCTCGGAGAAAGGTCGTTCTCTCGTCGACCGTAGGACCTCCCACGAATAAAAGGCAACCCCCTTTACCCCAGCCGTTGTCGGACTCTCTCTCAGAGCCAGACGGGGACAATAGGAGCAAGCAATTAAAGAGTACAATATCTTACGTTAAGGGGACGCAGAGTGAAAGGGATTTGGACGTGGCAGTCATAAACAGAGAGTCCAGTTGGAGATCTTCGGCGGGAAGGAGTAAAGATTTCATGTCGGCATGCAGCCACGTATGTAGGTACGTAAAGATAGGATTTGGCGGGGGGGGGGGCGCAGAGATAGTCGTCAATAACATCCATCTCCCATGGAAGTATATACCATTTATTTTGACTAACTAATATTCCTTCTGATGAGTTGGCGTCTACCACGTTACATAACATAAACCAAGCCAACAATTTTTATGTCTACCATTGCTTTGATAAAGCCACCCGGTGGAGTGCGAAAGCTTGGCGAATCTTTGCGCTTATTACACCATAAAATTAACCGATTTAATACGCTATATGCTTTTCTTGAGTATTCACATTGTGGTGTATTGAAAATAACGTTATATTTACTTTTATTATATTATTGTTATTATGTATTGAGATTTTGACGAACTTAAGAAACGACCCTGACACCGATCAAATGTGATGTAGCTACGTAAATTTCTAGTTCTACAAGGTAAGTTCGCCATTTGTATTCTCCATGTGAACAGTCCCAGGCACCGAGATCTTCGTTTCTACACTTTTGCTCGAAAATTCATACGTACATGCTTCCGTTCATCCATATCTGCTGTTTTGAAAACGGAATACAATTATGCTGTTAAAACACATATCACTCAAGATTTCTTTCACAAATGGACACCATATGCCCCATGGTTCCGAATACGAAACGAAACTGTTGTACTACTATAGAACTCTACATATACTACCCACTAATTTGTGCTTCCTTCTTAATGCACTTATATTAAGGACAATATTTGCTATTATAAAATCACTAGAGAATACTGTTGCCATTTTCTAGAGTTTTCAAGACTTCTTATCAGTGAGCACAGTCTCACTTTTTGTACATAGGTTATTTTTGCAATTCTTGTATAGAATTGTGTTCAATTTGTATAGCTTTTGTTTATAAATAAATTCTGAACTACTAAAGTCCTTCTGCACATGCGCAAGCTGAAATCTGACCCCAGGATAGAAACAAATGCTGAATGGCGTGTGTGTTAGTGAGGGACATTGGTAACATTTGGTCTAAGATGTCTACAGGTTACACCCCCATCGTATCATGCATCATTTTAAAGCCCACGTCAATAGCAGGTATTAACTCCTTCTTGGGGGTCGGAAGGAAGAAAAATTTCATTAAGATGCACGGCTTTTATATGGCGTGAAAAATGCATTTTTGTAATGGCTTTTATCACATTTAGCACGAGGTTCACGTAATTTACGCAAATCGCAATGAGATATCGCCACGTTTATGCAAAACGTGATGAAATAATGTTCGTGATAGTTTAGTAAAATATATTGTAGAGTAACAATAAACTCAACTATTGGGGCGTCACATTATGGAACAACCTACAAGAATCAGATTGCCCATAATGGTTCTGATTACTTTCGTTACAAATTTACTGCAAATCTAATTTTTTTTTTTTTACTTGGGATTTACATGAGTGCTGTCGGGAAAAATGCATAGCATCAAAAATCTGAATTTGTACAAGCATTTGGCCCGTTGGTTGGAGTTCGTTGACGCATGGTCCTCGAAAGCTCAAAAGGCGCAAATTAAAATTTACTCCGAAGATATTATCATGATAAGTTTCCCCAAAAGGGGGCGGTAGAACAGAGATCCTGCATTCCTGATTGCTGTGTGCATTACAACCAAAATTGTCCAAGTCTGTTGATTTAACGTCTACTGACTTGGTGGTTGGGTGGAGTAAGTTTCTAACTGGTGGTCCTAGTTGCAACTGGAATGGACTCCCTCGGGTGTTGTGTTTGCCCCACGCGCTGGCTCTCACTACCGTGGAGCAAACACTCTCCAAATTCTCCAGGAAGTGTTTTTACAAATAGCACGTGCTTCTTGGGCATCACGACATATACACTATATATACAAAAATCACCGGAAACCACCCCAAAAGCAAATGAACGGAACCACTGCGTTGTTAAGATGCTCGGTAGAGATGCAAACGATATAAAAACAAGCCTGCAGCCGACCACGATCATATCGCACTGTGAGGTTCAGTGAAAATGTCGCGGCGGGAGAGAACTGACTTTGAGAAAGGAAAGATTGCTGGATGTTACATTAGTGGGTTGTCCATAAGAGAAACCGAGAGGCATTTAAACATTCCCAAGTCAACTGTTTTGGATGTACTGAATCAGCGGAAGGCACATGATGTGCCTGAAGCAGCAAAACAGACCGGCAGACCAAAGAAAATCAGTGATAGATGACGTCGAAGCCTCAGGAGAGTCGTTACAGCTAATCGACGGAGTACGGCACAAGACCTCAGTGTACAGGTGAGTAAAAATGCTGGAATCTTGGTATGTACACGTTAGTTTCGGAGAGAACTTCATTCTATGGATTACCGTGGTCGTGCGGTTACTCATAAGCCTTTCATCTCCACTCGGAATACTACTCGTCGTTCAGCATGGTGTAAAGAACATCTATCGTGGACCGTAGATCAATGAAAACGGGTCCTATGGACTGCTGAATCCAGATACACGATCCATCGGTCCGATGGCCGTGTGCGGGTATGGCGGCAGCCGGGGGAACACCATTTACCACAGTGTACTGTTCCAAGTTTGGAGCTGGTAGTATACTCGTGTGGGGCTGTTTTTTGTGGTATGGTCCCGTTCCATTGGTTATCGTGGACAAGCCTGTTAGCCAGCAAGTCTACCTCGATACTCCGGACAATTTTGCCCTACCAACTCTGTGGCAATACTATTGAACCGAGCCTTGTTGGTACCAGCAGGATAATGCACCGAACCATAAAGTAAGGACTGTTACGGTGTGGTTTGACGATAATTCCGTATTGTGTGTAGACTGGCCAGCACAGAGCCCTGATCTTAATCACCTACGTAATCAATTACAGCGCCGCTTAAGAAGTTTGGAACCAATGCCTACTACTAAGCAACAGTTAGCAGCAGCATTATGTACTGAATGGAAGCACATACCAATCGCTGTGTTCCAACACCTTGTCGAAAGCATGTCTCAAAGGGTCAGTGCATGCATTAAGGCCAAAGGTGGACCGACACCAAACTAATGTATGTCATTAAATGCTATGTTGTGTTTCTCTTCTGGGTGTCCGGTGACTTTTGCCAATATAGTGTGTACGGTACGTCTGGATTTGATTGTCATTAGCTAGTACAGTTTCGGTAGCTCACATCGCAAACACAAGAGTAGAGAGGTATCCATCAAGGCTACATTTAAAAACACTTTGAATCAGCACCGCATCATAGGGCAATTTTGAGGTACCCTCATGGAAGTAACACAGTTTATCTGGAGCTTGAGAATTAGCCTATCTTGACCTCATGCTGTAATAATCACACCAATGTTTCCCTGTGTGGATTTTGGTTACTAATCTTATTTTAACTGGTCAATTTTATGAGAAAGTAGTGCTAGTAGATATGAAACCAACGTGTACTTTTGTTTCATTTTAAAAACTAAAAAAATGCGGTGAAGTAGAAAACCTCTTATGTCCAAGAATGTAAAGACAAAAACATTGCGGGAAAAATACTTGCATTCGAAGATCAGTTTCCGAATATGTAACAGAAAGGCAAAATATTCTTGCGAAATATAGTATTCAAGTATGTAATTCTAAAGACTATCAAGATGCGGCGACAGGAGAATAATAAGGTGTTTACGTTCAATAATGGGAGACAATGTTTTTGCAGGTTTAGCTTCTTATGGCACAACAAAAAGGAAGACTTGGTCACGCAGCAGACTGTTTATCATATGCACAATTGAATCAAGAAAACGCAGAAATAATCATAATATTTTCCCATTTGCATAACGCAAAGCATTAAATTGCATTTTGTAACTAAAATAAATGCCTCAAAGCTTGAAAATGCTTATTGCAAGAAATCACGAGAGTAAACAGAATTGTCTCTACGAAGCTTTTTATTTGACATATTCACCGCTTTCACGTTTCAAAACGCCCAGAATGAAAGACCCAGTCGCAGAGTAAAATAATGCAAATGTCGTTTTAGAAAACCTTGACGAAAACACGCGTTAACAACAGCATACATGTAGCTTGAAATCATACCTCCCAAACTTTTCAATGTCATAATACCGAATGTTTTACAATCACTGAACATGGGGATAAAAATTAGTACAAAACGTTGTTTACTGATGACAGTAATACTTATACCCACTGTAATATGTGTACCACAGTAACTAATATACCCACTGTGTTTTTGCTGATGACAGTCATTTTTGCAAGTTGTAGAATAATAGTTAATTTACAGAAATTGTTTATGTTAGCGGCTGCTGTTATTCTAATCTTATGTTGTTTTCTGTGTACGACCCTAACTCTGAGTTTGTTAGGCTTACGTTCGTGTTAGCTTGACTAATACTCGTTGAATGATAGTTCAAAATATTAGATGCAACTGAAAAGTTTTTAACTAGACATAAAAGAGGGAGAGATAACTATGCGTTTCTAAATAATAGCCAGATTGAGTAAAAAGTCGTACTTACAATAGAACCTCTTTTAATTTATATTCAGTTGGCACGTTAACATGCAGTCGTCACGCAAAACAACTTATGCTCTACAATTCAGCACAATCAAAGTAAGACTTCACGCTGTCGTAAACAATAATGCACTTCGAGACAAAAATGAACTTCCAGAATAGAATACTCGCTGTGGTAAACAAGACTACACTTTTATAAAGTTTGCTGCATCAGAATGCCTCCGATTACTCAAGTAACATAGTATTTGATAAGATCGCATTCGATAAGACAGCCTCTGGTAAGATTGCCTCCTATAATAATAGCATTGCATTTAGAAGGCTGAATACATTCGTTCTGGTATCTAGTTTTTGATTAGGTCACTAAAATTTAACATGTTTTCAGGCGTTGCCAACGTTAATATCGCCGAGAGACAGAAACTGGCGTTAAAACTGAAAACGTTTAACGATAATTTTTCGAGTTGAATTTAATATGATGTTTTTTTTTATTTTTTCGGGGTGGGGGTGGGGTGAATAACCATCGTGAGCAGCTCGATGGACAGTAGTCGCCCGTCCCTAATTTATTTAAGAGACCGTGAATGACCTACTGGTCAACGTTCGCAACTGCCACGGAAAAGTCTCAGAATCGATCCCAAGCGGTTACGAGCACTCGAGCCACTAAAGAACCGCCATGCATCGGATGGTCACTTTATCCCGTCGGACCCCGGGAACTGATCCTCCGGTTATAAATAATGGCTTATTACTACCTCTCTCTGCCTCGCTTCCACGTGACTTTTCTGTCGGACACTCTAGCCCAAATCTCCTAACTTCCTGCTTCTAAGGGTTGTTTAAGACCTAGACACTCCCTAAAATCTTTTACATAAATCTCCAAATATCTCTAATTTAGGGCTACTGGTTCCAGGGAAGGGAGAGAGCTAGTGCCGTGAGACAAACGCAACATCCATGTCTCACCGGGATCCGAACCCATCTCGTACAAATGATCAGAAGCCAGCGCTTAGACCACTACGCCACCTGGTCGGCCCATTATGTCTTAAAACAAAAGTGTTTAATCAATGCATGCTTCCTGTTCTCACTTATGGATCAGAAACGTGGATTTAACTCCAAACGGCATCCAGAGGCTGCAAACTACTGAAAACAAAAGTAGGAAGAGGTGTATGCTTGGTATAACTAGGAATGACAGGAAGAGAAACTAAGGAATCAGGAAAATCACGGAAGTTTTGATGATATTATGATCAAGGAAAAATCCTTGAAATACAAATTGGATGTACATGTTGCTAAAACTGACCACAGTTGGACAATTGAAATACTAGAATGGATTCCAAGGGATAGAAAAAGTATCAGGAGCAGACAATGTTGGAGACGATGAATGAAATTCGAAAGCATATTCCAGAGACTTCCCCCTGAAAGAAGTTTGGGGAAACCTTTATCCAGTAGTAGATTGATAATGGCTGATGTTGATATGCAGCTTCACAGTTTCTGCTTTTGATTTGCTTTTGCTTTAAGTCTTTATCAAAATAATTGATAATGACAAATAACAAATATTTGATATCAATTTTTTTAGCAATGCTGCCCTTGGATGCGGATTGATAACGTTAAATTTATTTACACAGAGTATTTCATTTTTAATATGAAAACATGACGAATTACGGAATTTGCTTCTGCATGTCTGCAGACCTAAATAGGAATGAACACAAGCCCACATAAAAAGCGGTTATTTCGTTAGCACGCAATTCGTCCGTTATGGAAGAACATTTAAACGTAGTCTTAAGACTCTTGATGAAGGGCAACGGAAGTATATAGCTTAGACAGTCGTTGCTACTTCAGTTTGTCAAGAGCATGACACAAGGATACTAGAATTTTCCCACCAGTTACACTATTAACGAACATGCACTGAAATTTTGCACTAATAGTTTCTGTCCCAATCCTGGTTGAGCCATGAACTTTTTGTTTACTTTCCGTTTTAAGAGAAAACTTCGTTAGTTAAAAAAAATGTATTTCATGAATTCATCACTCGTTTTTGAGACCACCAACACAACCTTTGTAACGTACGAGTGTATATATATTTTTTAACTTTGCTGTTTCGTTTCTTCTCTCATCAACACCCTACGTCGAATCTTAGTTTCAGACTAGCTGCCAGTTGTTGCGTTTCAGCAACAACTGGCAGCTAGTCTGAAACTAAATAGAAGCTGTTACTCTCGGTGGAGAAGGTGGACAGTGATGAAGACTGTACAAGGCAGTGACGAAAAAACCGCGGGGGCAGAGGAAGCTGCTTCCCTAGTATTCATTTGGGTGGAGGGGCAAAATTTCACATTTGTCCCCTCACTTTTCTTCCTTTTTAATTACGTACGTAATCGGATAATTATTTGGATTATTTTATTTTCTACTATTTAACATTCCTTCTGACAAAACTAAACATTTTTTTTGTATTGTTAACCATGTAGAGCTCTAAAATTTTTAGTGCCATTCCTGAGGCGTGGTTCAATCTCTCCTTGCTTGTGAAGTATGAGAAGAACACAGTTATCAGTATGAAAAATAAAAATTTTATTTCGCGAATTAACAACCACCCTGCGCAACTCAATGAGCTACAAGAAATCGCCCGTCCCTAATAATGGGCCACCAGCTCCGGGGTAGTGAGATAGTCAGTGCCCTGAAACAGTGGTTCTCAACGCTTTTCCACTTGTGTACCTTTTTTAAAACCATTTTAATAAATTGTACCCCTTGTTTTTAAAATACTCGTAGCTGCGGACACTTGCTGGCGACAGGTTATAATCAACATCAAGTTTTGGTTTTTTAACTGTTTCTGTTTTCAACCACTGATCCATAACTGGCACGCTTAAAAATCACTGACAATGATAACTGAAATTATGTTAAGCATTAAATAAAAAAACAACTTGAAAATAATCACAATTAAAAACAACGCGCTTACTTATACTCAGTCAATAACTGAACTGATCATACAGTCTGGCTACAGATGTATTAATAACACGCAATTCTTCTGGAAAGGAGGATGGGTGACAAAAGTGACGCATGAACTGTGTGTGCGTAATGATTGGTAGAAGAGTTGTTTGGGGGAGGGGTTCATAGCAACGTCATCACCAATCATCATTCGCTAATATAAGTTCGTCTTGAAGTGTCTCAATTAGCGGTGATTCAAACTTAAAATTTATTGTTCCATAACCAACGTTTTGCATTTTTTTTACTTTACTTGCTTTTCCGCCATTACTGATTATTTTTCGTGTACCCCTGAACCAAGATAAATACACTGACGAAAAAATCCCAACACCACGAAAAAATAGTTGTAGAGGAATGGAATGGCGGCAATACATTTGTATAGGTAACATATTTAATCGATTAAGGTTTCAAGATCACATCTTAATGTAAGCGCGAGAAGAGCCATTTTAAATGTGAAATGCTGGTACATTAATAACCGGCGTAACCGGCAAAATGTTAAATGCAAGCACGCAAACGTTCATGCATTGTGTCGTACAGCTGCTGGATGTCAGTTTGTGGGATGGAGTTCCATGCCTGTTGCACTTGGTCGGTCAATACAGGGACGGTTAATGCTGGTTGGGGGTGACGCTGGAGTTGCCATCCAATGATGTCCCATACGTGCTCGATTGGTGAAAGATCTGGTGATCTAGCAGGCCACGGCAACATGTCGACACTCTGTAGAGCATGTTGGGTTACAACAGAGGTATGCGGGCGAGCGTTATCCTGTTGGAAAACATCCCCTGGAATGCTGTTCATGAATGGCAGCACAACAGGTTGAATCAGCAGACCGACGTACAACTGTGCCGTCAGGGTGTGTGCGATAACCACGAGAGTGCTTCTGCTGTCATAGGAAATTGCTCCCCAGACCATAACTCCAGGTGTAGGTCCAGTGTGACTCGGCCGCAGACAGGTTGTTTGCAGGCGCTCACCTGGCCTCCTTCTAACCAACACACGGCCATCACTGGCACCCAGGCAGAACCGGCTTTCATCAGAAAACACAACAGATCTCCACTCCGTCCTCCATTGAGCTCTAGCTTGACAACACTGACGTCGCAAACGGCGGTGGTTTGGAGTAAGTGGAATGCACGCTACAGGGCGTCTGGCTCGGAGCTGTCCTTCAAGAAACCAATTTGTAACAGTTCGTTGTGTCACTGTGGTTGCAACTGCAGCTCGAATTGCTGCCGCAGACGCGGTACGATGCGCCACGGCCTTACGCCGTACACGGCGGTCTTCCCTCTCAGTAGTGCCACGTGGCCGGCCGTAACACGGTCTTCTTGAGGCAGTACCTTCCCTTGACCACCGCTGCCAACAATCATGCACAGTGGCTACATTCCTGCCAAGTCGTTCTGCAATATTGCGGAAAGAAAATCCACCTTCTCGTACTCCTATTACACGACCTCGTTCAAACTCCGTGAGCTGTTGATAATGGCTTCTTCGTCTTCTTAAAGGCATTCTTGACTAACATCAACACACTACGTCGAATCTCAACGATAACTAATGCTCACGAACGTTACAGCGCGTATTTACAGCAAACCTGCTTTGCATGTTCCGAGGGGCGCTACTAGCGCCACACGTATGCGCCGAGCGCGAAATTTGCATAGACGTCATCTTATGGATGTACTCTCACAGCCTACCAACTGTCGTTTATCTAACACAACCCTTTCTTGGTGTTGGGATTTTGTTTTCCGTCAGTGTAGATCTACTTACCTTGCCCCTGAACGGCCCCGCACGTACCCCGAGTGGTACGCGTACCACCGGTTGGGAACCGATGCCCTAAAACAGGCGCACCTCCCTTGCTGCGTCCGGTGATAGTGCCCGGGCCCACTCTCCCTAACGGTCAGAAATCAGCGCTTAGAGCATTGCATTGCGCCACCGGGACAGCAGTCTCACGAATGTGACGACCTTATTAATTTAACTGAAATTTTTGATAGGTATTGTGTTTTTATAAGACTAGCATGAAAGTTTTCTTTTACATCAAAGTATAATGAAATTAGACTTTCAGCGATGAGAGAAAATAAAAGAGTCAAGTGGAAAAAAGGAAATGAGATATGCAGAAGATGTTCACACATTTTAGAACAATTTTCCAGGAATATAATTAATGTTTGAAATAAAATTATTTATTTCTTAAATATTCTATCTCTTAGCGATTTCTCTGGATGAACCTATATATAGATTTCTAAGATAACAGGACATTTCTTAAAATTGGTAGTTGAATTTTATTCCACTCTTCTTACACTGATTTCCACAGTCCAAGTATTATTTTAGGTACATGTTTAGAAAGCGCTCATTTTAGCAGTACGAAAGCACTATCCATGAGTGACACATTAGGGGACTTTGTAGGAATATGAGCGTAAGGTATATACTTTTCACCCGTCACGTTTTTTACGCTTTCCAACCGTAGGTTGAAGAAGCGTATATGCCCCAGCTTTTTTCGTCCGTCCGTCCGACTGTCCACACGATAACTGGGGTAAAAATGGTTCGATTTCGATGAAATTGTAGTATGTGGTAGGGGACCACCTGGGGACGAACCCTATTGAAAATGGGACAAATGGGGTCAAAAGTCACGACGTAGGAGCGGGATCCATTCCATTGCCCTTATGCGTCATAACTTGCGTAAATATGGTTCGATTTCAATTAAATTTTACTATGTGGTAGGAGACCGCCTGGGGACGACTCTACTCAAAATGGGTGAAGTGGGGTCAAAGGTCAGGACATAAGAGCTGGATGCATTCCATTGCCCTTATGCATCATAACTAACGTAAAAAAGGTTCGATTTCGATTAAATTTTAGTATGTGGTAGGGGACTACCTGGGGACAAACCCTATAGAAAATAGGAGAAATGGGATCAAAGATCAGGGCAAAGGAGCGGAATGACTTCCATCGCCATTATGCATCATAACATATGTAAAAATGTTTCGATTTGGATGAAATGTTGGTATGTTGCAGGGACCTGCCTGGAGACGAATCCTACTGAAAATGGGCGAAATGAGGTCAAAGGTTAGGACACGGGAGCGGGATCTATTCCATAGCCCTTATGATTCATAACTTACTTAAAATTGCTTCAATTGCGACAAAACTTTAGCATATTATTTCGGAGGTATATTGAACCAGTTATGTTGAATATCATCGAAATTGGATCAAAGGTCAGGGCACAGGAGCGGGGTTTATTCCACAGCCATTATCCTCATAACTTTTTTTTTTTTTTTTTTTTTTTGATTGGAGGTTTAACGACCACCGTGAGCAACTCAAATGGGCTATAAGCAGTCGCCCGTCCCTAATTTAGGGTCACTGGTTCCAGGGAAAGGAGAGAGCCAGTGCCGTAAGACAAACACAACATCCATGCCTGACCGGGATTCGAACCCGGACCCCTTACTGACGAATGATCAGAGGCCAACGCCTTAGACCACTGCGCCACCGGGGCGGCCCTCATAACTTGAGTAATGATTTCTGGTATATTGGAAAAAGTATCATAATCAATGCATTGCATGATTTTACTAACTTGTTCATTTTTTCAAGAAATAGAGTAGTAGCTTTGGATGTATGAATGGTAGCCTTATCCGGATGGAGTTCTACTCTTTGTAGGCTCTGTAGGTAAAGGAATGGCATTTCGTCTTTAAATATGGGAGTTAAAACATTACTTTGGTAATATGTAGAATTGATTTTAACATTCTTTTCAACTTTTCTTAACTTTGATTTTCCATTGTATGAAGGATCAGCAATAATCAAGATACTTTACTAAAACTTTCTTTGGATCCTTGGAACCAGTTTGTGAGTCTTTTTTTTTCTTTTGCGATGGTAAATCGACTTTTATTCTTACTACTGTCGTTTAGATAGGTCCATGCTTCATCAATAGTCACAATAAATTTCCATTTGTCTCCCACTAAGCGATTTTCATTAAGAAGCCTACACCATCCTCTGCGTTCAGCCTCGTGTTCAGGCAAAACGTTCATTTTTTTTTCTTTTTTCAGATTCAGTTGTTTGTTTATTACCTTGTTTACAGTTGATTCCGAGATTTTTAACAACTTAGCGATTGCTTTTTGGGTCGATGGATTTTCTTTTAAGACCAGAGACCTTACTTTTGTAATAGTCATAAAAGTACGTACTTTGTTTGGATATTCGTTTGGTGTTCCTTTTTTTCCCGTTAAAAGCAATACTTGACGATTTTCCCCTCTGTTATTAATAACATTCCTTATTTTACATTCAGAAGATTTTTTATTTTACATTTAGAAATGTTAAATCCATGATTTTCACGGCGTATTTTAATTACAGGATACGAATATTTCTCTTCGTAAAAAGCAAAATGTAACTTTCTATCCATAGCTTGTTTACCTGCCATTTTCTTAGCAGACGATATTTAACTGCAGCAGAGGTGTCTTTCGTGTTCGTCTAACATGCTGTTGCCAGTTTCAATTCTTTGAATTTCCTTTACTTTCTCTAATTTCTTATCGAAAACGTTCTAATGTTTGAACTCTTTTATACTCACGTTGAAAACGTTCTAATTTTGAACTTTTATATTTCTTATCGATAACGTTCTAATGTTTGAACTTTTATATTTCTTATCGATAACTTTCTAATGTTTGAACTTTTATATTTCTTATCGAAAACTTTCTAATATTCGAACTTTTATATTTCTTATCGATAACTTTCTAATGTTTGAACTTTTATATTTCTTATCGATAACTTTCTAATGTTTGAACTTTTATACTTACGTTGCTTTAAAAATAACATAACGGCTACGGTTCTTGCGGAATTCATACTAATGTGGAGGTGTCCAAATCAATACAGTTTAATATTGTTTATAAAATGGGAACAATATTTTACATAAAGAATTTCCTGTAATACAGATATCAGATTCAAGTTTCATATTAATTTCGATTTTATCGATATGATCGTTTTATCGGTAAAATGTTTCAATGACGTCACCACGTTCTGTTTTATTCAAACAACAGCACAGAACGTTTTACGATCTTAAAAAAAAAAAGATGCTTATGGATTTAAGTCTGGTGAATTTGCAGTCCAATCAAGCAAATGAATTTGATTTTCCAGCATGAAATTCTTGACCAATTTCGAATTGTGACATAGGGCCAAGTCATGTTGAAATGTCCTGTCAAAAGTTTGCAAGAATGGAACAATCCTACGTTGTAATATTTCTACGTACTTGGCTGAATTCATCATACCTTGAACAGGAACTAAGCTTCCAGTGCCATTTGATGTTAATAAAACCCAAAACATCTGTTTCAGAGGGTGTTTTACAGTTTGTTTGACATTCTCAGGTCTTAAGGGTTCACAGTTGCTTCGTCTAACGACATTTGCTTGGTAACCCTGCACAAATAAATGAGTTTCATCACTGAAAATTACCTTTTTCCAGTCGTCAGCAGTCCATGATTTATATTTTTTTGCCCATGCTAAACGTTTTATTTCCATTTTCGCATTCAAATATTGTTTTTTCGTTGGTCTTCTTGCCTTCCAGCCAACTTCCAGAAGACTACTGCGTACAGTTGAATCACTAACATCACAACCACTAGCCAATAAATCTCTTCGAAGGTCGGTGCTTGTTTGTTTTTTTATTCATTTTACTATTTCTGATTTGATATTTATCGGTCCATTTAGTTGTTTTTCGTTTTCTTAAACATTTACCTCTCCTTTTTGGAGACGATGATCCAGATGCATTGTATCGCGTAAGCAGTCTTGATACGCTTGATTTGCCTACACCAACTGCTGAAGCGATATTTCTCACTGTCATAGAAGTGTGAATCTTCAGAGCAATTATTTTTGCACGCTTCCTTGGGGAAATATACAATTTTCAAAACACGAAAGCAACACGTACTCCCAGAGAGCAAAAACTAACATCCACCTGTCACATACGAAAGCTCACAACTGAAGCTGAATTGCCTATTTCCTGTTTAAAACCGGTCAAACCTCATTCTTACTATCTAGTTCTAACAGTCACACCACCTCACAGCTGATAAAACCAGTTGACGTGGGTTTCTGACATCAACTGGGCCGTGGGTTGCCTCGTGGGCAACGTTCGTGACTGCCGTGGAAAGGACCTCAGGTTCGATCACAGGCAGGTACGAACGCTCGATCCGCTAAATATCCGCCGTGCGTTGGATGGGCACGTTAAGCCGTCGGACCCCGGGTACTGGACCCCCGGTAATAAATAAGAGCGTCTTCCTCCCTCTTTCTACTTCGCTTCCGTGTCACTTTCCTATGGGGCACTCTAGCCCAAATCTCCTAGCTTCCTATTTCTAAGGGTTGTTTAAGACTAAGACCTGTGGTCAGACACTGCCTTCCTAAAATCCTCTACATTTGATCAAGATCTGACATCAACTGGCGATCACATTACAATTCTGAGAATAAAATAGCTTGTCCCAATTAATTTGCACAGTATAGTATTTTACAGCGAACTCTGGAATCGAACACAATTTTAACAATCGAGAAAATCAAAGAAATATGCGTTTCCTTGAAAATACGAGTGTGTGTGTAAATAATAACATTGAATTCACAGGAAATATTTTCATGAATCAGGCATTACTGCATTTAAGTGTAAAATGGCTTAAGATTGTAAAATGGCTTAAGAACTCTATTTTGCAAAAGAAAAAAGTGAGGGCGGTTTCAAATTATATATAAACTGCGAGAAATACTTTTGGGTTTCCAACGCTCAATGTGAGAATTCTGAACACTTCTTACGGATTTAAAAAGCTCATTCACAATCTTCTGAGTCCATTGAATCAAGGCCAAACTCAAAACCTTAGTTATAATTAAAATTCTTCACTGCGTAGAAGTGGAAGGGGAAGAGCGGGTGCATCTCATTTATTATTGAAACGACAGAATGAAAAAAAAATCTTTAATTTAGATTGGACGGCACCTAGCTGTTTCTCCGGGCTGAAGGAAATTGCATCCTCCAAATCCCATTTGCTTGGCATGTGCTTAACATAATTAAGAGAACTCTATTTTCTGCACGAGAAATTCGTTAGTCCTTTTCAATCTCGCTTCATTCTCCTTGCGAAACGGAGATGTAGCTTGAGTACGCTTCAAAACTCCAAATCTTGGGTGCTGTCGACCCACTATTTCGGGAAATTAAACGTAAATTCCAATACCGTTTTCCGACTGGGGAGTGGTTACACATTCAGCTCCTACGAAACAGTTATTCATCCGGAACTCTCGGAACTTTTACTGATGAAGAATGCATTAAGAGTGCTTTTCAAACAAATTTCATAAGAAAAATATCGCATTTCTAAAAGCAGTTTAGATTGAAAATTTCTGCTTCTCGAAAGTAATACGAAACAGATATAAAATAGTTATTAAAGATGTAAAATACGGGGATTCATGTCTCGGGAATAACTTGTTCAAAGTCTAGTGTAATTTCAAATGTCATCTCCACCGGATACAGTACTGCGGAAAAGGCATGGAGTTTGACAGAAGCACCAATTCGCACCAGTTATTTGATTTGCAAAATGGATGAATTTCAAACGGGTGAAATGATTTTAAACTCTGTTACAGGCATTTGCACTTTTAATTTTGTTTGTCTTTAAATATAGAATTTAAAAAAAATTATTTGGCTACAATCCTTATGATTTTGAGATGGATCAAATCAACGTTTATGCAACAATAATTTTTATTTATTTTAAGATCTCCTATAGTTTAGCTGAGTATTTACCCTGATGAAGCCGAGAGAAACACTCAGAGAAACTATAGTAGACCTTAAAATAAAATAAAAAAAATTATTTTGGATAAAAATTGTTAATTTGATTTACTTTAAACAGCGGATTTGCGCGATCTTTGCGCAAAACTGATATATATATATATATATATATATATACTTAAGAGCAAAACTGAAGACTAAGGAAAAACTTTAGAATTTAAAACGAAGGTTGCAAAATAACCTGAAAATCAAAACGCGCAACGCAGCAGTTTTGAAAATTCAGAATTCACATTCTATAAAGAAGATACCTAAGCAAAAAAAATACATATATAATTTTGACTCACACCTAGTACAACATAGAAAAGGTTATGTATCTACCTGTGTGAGTAAAAGGAGAAAAGATAAAAAAATAAAATAAAACAACTGAATGTAGAAGGTGTCGAGAATACTGAGCCTTGGCTTTATCAAGGACCAGCAAAAACTCTGCATTTTCTCACTTCCACAAAGACCTAGTTGGAAATGGGTTTCTGCAAGGCCATAGATGCAAGTAACATTCCCACCTAAAATAGTTTAACAAATATATATATGTCATGTCCTCCGTAGAGTTGCATGACCTAGCACTAGTTAACAATTTCGCTTGCATCCATTAACCTTCCTGGCCCGACCCATGCTCTTCATCTGTTACTATTAAACAGAGAGAAGAAGATTAAAGAGAACTCAAGCTGTGAGAGTGACATAATAATTAGAAATGATTTTCAGCCATAACGAAATTCCAAGTTCGTTAGAGAGAGAATTTAAACCTGAAAATCAATGCAAAAGAAATCCAAATTTTTACATTGCAATTAAAAAAGGAAATATTAATTTTTAACGAACAGATTTTTGAAAGAAAACTTGAGTCTAAAACCCCCTACTCTACAACTTATGACAGCACGAAAACGAGAATAAGTTAAAGATAGTAATTAACTAAAGAAAACTTTGTGAAAGTTATATACCTTAAACAGTTAGTTGCAATATGTACAAAGTATTTCAGCAGTGCTTTAAGTGCATAATTAATTAGTTATTAAGAACTTAACTACTTTGAAAAAACAGCGCATAGACAGCGCATAGAAAAGGAACAAGCTTAGCCATCTTCTGTTCCTAGGTACCCCAAAAGACGCTCAAAGTTACAGAGAAAAGAAAGAGTTAAAACCCACAAAAATGTTAACAGACAAACCAATGCCTAAAAGCTGAAAAGCTAAAAAACAACAGAGAAAAAGTACATGAAGTACAAACATTGAACTTATAAAACCTAGAACCCAAAAACAAGGAAGAGAGCTTACCTCTTGTGTGACAAAAACTTTTCTCCTCACAAGAGAAGAACATGGCTGACCTCTTCCGCCACTCCCTAGACGCTGGGGGCAGTGAGGGTGGGGCTGATGGCCTCCTCATACAGCAAGAAACCAACGCGCGGAGATTTTAACCAGAGAAAAAAATATATAAACTTAAGACTGTGGATCTGTATGATCAGAAAGAGCAGAATTAACTCTCCAGAATACATGAGAAATATTATAAAATACACGAGCAGTGTATTTAATAATCTTTGCATGTATTAAATCACCTTAGTATATATATATATTTCTTTCTTTCTTTCTTTCAAAAAGAGAGTTACTTTCTAATAACGAGAGAGCTCGTTTTAGATGTAAGTATGCCCCCAATAAAATGTAAAAACATCACACGTGTTCCCATGCAATAAAATTCACTCATATTTCGTCCATTAAAAACGCTTCCAAAACCAGAGGAAAACATATTTTTAACGAAGAAGCATTTCTCCAAAGGTATTAAAGGTATCAATCCTGATTCAGAACAACTATTTTCTTCAAGAAATATATAAGTACAATGTAGACACGTTTTTCCCTATTGATGCAGTTTTTATACCCTCACACCGCTGGTCTGTGGCGTCACTGTTAGAAGCTGTGAGACGCGTCCATTTGGGAGACAAGAGTGGTACTAATGATCTGGCACATGAGTCTGTATGCAGACTACTTACAGACTCACAGACTCATGTGCCAGATCATTATTTCCACCCCTGTCTGTACAAGTGGAAGGGTCCTACACCATGTGTCTGTATACAGACTCAACTGCCACATCCTTATTACCAACCCTGTCTGAACGAGTGGACGCGTCCTACAACATGTAACAGCTACGTCAACGACCTGCTCTGAGTATGCACAGACCAAGGAGGTTAGAAGAAGGAGGAGATGGCAGCAGCCCCTCTCTCAGTGCTTCTGGCGTGACGCCACTTTTTATCAGCTGACTACGCCAATGCGCCCAACCAGAGAATCTCCTGTATATCTCTATAGGGAAATCGCGATTTCGAACGGTTTTTTCGCACCCTTACTATACCCATACAGTCACGAAAAAAATTGAGGCTGAAATATTTATTCCCATAATTAAAAATTTCCAGAAAAAATAGGAAAATATGTGTTGGTATATCTTTAAAAAATTGAACAAAATAATTATTTTTTGAGCGGAAGTGCATACTGCGCATGGTTACTTGCATACTGCGCATGTGCAAGTAACCATGTTTAAAATATTACCAAAACTCTAATGTTGCGAAATACGAAGTCCGAATTATTCCTTGTTTGCATCCTTGGTTTGCATGGTTTACATGCGCTAAGCGAAACTGCTTCAGGCACAAGAAGTGACGTCACGTTTTCGAACTCTCGCGAACTCCCACCACCTTGGAGAGAGGGTCGAAACAGCTGATCTGTTTTGGCTTCACTCAAAACGGGTCCTTTCACCTCCTCTTCTTCTAACCTACTTGGTACAGACTTCATTTGTCTACACGCAGAATATGTGCCAGATAATTTTCAATATTATTATGTCAAATTTTCTTAAATATTCCAATACCATCTCGATACACCGTCACCATAAATGACAGCGCTTGTTCTGAAACAATGCATACACTCCAAGTTAACTTAGGAGCATACTGTTGCAAATAATACGGAAGAACTACCTACTATTTTGAACAATAAAATTGGCGCCGTGATTAATTTTTTTTATTTAAAAATATAAAGAAATAAAATTAAAAAAAATTGGTCACGGCACCAATTTTATTGTTCAAAATACTCCGCTACGAAAATTAGTCCCTAACGTTCAGAGCGAAAACCAACAAAACAAATATTTTTTTTTGCTCAGCAGTTTACCAGGCAAAATTGTTATTTTACATAATTTCGTTTTCAAAATGGCAGAGCTATTTGGCATGAGAAGCTCCTGAATACAGAACCTCACCCTTTCGGCCGCTGGCTGTCCGTCTGGGAATTATAACTTAGATAGCGAAACAAATGGGATGGAAGACTCATCCAATCATTCGCAACACAAAGAAAATAAATATAGTACCATATGAAATGACATATATATCAACACTGCATTTGTGATAGCGACTTATCAGAAAAAAGTTCACTTTTAATAGGCGTGTTACAACGAAGTGCATTTTTAATTGAAGAATGGCAGCTGAAACTTGTTAGAAACGCATGCTGCGACTGCGCAGATCTGTTAAACGTATGCTACGCTGAGTTATCGCGAGTCGTGTGTGGAAAGTGCACTGTGATTATTACATGAACTGAAGCTAGCAAGTTCACATTCTGGCCAGAGTTGAAGTCTCTGTCAAAAACATCCTTCCTTCTAAGAAGTCGCTATCACAAATCCACTGTCGCTAAATCCGTTGCTGACGCTTTATCGACGTCTGACCCACTGTCAGTACTGCCAGACTGAGAAAGTTCGGGAAGTAACGTGTCGTTCAGTCCGAAAACGTTTAACGAGAAGAAACTAAATTTACATGAGAACACATAAACCCAAAATGGTGGTGAAATTAAAGATATAGGTGACACGTTCTTTCATCCCCGCGAAGACGTTTGTCCTAGCTATCTTATCTTCAAAACAGTACACTCTTAAGTCATCTTGGATTATAGGTTGCATCTGGCGGTGAGGGGGGGTGATCATCGGGAATGAAAGAAAACTAGAGATGTCAGTCTCTATAAAATGATACTGCCGACGCCCTGTTCAACCGTAAAATCTGTTTGCAGCTGTTCACCTCGTGAGGTCATCGGCGTGTTGTAGCAATAACTTGAACTCAACTTTCCAGGCAATATTTCTTCTAACACCAGTCTAGGCATATTAAAATGTGGACAATGTCTGTTGTTTGTTTGCTTGTTTTTGTTGTTTTTTTCTGGAAAGTTTAGCCTAAAAATTACTGAGATATTCACGTAAGATGAACAAAATTTTGCAAGAATAATTCAGTTATTTTAGATCAAATTCTCCCACTAATGTGAGTAAATATATATCTACAGTTCACGCAATATTTGAACCAATACGAGTCGTATTTCCAAAAAACATTTTTTCATCGGAACGCTGCGGTGACAAACATGATCATACACATACTTAAGGGGTCCAAAATTACACTCGTCCGGTCTTCAATGACGAGTCAAAAATTATAGCTAACGAGTTGCTATAGAAGGCAGGAATCTGTTTTTTTAATTCCCAGCAAAGTAACCCACTGATTTAATCGTTGTCATATTTTTTTAATTTCCTGCTTTTCTTCCGTAACATACATCAGAACAAGCATGTAATTAGTAATTATACACTGCTGGCCACCCAAAATGCAACACCAAGAGGGACACGAGATAGCAAAGCCAGATTTACTGGACACATAACAACAGATACAAAGATGAAACGATTGAGCTTACAGGCCAGTGCGACTTACGGAACCCGCAGGCATCAATAGTTCGTGTGGCCCCCATGGCTGGCAATAACGGCCGCTACACGCCGCGGCATCGAATGAAAAGGCTTTGGATGTGGGCTTAGGGTATGTCGGTCCAGGCTGTTTCCACACGTTGCCACAGTTCATCAGGCGTAGCCGCGGGTGGTGCTTCCCGAGCCACTTGGTTGCCGATCAGCGCCCAGACGTGTTCCATGTGCGACATATCGGGAGAACACGCGGACTACGGCAGCAGTGACACCTGGTGGGCCGTGAAGAATTGTTGCACGACGCATACCATGTGCGGCCGCGCATTGTCCTGTTGAAACGTTGCCGCTGACAGGTCCTGCAGGTAAGGATGGACTACAGGCTCCAAAACGTTGGAGATGTAGCGGTGGCTGTTGAGTGTACCGGCGATGCGTATCAGAAATGTTCGTGTGTCATATCCAATTGCACCCCAAACCATAACGCCAGGTGACGGACCGGTATAATGATGAATAATGCAGGTGGCATACAGTCTCTCGCCGCGGTGCTGCCACACGCGGATACGACCATTGTGGTTTTGCAGGCAGAAGCGGAATCCGTCGGAGAAGACAATGTCGTGCCATTCCGTATTCCAGGTGCGGCGTTCAACGGCCCAGTGTCGCTGCACTCGCCGGTGGTGTACTGTCAATGGTAATCGGAGCAATGGGCGCTGTGCGACAAGTCCCCGCTCCTGCAGACGACTTCGAACGGTGCGTGCTGACACAGGTTGTTGCACAACACACCCTAATTCCTGCGCTAACGTTCGTGATGTGGCGGTGCGAGCCGTCAATGCCCGCCGCACAACATGCCTGTCCTCTCGTTCGGTGGTGTGCCGCGGCTGCGGCAATCGCTCACGTCGATCCGTCCGTCCCTCCTGCACCTACCGAATCCATACTCGCCTCATTGTGGCTGGATGTCGTCCCACACTGGCGCCGATGTCTCGGTACGATAAACCGCTGTCGCGATAAGCCACAATTCGTCGTCTATCGAACTCCGAAACGTGCTGGAATGACTGCCGTATTCTGCGACGAGGCATCAGGAAGCTTCCAACGCACAGGTCTGGCAGAACAACACACTTCCACTACTTACTCCCCGCCTTCTGTGCACCCTTTTTATATGGCTTCTCGGTGGCGTGCCGGACGCACATGATTTGTATATGCCCTGGAATTCAAATCATTTGCATGTTTTCTCGCGGGTGACGCATGCTGCGAATTTCAGTCCAATCGGATGCTTCCTTCTTGGTGTTGCATTTTGGGTGGCCAGGAGTGTATATCCGTTGGAGCTGATTTCAGCCCATTTTGCTAAACACGAGTTAATTTGCTCCAGTCAGTTAAAGGTAAGGCAAAGAATAAAAGTGAAAGCTCTGTTTCGGAAACGCTAACAGCTGTGACAAGAGAGCTACCGAGTTGCCTGGCGGCCTAAGATGCGCAAGTGGGGGTGCAAGTCAGCGTGAAATGGTGGGGGCCAGTCCTAGAACATAGAACAAAGAGCATGCATGTGAAACGTTAAGGTGAAGAAGGGGAATATCATGGGAGGATTAAGGAATGCCAGTAGTTGTTCGGGAGTGCAGTCTTGTTTTTCAAGAAGAAAATGCGAAAATCACTGACGAGTGACATTTTCTGCTGACTGGTGGACAAGTATCATATTTTATGACCCCTGCACATACTCGTTGGGTCCCTAAGTGATGTAAATATGTTGTTGTTTTTTTTATAACGACCTCGTAATCATCCGATCAGAAAAAATTGCTTCTTGAATAGGATATCTGTAACAACAGTTAAGAGCATTAAAAGATGTTCTGTTTCCCACAATCGCACAAAGTTGCCGCTGTGTGGCGTTTCTCAGATGTCCTTATTCATTGATAAGTTCTACGGAATTTTTCTTTTCCGTTTTCAATTGTCTTTCCTCATTACACTTGCCAAAAGGCACATGAGTCCTACGGCTATCTGTTAAAGTATATTGAGGCAAACCTAACCTAATTAGGACGTGAAAACTAGCACAGCCATATATCGTTGTTCAATTTACGCTAAGTTGCTATGAACATACTTTTTACGTGGCTACGATATTTTAACTCAGTTGACATTAAATGTCCGTAAATACTGTTTCACACGTTATGCAAGTTCAGCTATCGGGAGATTGCAAAAGGACGTTAACATAGTATTGGCAATTGAAGTCAAGTATAATAATAATAAGTATCTGTACTTACAATATTCATAGTGGCTGTCTGGGCTTCATATGTGCGTCATCTAAGAATGTGAATTCCTTCAATTGTGAAGTTAAAATTCATGATATTGTAAAATCTGCACCAGATAAAATTAAACAAGATGAATTTTTTACAATGCAAAAAAATCCATTAACATTGATGAAATAAGAAACTGAATTAAAACCTTGTTGAATTTTTTTAAAAACGAACTACAATCCTGAAGAGGAGACAATCTTGACCGCGAAGCACCCTGATACATAATGAAAACTGAAGATGAATTATACTTTTGCCAAAACCTCAAAAATAAACAATCTTGAAAAAAAAAAAAAAAAAAAAAAAACTAGCACAGCCATTTCACCGAAAATAAGAAATTATTTTTGTTTTTTCAGTATTTTTCCACATTGATGGGGTGAAATGTATCGTGTTCCGTCCCACAAATTCTGAAGGTGTGACCCCGTGACGGGAGATAGAACAAAAGTAAACTTCCCGCTAATGCTTATTTTTTTGTCAGCGTTGTTCCCCTTAGTCAGGAAAAAGCAACGTTTATTGCACCGAAACAACTTCACTGGCAGCTTACCCTGCCAATCGCAGTAAATATCCCTCCGGTATACCCGCTCAAACGCACATGGCCGTGGGTTATAACTGACAAACATTTGTACTTTTCAGAAACGCAACACAGAACTGAGATCATTGTTTAAGGTACGTACGCACAACGGTGAGAACAATTATATACTTTTTAAGTTCTAGTTAAAACTCGAATATGGCTTTTAAGCAGAAAATATATTATACAGTGAAAATACACATACAGTGACTTCCACGTCATACTGATGTTAGCTTTGCTGCTAATACGGTATCAACCGAGTTGTACGAGAATTCCAATTGAAAACCTCCGAAAATAGCAGTGAGACACCATTGCTTCTCTCTCACGAAATTTTGCTAACCGTTCGTACAAACTGCCCTTTTAATGCGTGTAACGCTCGCGTTTTCCTTTTATCTTTACGTGCTTACAATATGTGGTCAAGTTTTCATTTGGTAAATAGGAAAAAAATTGCTTTTAATACAAAGTGAAGTAATGTATTGAATCCCATGACTTTTCTGAACGAAAGTGCAGCTACTTGCGCAACTTTTGTCTCTCTCGCTGAAAAGGATATTGACCTTTACTCAGTTTAAATTAAATTCACCTTCCCATCCTTATCATCATTTAATTATCAGAACCCGCTCAGCAGAGTCGGGAGTGACATTTTCCATTCCGCACAGAGTAGTGCCATTAGCTGGCTAACGAAATTAAAGAAATTTCTATAATCGGATTTCAACACTCAGAGTTTTGTAACCTATCCCCTGAATCCATCACTGATATGGTAATCCTCCACGAGACAGAACTCATAGGAAAAACTAAGTAGTGTGTTCTGTGAAGTTAAAAGAACGTAGGCTGTCAGCAAAATCTTACTAAATTATCTTTTGGATGTCTACGGCGATTAAAAGCTCAAACCAATTTCGAGTTTCATCTTTTAGCGGAAATTAAAGTAGGTACTTTTTTTGGAGCAAGCACAGCTGATATAGCTGAGAAATTACTTTTGCTAAATCACATTATGTGACACAGAATGCATTCAGAAACTGAAACGTTTGATGTACAGTTCCAGGCTACTTCATTAGGACAACCTCGTGATATACATCGAAAAGCCAAAACATTATGACCAGCGCGTCTTCATGCAAATCGAAGCAACTGAAGGTAAACGACATTGCGTGAGGAAGTCGCGGTACGGTATAAATAGCATCTGATACTCAGCACTGTTAATCAGTGGTGTTGTTTGTGACGTGCCTGCGCCGCAGGACGCACGTGAGATAAAGGCAGATAGCAGTGAGAGCACATGTCCGCGTAGCTCAGTTGGGAGAGAGACTTACTCCGGAGCGAGAGGATCCGGATTCGATGTCCAGCGTGGACAAAATTGTACGTCATATTGCCGCCGGAACTTCCAGGATGACCCGGCTGTTAAGTTTCTCGCAGTGATGTGATGTTCTTTCCACACGGCGAGACAGGATAAATGAGAATCCCTTCTTCATTGCTTCGGAAAAATAAATGTGTGTGATGTTGCGTTTCACACACCAAATTATCTGGGATTGCACATTCTTCATGGGATGACTGCCTACAGCGACACATGATCCCGGCTAACCCGAGAACCATGCCACCGGCCCTCTTTCGGGGATGTGGGTTGATGTGACGTGCCTACCCCGCAGCACGCACGTGAGATAAAGGCAGATAGCGGTGAGAGCACGTGTTCGCGTAGCTCAGTTGGGAGAGTGACTTACTCCGGAGTGAGGAGACCCAACTTCGATGCTCGGCGAGCACAAACTTTGTACGTTACATGCTCTTGTTCTTCAGATGGGAAAGGCAGGGGACTTAAATGAGTTTGACAACGGTCAAATTGTAATGACCAGAAGACTGGGCCAGAGAATTTCCGATACGAAAGCACTTGTGGGGTGCTCACGGTCAGCCATGTTTAGTACCTTCAAAAACCGGTCTGCCGGCCCCGGTGGCGCAGTAGTCTAAGCGATGGCTTCTGATCATTCGTCCGAAAGGGGTCGGGGTTTGAATCCCGGTGAGGCATGGATGCTGTGTTTGTCTTACGGCACTGGCTATTTCCCTTCCCTGGAACCAGTGGCCCTAAATTAGGGACGGGCGACTGCTTATAACCCATTGAGTGGCTCACGGTGGTCGTTAAACCTACAATCAAACAAAAAAAATGGTCTGAGAAGGTAAAAATCACCAACCACCTGCAAGGGGTGGGCCAACCATGGCTAATCGATGATTGAGGTGAGCGAAGGATATCCCGTACGATACCAGCTGGAAAAGATACAATGGCGCAACTGGCCGGTAATTTGAATTCGGGTGACACGTGTAATGAGTAACAACACACAGTACATCAAACCCTGCTGAAAATGTGGTTGCGTAGCAGCATTCCGCTCCGAGTACCCTAACCTCGGTACACGGCCAAAAACGCGCCTACAATGGGCATGCAAGAATCAAAATTGAACCTCGAATGATTAAAAGAAGCTCGTCTGGACCGATGAATCCCCTTTCCTGCTGCACCATGTGGACGAGCAGGTACGTCTGTGTAGATTACCAGGGAAAGTTGGCACCAGGATGCACCGTGGGACGGAAACAAGCCGGTAGTTTAAGTGTAATACTATGGGCAATGTTCTGCTGGGAAACCTTAGGTTCAGTCATTCATGTGCGAGGAACTATGACGTTTACCAACTGCCTAAACAACGCTGTAGACCAAGTATATTCTTTCATGGCAACGGTATTTCTCTCAAGTGGCGCTTTATTTCAGAAGCACATTGCGCCATGCCACAATCCCAGTATTGTTCGAGAATGTGTTGAGAAACATCAGGAATAAACATTTCCAGGTATTGTCCTAGCCTAAAAATTCCCCATACATTCAATCTAGCAACTGTGGTTTGTGTTGGAAGAAGAAAGCCGGTCTATGGCGGCTCAACCACGTACCTTACAAGAGTTAAATGATCTACGGATAACGTACCTTACAAGAGTTAAATGATCTACGGATAACGTACCTTACAAGAGTTAAATGATCTACGGATAATGTACCTTACAAGAGTTAAATGATTTACGGATAACGTACCTTACAAGAGTTAAATGATCAACGGATAACGTACCTTACAAGAGTTAAATGATCTACGGATAACGTACCTTACAAGAGTTAAATGATCTACGGATAACGTACCTTACAAGAGTTAAATGATCTACGGATAACGTACCTTACGAGAGTTAAATGATCTACGGATAACGTACCTTACAAGAGTTAAATGATCTACGGATAACGTACCTTACAAGAGTTAAATGATCTACGGATAACGTACCTTACAAGAGTTAAATGATCTACGGATAACGTACCTTACAAGAGTTAAATGATCTACAGATAATGTACCTTACAAGAGTTAAACGATCTACGGATAACGTACCTTACAAGAGTTAAATGATCTACGGATAACCAACCTTACAAGAGTTAAATGAAGGAATTTTTTGTCGTAGCTTTCGTAAAACCCGGTCGTGACGTGAACATTTCTTTTGAAGGAGCGCAGAAAATGTTGGGCACTATTTGCATCAGGTGCATTGTCAGTTTAAATTGTAATATGAGAGCTGCAAATAAAACAGTGAGTCAAACGTTTCTCTTGTTTTGAGCTACGCATAATGTTGGGCCTCTCTTCCTGTGCGAAATGCGCGCTAACGTTGATTGGGTACCACGATGACGTGAAACTCACGTGACTGATGACCTGCATTTGGAACGGAGCCACATTGAGTGAGCAGATGAGATAGTCTAGTTGGATGCAAAAAGTCAAAAATGAAGACTTCCACAATAAGTTAGAAATAAAGATGTATTACTACAAAGATGTTGCTCATGAGAATTTTAACAGTTTGAACACGTCTGCAGAATGAATAATAACAGGAACATAAAGACATTCATTTTTGGAGAAATGGAAGAGACAAAGACAAGAGACAGGACCCACAAAGAATTCACTGATGATTTAGTGTGCTGGTGCGGAATTGACAAAATCTGGGCCACACGGGACTGGACAGATACACAAGCTATGACAATTTAATTTCCGGAGCGGAAGTGTAGTGCCGCGCTTCTGGCGATGCGGTGAGAATCACGTGCTATGTGTGTCTGGACATGTTCCAAGTAGTACATGCGTTAACCTCAGACCAGTAGAGGCATTCGCGAGTGAGCAGTTGCGAAAGCAATGCAAGTCTGTGTATAAGTTTTAAGGTGGAAATGAATGATAGAAATTTAGAGCTGCGCATTAACGTTTCGGTAAAACTGCTACTCAAACGTTAGAGCTATTGAAAGTACCATATGGTGCTATGAAAAAGTCAAGTGTGTTTGAGTGGCATATGAGCCGGAAATAGAATGTCACGCTCTCAGTTCAAGGCCACGCTTGTGGTTTTTTTCTATCACAGAAAGATAATTTATCAAGAATGTATTGAACTGGGACAAACGATCAACAAACAATGCTATTTAGAGGTGTTGAAACTGTTATGGGATTCTGTTCGAAGGGAAAGAGCTGAACTGTGGCCTGACAATTCCCCAAGCGCGCTCAGTGTTCGCGACTTCCTGGCTTAGAAATCAATTATCAGATTGGATCATCCACCCTATTCACCTGATTTAGCCCCATGTGATTTCTGGCTCTCCTCTTCCCTCCCAAATGAAAATTCTCATGACATGACGAAGATTTTTAGACATTTCTGATATCTAGCATAACGTGTCAAAAGTGCTCAAAAGTATTCCAGAAACAGAGTTCCAGGTATGTTTCTAGCGATGGCAACAGCGTTTAACTAAATACATAGCTGCGGAAGGATATTATTTTGAAGGTAAAGTAGCCACTGGGGCACAGGTATGCACATATTTTTTTCCACAGGTGCATTCCTGGAATTGAAAATTCTGAATATTCCGTAAATTGCTGGATACTGCAGCTACCCCACTCAGAAAGATTAAGCCGAAAATCCCCAGAGAGATATGCGGTGTGTAATACATGATTTGATTTCCAAAACAGTACATCAGTTTGACAGGCTGAAAGCCATGATCACGTGCCAGCATCCACTAATTCGTGCGACCACAATGTTGTGAAATGCCGAGGTGCTAGATGACGGTATTGTGGTAGCAGAGAAAACCCGAGGCGCAAGATTGATGCAACTGCGGCAGTACTGGTGTGTGCCTAAAGTTGTTGTGTTGGAGAAGTATTTAACCACTCTGCAAATACTCTCCTTCGGATGCCAGTTTTCAGTTCCTTTAAAATTTCAATGCAAGATTCAGAACTTAAATTATCCCATTTTTTGTTTAATTTTGTTCAACACGATGTTAATGACCACTGATCCGTTGCAGTCAAAGGATCAGCAGACTTGCCACTGAAATTTGTATTTCCCTCTTTTTCATCTTCAGATTGCCTTACCCATTATCTCACATTACTCACATCATCACAATGATCCCATGAACCGCTCTCAATTTTTGATAAATGCCGATAAAGCAACTTTTTTGTGCTGTGAGGAGTGCAACGGCGCAGCTCGTTGTTTGAACCGCACGTTTGGAGTGTCCTGCTTTCTGTCTCACACTGAGCAAACAGTGCAAAGCTGATGGACCCCTCTCTAATATGGTGAGGAGAGAACTCATGTGACTAGAAACAACCCATTTTATCTAGTTCTCTCCACTCTCACCCCGAATGTTGTAATGGAGACGAAATTAATCAGCCGTTAACCTTCAAACAACGGCAAGTTTTCGTTTTTACCGAACAACATGGGAGGATGAACATTAGCGACAACCTCTAAATAACGGAGCCTCTTGACAGTGGTCAACGGACACCCCACTCATTCCGTAAGAAAGACTGACGGACGCCTTGTACCTTAGAATTTTACTTAGCTCCGTTGGTATTTCGGCGGGTGAATAAAATGGGGACATAGAATGTTGAAAGAGACCTTAGTCCGAATAGGTTGCATTATGGTGGGAAAGTGGAGTGCTTAAGTGAAAAAAAAAAGAGTATGACGAAGGAAATTTCTCCATCATTTTTATACCAGGGGCGGGATTCGAACCCACAACTCCCAACTCCGGAGCTCCGAGTGCTATCCAATATAGTACACTGGCATGTGCTCTCAGTGCTATCTTCTTTTATCTCACATCTCACTGCTATCTGAAGGAAATCTCTCCATCATTTTTCTGCCAAGGGCGGGATTCGAACCCACAACTCTCGGCTCCGGAGCTTCGAGTGCTATCCACTATGGTACACTGGCATGTGCTCACACTGCTATCTGCCTTTATCTCACATCTCACTGCTATCTGAAGGAAATTTCTCCATCATTTTTATGCCAGGGGCGGGATTTTCTTTTTTTTTTATTGGAGGTTTAACGACCACCGTGGGCAACTCAATGGGCTATAAGCAGTCGCCCGTCCCTAATTTAGGGTCACTGGTTCCAGGGAAGGGAGAGAGCCAGTGCCGTAAGACATACACAACATCAATGCCTGACCGGGATTCGAACCCGGACCCCTTACGGACGAATGATCAGAGGCCAGCGCCTTAGACCACTGCGCCACTGGGGCGGCAGGGGCGGGATTCGGACCCACAACTCTCGGCTCCGGAGCTCCGAGTGCTATCCACTATACTACACTGGCATGTGCTTTCACTGCTATCAGCCTTTATCTAATGTGTGTCTAGCCGGGCAGGGACGTCACATCGCCCCCCCCCAATAGGGCCGCAGGTGTGGCTCACGGGTCAGCGGGGACCATGTTTCGCTGTTGGCAGTTATCTTATGAAGAATGTGCTTTTAAGAAATCCCAGGCAATTTTGTGTATGGAACGGAGCATCAAACTAATTTGTGTTTTCGAAGCATTGAAGAAGGGATTCTCATTTTTCCTATCTCGCCGTGTGGAAATAACATCACACCATTGCGAGAAACCTAACAGCCAAGTCATCCTTGAAGTTCGGGCGCCACAATAACGTACAAGTTTGTCCGCTTCGGGCATCGAACCGGGTCCTCTCACTCCGGAATAAGTCGCTCTTCCAACTGAGCTACACGGACATGTGTACACACTGCTATCTGCCTTCATCTCATGTGCGTCCTACGGGGCAGGCACGTCACACACACACACACACACACACCTTCCGAAAAAGGGCCGAGTGCATAGCCGACGGGTCAGCCGGGACCATGTGTTCGCTGTAGGCAGTCATCCCATGCAGAACGTGCATTTGAGAAATCCCCGACAATGTTTGGTGTGTGGAAAGTAACATCACACTGATTTATTTTTTCGAAGCACTCATCAAATCTTGCTTTTTGATGCCAGCGTGGGAAAATTGCAATAACTTGACAAATACCTTGTTGTGTCCTCGTCAGTCAGTTAAGTTTTCCCACTGTCATGGAACCTGTGTAAACATGAATTTGTACACGCAAAGTTTAAAATGCTTGTCAATTTATATTGTAAATGTTGCCTTTTCGGCATGAGTTTGATATCAGCCATTACCTTTCTGTTGATATCTATAGATGTTTAGCTCCCAGAGTAGGGTTTTCCAGGATTTCCCCTATCCCATCTAAAACTCGATGTGCGAATTCATGGAAGTAGTCAGGAAACGGCCCTGGCCGCCAAGTTTCAATTAAAGGTTTTGTGTTGTTGTTCTATGATTAACCTTTTTGTGTTTGACACTTATTGTGTTGTTGTTGTTTTTTTTTTTTTCTGTAAAGTGCAGTTTTCTTTTTTAACAAACTAAATTTAAAACATGTTTTCTGTGCTCAAATGTTCTAGGTTCAGCTAACTTATTTTGTATGTTTCCTCTTCCCTGAGAAGTTATCAGGTGTTGACGAATGTGTAACTTACCTTAACGCTTAATCTACTGTACTTTTTTTTCTGCAGTTTTTTTACTACTATGCCACTTTTTGCATGCGTATCGATTAAAGTTGTTAGCACATATTGTTGTGACAAAAACAATTAGCACGATTTGCACCTATAATATGGATATATTTCATATTGTCGTCGTTCGCATGATCCTTCTATGCAACAGTTACGTATCGTTCTTTCACGATATTGTGCAGAAAGTTGAAGGTTTTTGCTATGAAAATTGGTGATATATTGGAAATGTGTTTCTTCGTTCGGCATCTTGGTTCTCTGCACCGTACGTTAATACATGTTTAGAATATTGGAGACATGTAAGTATATCTCATGATGCTGTGTTAGTATGCCTATGCGATATTTTCGATATTTAGAGGATTTTGTACTGATTTGAAGTCAGCTGCTAGCAACTGTTCAACGTATGTTTTCATTAATAGGTAAGTTCTTATCTGAATGATCTGCATGAATGACCAGACTATGTTTTGAATGGAGATCTCTATTAAACTGAAATGTTCTTGGCACAGCGAAGACTTCAAAAAAAAACAAAAAAAAAAACGAGGGAGATGATCTGACGTATATTCTAATTTAACTTTCAGTTTTAGTTCCTTTTCCTATGTAAATTTGAGTTTGTTCTCTTTTGCACTTTCCAAACTTAACGTGATATCTTGTCTCTCACATGAATGAGGTTGGCAACACTTTTGAGGTCAGAGAGAGCGACATGTGAATGTGATAAGAACGTTAGATAAAAAGGACGACGCAGCAGTTGCTTGGTGTGTGTGTGTGTGTGTGTGTGTGTGTGTGTGTAGATATGTTCGATCGTTGTTAAGATAGATTATACGACAGATAATTATAGCATTATATGTGAAGTGTAAAACTCGAAGTGCTAAATGTTGGATTTCATCAAATTTCTTGGACCAATAAAAGGTTATCGTAAAACATGAAAGAAATACATGATTACGCCATATAATACAAATTTTGAAGATGACAATCCGATTTTTGGCGTAAATGTGACCAGGATGGTAAGTCAGATAACATCCGAAAACTTGAAAATGTTCATCCTCCTGGAGCGGGACTCGAACCCGCGTCTCCCAGAAAACGCCCAGGTACGCTAACCACTACACCACCCAGAACGACCAAGTTTCAAGTTTCCGATCAATTTGAATTTAACCAACACAGGATTCGCTAGTCGAAGCAACCGGCATTCATGTTTAGCGAATCCGGAGGTTCAAAATCTTATCCCGCGTTTGCCCGGAGAAGCAGATAAATCATGAAAGAAATACGGGTTTACTCCATATAATACAAACTTTGAAGATGACAATCCGATTTTTGGCGTAAATGTGACAAGGATGGTAAGTCAGATAACATCCGAAAACTTGAAAATGTTCATCCTCCTGGAGCGGGACTCGAACCCGCATTTCCCAGGAAACGCCCGGGTATGCTAACCACTACACCACCCAGAAAGACCAAATTCATTCTGGGTGGTGTAGTGGTTAGCATACGACCGATCAATTTGAATTTAACCATCACAGGAATCGCTAGTCGAAGAAAGCGGCATTCATGTTTAGCGAATCTGGAGGTTAAGAATCTTATCCCGTGTTTGCCCGGAGAAGCAAATAAATCATACCCGGGCGTTTTCTGGGAGACGCGGGTTCGAGTCCTGCTCCAGGAGGATGAACATTTTCAAGTTTTCGGATGTTATCTGACTTACCATCCTTGTCACATTTCCGCCAAAAATCGGATTGTCATCTTCAAAATTTGTATTAGGTTATCGTAAGTTTGACTTCTGTATATGTTTCGTCTGGCCGTAAAACCTTATTCCCGTGCAACTATTGCATCGTATTCTCATTTAGTTCAGCATTTCCTTAGTCATGGTTTTCGACGTAGCGTAACATCAATCTCGCACACGATAAAGGGTTACGTTGTGGGAGTTTAAGCTTAGTTTGACGCGTGACGGTAATTACTTGAAGCAAACTCCAGCTTCCGTTCGCATCTCAGTTCCCCACAGAGGCCCGTCAGTGGTAGGTACTAGTGTCTGGAATATTATATGTTCGCGACGGTGTCTCTTGGTTTGGTTTCTGTGGGCTCTGTTCTTGCATTGCCGCGCGGCCACCCACCTGTAAAATTTAACTTCACTGTCTATAAAATTGTCGTTTTTCTTTTCTATAGGTTCCTGAACCCTACGGACACCCTAGTCAGTCCGTAAGAAAGACTAGCTCGCTACTTCTAAGGTTTATTTCAAGAATGGGGCTCATTCACCGTCTCCCGAAAATCCTCAATACGAAGACTAATTTTTTAGGCTTTGTTGTAAGTCATTCAATTCCAGTGAAAAATAGGTTGAGACAGCGAAACAACATCTCGTGTTTAAATCACTATTGCTAGTTCAAACATTCAGCTGCAAGCAATCAATTGCATTTACAGTTCTACATCTGGATATTTTCACCCTTGAAGTAAGCTCAGATTCCTAAAGACTAACATTATGTAGTCCGCATTCTAATCTTTGCATCGCTGAAATTGGTGATCACATCTGTCTCAGATATCGTTTGGATTTGGAGGATTTTTTGCTCTGCCCAGACGCGACTGGTTAATTTAAGGCTAAGCTCCAAACAACGGCCACCTCCAAAGAACGGTCACTTCTTTCCGGCTGGATCGCTGACCTTTTATCAGAAGTTTCACTGTATACGAAATTGAGGATAAGATAGGTTCCCAATTAACAACAAGGAATTTTACATTAACTATACAAAAAATAGTAAAACTATACTACTAATCAGAATCCATTGGCGTAGAATAGAAATCGAAGTTTCCAATCTTTCGCACATCAACCACGTGGCTGTTTCAAGGAAGGTAGTGCTGTCTACCTTCCTTGAAAACGCCATCTTACCTTCCTTGAAACAGCCATCTGGTTGATGTGCGAAATGCTTGGAAACTTTGACTTACGTTAGATGCCAATAAACTCGGATTACTAGTATAGTTATGCTATTATAAGATAAGTTTCCGCTAATTACAGAAACAGATGTGGAGGTGAGTGGAACACATAGCTTGGACGACTGCAGAAAAGGACATACCAGTGCCCGTCTTATAAATTGTCGCTTTCCTGTTCCCTATATGGCGATTCACTGCAAGAGACATAGGGCCTATGTATAAGACCAAGGATATCGTAGAGTGAAATATTTGCGTTGAGTAAGAAAAAGAAGTAGACCTTTAAAATCCATTGCCGATCAAATGTGGGTGGATAATGACAGACGAAGATCTACTAGTCGTTAAACATATGTCATCATCATCATCATTGTCAACCATTATCAATCCACTGCTGGACGAAGGTCTCCCCAAGTTTCCTCCACAACGGTCTGTCTTGTGCCAGTCTCCTCCATGTCACTCCCGCATATTTACGAATTTCATCCACCCATCTCCCATGTGGTCTTTTTCTGGGTCTTTTCCTGTGTGTGTATCGTGGCATAAATATAGTACGGTACTCTCCAAAAATTATTCGTTCTAATGTGCATATTCATTTCCTCTCATTCCCGCGCAAGTAAATTGGGAAGTCATGAATACAGTATTTGCCATTTCTATTGTTGCAGTAGTAATAAACTATCACTTCTCAGCAACGGCAGGAAATGCTGCCGCTGAGAAATAATGGCTTTTGTTAAAAGGGAAAAAAATAAGTTTTCAATAAATTATAAGACCTGCGTTCGTAACTACTCCTCAACATAACCTAGTCACGGATTCGGGCGTTTCGGTGTTTTCGGGGATTTGTTCCGTGGATCGCGAAACACGACTGTTTTGCATAAACATAAAAGTTTGCTCAGGCTAAAGCTGCATCGAAAGGGAATTTTTCCGAAATTCAGAGCTTGAACCCAATCCGAAACAAAGAATGGAATGAATAAATAAGTACTGGTGTTTCCTTCAGTAAAATAGGCTATCAGTTCTCCTACGACTGATGCACTCACGGCGCGCGCACACACACACACAAACACACACACACACACAGCGAGGAACACAAGACCAGTGATTGGGTTTCTGAGTGATGATGGTCTTCCGAATGCGGAACGTAGAATGATGAAGGCAGTGTCGTCTTTCATTTGTTGTTCGAAATCGGTATTCATGGAGATTGAGATGAAGTGTCTCCCCTTGTTTGACCAAAGACTCAGCGGCGATGTGGCAGGGCCTTGCTCCGTGACAAGACATATGTAGACATTTGTCACGCAAGAGATAGTGATGCAACTCCCGAGTCTTGTCTTCGCCATCTCGTTACGCTTTCATCCCACAGTCTCATCCCACTCTTCTCTCTGCCCATAACAATGAGCGTCATCCATCGCGGGTCAAAGGTCAGTCTCGGCGTGTGCCCATCCACATGATCTTCACTTGCGTGATCGGATGCCATCTTATGCACTCTCGTGACCCATTACCGTGCTTTTATGCCCGCTGTGTCTGCAACGTGGAAGTTTGCTGTTACCTGGTTAGATCTTTCCTCTTGCATTAAGAATGCGATGCATGAGACGCACCCCCCCCCTGTCTTATGGGATCACACGACATTGTTTCCCATGTCACGCACTTAAGGTTATCTGATATGGAATGCCCTTTGATTTTGACTGTACTGTTACCTTGTCTTTTAACTTCTTCTCAAGGATATCTATCAAAATGCTAAATGCCCGCTCGCTTTCCGTCATTTTAAAATCTAGACGTTTGGTTTTTCCTCTATCATAAACGAGATACCGTGAACAAATTTTAAATATCAACTGCGCTATATTTTTTTCCAGAAAAAGATTTAGAGATTATCAACGAAAATTAGTTTGAAACGATTTAGTTAAATCCTCGCGACATGTCTCATTGTAATTCATACAGGTTCGGCCTGATCAACCAACAGAAATAACTGAGCTTCAGTAATGAAATCTCTCTAAAGTTTACACAAATTAACACAGGAAGCCTAACACCACCTCGATAGAAATGCCAAGAGTTTTTCTGACCATTAAAAATGCAAGATAACAATTTAATGAAAACATTTCAGGAAATAAATTGCCTCAGGTTATTTTCTAAGGGTGTTTTATATTTATGTTTCTTATTCCTCTAGAAAGTCTTAAATTATATTCTGTAGAATCAAGATTTAATAGCCATACTGTTTTCCTTATACTTTACTGTGAAATCCTCGTTTCTTTTAAATTAAAAGTAGGATAATAATAATTAAACAATTCTTAAAATCTCAGTGATCAGATATGCTTTGAAAGACAGCATACCCTATTTATTTTCTCAGTTTGGTATTTTGCTATGGAGCATCAATTTAATTAAACACACCTGAAAGTTATCTATGGCCCAGAATAAAATAAGTATTAATTTTTCGCCGGTTTTTATTAGAGTTGTGATCATTTCGCAAGACAACTCTCACGAAATTTTAGCTCCGTTTTATAGCTTTCTCGCGACAGTAATGCCAGATTTGCAATTAAGGATAGTTTTGCCAAGCCATATAAATAGGGAAGTATGAAAAATAGAAAACAATAGAAAAAATAAAAGAGAAACAGAAATAACCGAAAATACTGACCATGGCAAACAGAGCCGTGTTCTTCCACATTATGATTATAGGTCCAGTATATTCATTATTTTATTTGTTGAGCAATTGTGTCCTTTGACGTCTGTATTTACAAACGGTTGTCACTAACCCGAACTCGTGAACTGTAAGTGATGCATGCATTTTAGTTATATCTTTTTCAGTAAAAGATTTCGATGACAGTATTAATTCCGGGAGAATCACGTACCAGTGTTTTCATTTATTTAATTATATTTTGCAGATACTGATTTGCTTGTTTTAAGGGAAGTTTCTGATTCATTGGCGTTGTATTTCCAATCTGAACACTCCCTATTTGCTTCCGAACGTTGTACACAAGGCAACAGCTTTACTGTCCCTATCTATAAAGCGTGCTAGCTTAATCTTAAGTTTGGAAAGGACAAAGAAATTTCAATTTTCCTGTTCAACATATCATTCGGCATTATTCTTTTGCCTTTACTCTGCAACAACATTTAATTTTTTTATGATTTTTACTATCATTCAGACTACTTATCGTGTTTACATTAATACTTAATGTTCATTTTTTACGCTTTCTAACCGTAGGTTGAAGAAGCGTATATGCTCCGGCTTTTTCCGTCCGTCTGTCGGCACGATAACTCACGTAAAAATGGTTCGATTTCGATGAAATTTTAGTATGTGGTAGGGGACCACCTGGGGACGAACCCTGTTGAAAATGGGTGAAGTGGGGTCAAAGGTCAGGACATAGGAGCGGAATGCATTCCATTGTACTTATGCGTCATAACGTGCGTACAAATGGTTCGATTTCGATGAAATTTTAGTATGTGATAGGGGACCACCTGGAGAGGAACCCTATTGAAAATGGGAAAAATGGAGTCAAAGGTCAGGACATAGGATCGGGATCAATTCCATCTACCTTATCCCACGCTATTAAGGTGGACGTCAAGTAATTTTGCTTCCTATATTTCCAAAGGGAAACCTTTTGTACACATTTCCTTCACAATTAGTGTGTTCTCAAGGATGGAAATTTGAGCATCGATTAAAATAACTTCATACTATAACTTGGAATACTTAACATTTTCTAAAACATAAGCATAATTATATTAAAAAACAATAACGTTTCCTTTGGTGGTGTTGAAACCAGAATAAAGATGGCGCGACCTGTACTTTGATGACGTCAGTGGACAAATAAATGTTGGATTGCATAATTACTGTTATGGTTTAGAAAATATTAAGTATTCCAAGTTATGAAATGAAGCTATTTTAATCGATGTTCAAATTTTCGTCCTTGGGAACGCATTAATTGTGAAGAAAATGTGTACAGAAGTTCTTCCATTGGAAGTATAGGAAGCAAAATTATTTGACGTCCACCTTAAAGTAACAATTCTTGTATGTATGTATGTGCATTTTATTTTGAAAACGGCTCTAAGAATTTTGATGAAAATCGTTAACCTACAGTTTTCTGGTACTAGAAATCGATTTAGCTTGATCTCGACTTTAGGATAATTCGTTTAGTGGGTTAAATAACCATCCCGAATTATAACGTGTTTAGTGTCATGACGTCGTTCCGTTAATGTTACCAATGCTTGGAAACTTTATGACGTCACAATCTCGCGTTTGAGAATGTTGGCGCGCTGTCACGCCATCTGTCTCATTACGTCACGCGTTGTGTATTGATTCTATTAAAGTTTTATGACGTCCCACTCTTGCGAGCAGATGGTTGCGATTCCCATCTGTCCCATTACGTCACGCGTTGTGTGCGTATGTTCGTCCGCACGATAACTCGCGTAACAATCGTTCGATTTCGATGAAATTTTAGTATCTGGTAGGGGATCACCTGGGAAGGAACCCTATTTAAAGGGAACGAAATGGGGTCAAAGGTCAGCACATAGGAGCGGGATCCATTCCACTGCTGTTATGCGTCATAACTAACGTAAAAAAGGTTCGATTTCGATTAAATTTTAGTATGTGGTAGGGAACCAACTGGGGACGAACCCTATTGAAAAATGGCGAAATGGGGGTCAAAGTTCAGGGCATAGGAGCGGAATCACTTCCATCGCCATTATGCATCATGACTTGCGTAAAAATGTATCGATTTGGATGAAATGTTAGTATGTTGTAGAGACCTGCCTGGGGACAAAGCCTATTGAAAATGCGCGAAATGGGGTCTAAGGTTAGGACACAGCAGCGGGATCTATTCCATAGCCCTTATGCATCATAACTTACGTAAAAATGCTTCGATTACGACAAAACTTTATCATGTTATTTCGGAGGTATACCAAACCGGTTCTGTTAAATATCATCGAAATGGGATCAAAGGCCAGAGCACAGGACCGAGATTTATTCCACACAAATTATTTTCATTACTTGAGTGATAACTTGAGTAATGATTTCTGGTATGTTGGAAAGCGTATTATAATCAATGCATTGCATGATTTTATGAACTTGTTCTCATTTCCGTCTTAACACGATCAATATTATTAATCTTCTAAACTACACAATTCGAAACATCTCTTTTGTTATTCACAAACGCTGGATAACAGACATTTTTGCAAGATCTTTCGAAGCGCCTTCGATCTTGGATCTCTTGTTCTCTCGGTTGAGTCATGTCCAGTGTTACCTTCAAACGGTGTGAAAGAACTTTAGTGACGATTTTATAAACCACTGATAAGAGACTGATAGGTCTGTAGTTCCTGAGATCCTCAATGTCACCTTTTTTATGTAGCAGGGTCATTGTAGCGTTGTTCCAATCCTCAGGAATCTTCCCTTCATTAAGGCATCGAGTGAAAATTTGGGCGAGTACTGTTTCGATTTCTCCACTTGCTTCTTGTATCATGTCTACAGTAGTTCCATCTTCTCCTGGAGCTTTTTCCCGCTTCATGTTCCTGATTGCATGTGCTACTTCTGCTGGGAGGACTGGAAGAACTCTGGTACTGGTACCTTTCATGATGTCTGGAGTGCATGTATCATCCCTTTTATATAATTTAGAGTAGAAATCTTTCACTCTTGTCAAAATGTCGCCTCTATTTCTTGTTACAGAACGATCTTCTTTTTTCAGTGCCATAATCTGTTTCCTTCCCTTACTGAGATGTCCCTTTGCTATCTTTAGGCTTTGGTTGTTTTCAATTGCTTTCCTCACTAGTTCACAGTTGAATTTCCTTATGTCTTCAGTGATAATTTTTCGTACTGTCTTGCATAGCTCTATATATTCCACTTTGGAAGTCACATCTTCTTTAGTTGTCCTCATCTCTCTTCTTTTTTGCAGCAATATTTTGGTTTATCCTGATAATTTGTTCACATGCAACTTGTTCTTAGACCCAGCTAATTTTGTTGCTGTTTCCATAAGAGCTTTGGTTACTTTTCTGTTAACTTCAGAAATTTCCACTTCTTCCAATGTTAGGCCTATATATATATCATCATCATCATCATTGTCAACCATTATCAATCCACTGCTGGACGAAGGTCTCCCCAAGTTTCCTCCACAACGGTCTGTCTTGTGCCAGTCTCCTCCATGTCACCCCTGCATACTTTCGAATTTCATCCACCCATCTCCCATGTGGTCTTCTTCTGGGTCTTTTCCTGTCCCTTGGAATCCAATCTAAAATTTCGGCTGTCCATCGATGATCTGTCCTTCTGGCAGTATGTCCAGCCCATTGCCATTTCAGGGATTTAACTCTGATCATGATGTCTTCCACTCTTGTCATTTTTTCGGATCCACGAGTTCCTCTTCTTATCCCTCCTGGTTACACCAAGTATGCACCTCTCCATGCTACTTTGAGTTGTCTGCAGCCTTTGTATGTCTCTTTTAGTTAAGGTCCACGTCTCTGCACCATACGTAAGCACTGGAAGGATGCATTGATCAAACACTTTTCTTTTAAGACATAATGGCATATTGCTCTTGAAAATTATGCTGTTTCTTCCAAAAGCTCTCCAGGCAAGTTTTGTACGCCGATTAATTTCTTCACCAATGTGACCCTCACTTGATATCTGCTGTCCAAGATAAACGTACGTGTCTGTTATCTCCAGCTTTTCTCCATCAATCGATAAATCTTCATTTCTTGTAAAAGCATTGTACATCACTTTTGTCTTCTGAAAGTTCATTTTTAATCCCACTTCTTTACTCTTGTCAGCAAGTTCCTGGATCATACTCTGTAGCTCTGATGGGGTAGTTGCAAAAATGACTATGTCATCAGCAAAACGAAGGTGGGTTAGATAATCTCCATTAATCTTTATCCCCTTGTTTTCCCAGCTCAGCGACTGAAAAACACCCTCCAATGTGGCATTAAAGAGCTTCGGAGATATGGTGTCACCGTGTCTCACTCCCTTTCCAATTTTTACGTGTGTTGTATTTTCAAACACCCTAATCTTTGCACTTGCATTTTCATAGATGTTATTAATAATATTAATGTATGCATCTTCAATACCGCAGGTTTTCAGAGCCATTGTAACTGCTGATGGTTTCACTGAATCAAAGGCTTTTTCATAATCGATAAAAGCCATGCACAATGGAAGTTCATATTCCCTCGCTCTTTCAATTAGTTCTCTCAGCACGTGGATATGATCTATTGTGCTCTAGCCACTCCTGAATCCAGCTTGTTCTCTCGGTTGAGCCATGTCCAGTGTTACCTTCAAGCGGTGTGAAAGAACTTTAGTGAAGAATTTATAAACTACTGATAGGAGGCTGATAGGTCTGTAGTTTCCAAGATCCTCAATGTCACCTTTCTTATGTAGCAGGATCATTGTAGCGGTGTTCCAATCCTCAGGAATCTTTCCTTCATTAAGGCATCGAGTGAAAATTTGGGCGAGTACTGTTTCGATTTCTCCACTTGCTTCTTGTATGATGTCTACAGTAATTCCATCTTCTCCTGGAGCTTTTCCCCGCTTCATGTTCTTGATTGCATGTGCAACTTCTGCTGGAAGGACTGGAGGAACTCTGGTACTAGTATCTTTCATGATGTCTGGAGTGCATGTATCATCCCTTTCATATAATTTGGAGTAGAAATCTTTCACTCTTGTCAAAATTTCGCCTCTATTTCTTGTTACAGAACCATCTTCTTTTCTCAGTGCCATAATCTGTTTTCTTCCCTTACTGAGATGTCCCTTTGCTATCTTTAGGCTTTGGTTGTTTTCAATTGCTTTCCTCACTAGTTCACAGTTGAATTTTCTTACGTCTTCAGTGATACTTTTCCTAACTGTCTTGCATAGCTCTATGTATTCCACTTTGGAAGTTACATCTTCTTTAGTTGTCCTCATCTCTCTTCTTTTTTGCATCAACATTTTCGTTTTTCCTGATAATTTATTTACATGCAACTTGTTCTTAGACCCAGCTAATATATATATATATATATATATATCATCATCATTGTCAACCATTATCAATCCACTGCTGGACGAAGGTCTCCCAAGTTTCCTCCACAACGGTCTGTCTTGTGGCAGGTTTTGGAAAAATTGTTTAATAATGTTTTTTTTTACTATTTTAAGGATTCGTCGAGTGAGGAAACGACTCTACATATGGGCAGTTATAACTTTATAAGAACAGGAAAAAACAGAATTATAAAAACAAACTAATCGCAAAAATAAATCCAAAAACGGTACATAAGAAGGAAGCAAAGGAGAGAAAGTTACTCGAAAAAGTAAGAATAAAGTGTCGTATTTAAATGGACCACACACACACATGCCCAATGCCACACCTCCCTCGCCTGGTGCACAGTCAGCATATTCCACTCTTGTAATTGTGTTGTTTTTTTTAATTCAGTTGCGCTTATGCATTTAAAAGGGCAACACACCTCCACGCCGGGCGCCGGGCAAAACTTTTATTTCCTCACCTACCCTTCGTATGCTTGGCGCCAATTGCCAGGAGCGGCTGGCGCCAACGCCAAGCATACGCATGCGCATTCAGCATATTCGACCCCTGGGTCCCTGTTTCAATGTTCCACTCGTGTTTCGTGTTCACGTGTGTTTTTATTAACCTTGTATGTGTAATATACTTCCACCTGTGATTTTGGTTAGATAAGTTTGCCCGCTGGAGTGTTTAAACATGAGTAAGAAAGTAAGTGTGCTGAATTTAGAAAGCGTGCAGCTAAAACACAGAACGATGAACTTAAACTACTAAAAAAAGTACCAAAAATAGGCTCATTTTTTATATCTACCACCACCCCTTCTGCCTTTGCCTCATCCACTTCTATTGAACGTCTAGACTTATCTTCTCGCCGAGGCCCAGGACCGTCGTCAAAGAGTGCAAAATGTCATAAAGCAGTTTGTTTGAAACAGACCGACTCAGCAGGCCTAAATAAACATGAAGAGTATTCTAACCTACAAACCAACACGATAGGCCTACTTGCTTACACATTTTTATTAGAAGATCCTGCAACTTGGGATGTGAATTAAGTTATGTAACTGAAAATATCTTAAAGGATCCTCCAAAACCAAACTTTCAGTCAGATTTTTCGGGAGGTTCTGAGCGTATTTATAATGGTGCCAAACGCACTCTATATGCAAAGATGTTAAGAGGCACAATCCCTAATGGAGAAAATTTTATAAGAGACTGTCTGATCTTCTCTCAGTCAACTGGAAAGGTTTTTGTGTTCCATGGTGCCTGTTCCAACCAATGAACAAGAAAACACATTTTATAACAAGATTCAATGATTGGAAGCATGGTAATGAATGAATTAAACAACATGAGCAGTCAGCTGAACACAGAAGTAACATGCTTACGTTTATAACTAGGAAAAAAGAAGACCATGAAAGTTGATACCATGCTAACGACACAGTATGAAGAAGAAGGGAGATGTCCTATTAAAATTGTGTTTGTTGTCAGATTTCTTTCAGTTCAGGGTTTAGCTTTCCAAGTGGATGATAAGCAGATATGGCCTACCTCCAATGGTCAGTATCTTGGATGCCTGGAGTTGATAAGTGAATATGACCCTATCCTTGCACAACATATTACAAAATATGGAAACAAAGGCTAAGGACATGTCTCGTACTTATCTGCTCAAACGTGTGATGAGTTTATTCATATTATAGGTAATTGTGTACTACAAAAAATTCTCGAAGATGTCAAACATGCTCGGTACTACTCCTTCATTGTTGACTCGACTCCTGACTGTTCTCACATTGGTCAGTTGGCATTAGTCCTGCGTTATGTCTCCCTGGTTGAGGCAGCTCCAAAAGAACGTCTGTTAAAGCTTTCTACCCGGTAATTCAAAGTCATCTAGCTCCTTAGAAGAGGCTGTGATGGATTGTCTTTCAGAAATGGACTTAGACATTAAGTTATGCCTGGGAAGAAGCTATGACAATGCGTCTAACATGTCTTGCCCCTACTCAGGACTACAAGCAAGAATTAAAAACCACAATTCGCTAGCTGAATATGTTCCCTGTGCTGCCCACTCACTGAATCTTGTGGGATCTGCTACTGCTAAATGCTGTATTGAGACTGTAATGTTTTTCAGATTTGTTCAGGAGCTCTATAATTTTTTCTCAGCATCAACCCACAGGTGGGATATTTTGAAACGGTATCTTTCCAAAAGCAATACCCCTGTTGTAAAATCTTTATCTGAAACTCGTTGGTCTGCCAGAAAAGATGGCACAAAAGCTTTACTACGAGGCTTTAAGGATAATCAAAACGCTTTACAGAACGTGTCTGAGGATTCTTCCATGAAACCAGCAACTCTGTTGGAAGCTCAAGGTCGTGAGCTCAAGTTTCATAATTTTGAAACTGCTTTCCTTTCTGTCTTCTGGGTTGATATTTTAGAGAGGGTCAGTAAGTGTAGCAACAATTTACAAAAACAAACTCTCAATCTTGTAGCAGCCACCGAGCAACTTCAAACATTGGAGGGGTTTTTGAATGAAAAAAGGAATGAATTCGAATGCTATGAAAAATCTGCTTTGATTACTTGTGGATGTGAAACACCAAAGTACAGTGAGAGTAGGAAACGTAAAGTGTTTGCTGATGAAGGGCGAGGTATTGAAGACACTGTAGATGCAAGAACAAAATTCAGAACTGGTGTATTTCTCAAAGTCATTGATAGTAAACTTTGCAAGAAGGAGGAAAACCTATGAGTATGAAGTACTGACAAATCGCTTTGAGGTGTTGTCTCTTCTAGTATCACCTATGGCGGCAAACCAAGTTATTATGGAAGCTGCACTGAAATTAGCACAGTGCTATACAAAAGACATTAATAGTGATTTGGGGAACGAGTGCTCTCACTTCAAGATGTACGTTGAGCTAGAAACATTGAGAACGATACCAGAACTGTACTGTTACATAAGACATAACCTCCAAAATACTTTCCCTAACCTGGAAATTGTGTTAAGGACTTTCCTTACTTTACCAGTCACTAACTGTACAGCGGAATAAGGGTTTTCTGCCCTAAAGAAAAAAACCCTAAAAAATCAGTTTTTGTGGACAGTAAACTGAATGTGCTAGTGTTAATGTGCTCTGAGAAGGATGTAACGCTGCAAACAAACTTTTCTGATGTGACAGATTTGCTCACGCCAAAGCAAGAAAAAAAATCTTTAATTTAAATTGTTCCGCTAGTGTAATTTATCTGATATATTTTCAGCTCGTCTTTAACAGTTTCTTCTTAATTAATTTACAATAGCATAAATAATCGCAATGAATTATGTGTTTCCTGAAGGAACGAAGTCTGCAAGAAACAACACATAAAATCGATATTTTACACTGACAAGTTTAAAAATCGATTACCCCTTTCTTCCCACAAATGCATTTGAAGAACAAAATAAAAGAAAAAAGAACGTGTGAAGAACTTTTCCTTTTGTAACCTTATTTTCAGGGAAGCTTTAGAAACACCCTTCCCCGCTTTTTTTTTCGAGGGGGATGGGAATAGCGTCTTAATAAGTTTATCATCACCATCAGATACATTAGCGTATGTTTTAGTGATCCAGTGAAAATGTATGGCTTCTAAATTTCTGTGTTTACCCAGGCCTTATCTTGTTTACAGTGAGTGCCTGGGTGTTTTCTCAATGCAAGAACCTCTAGTCATCTGCTATCTATGCGATCAACTTTATCATAGATTTCTGGAGCAAGTCTAACAAGATTAAAATGGGATATGCCTCGTTCATAGGCGAAGCCGTTAACGTGATCAAAGATGCCTTCGCTTGCTTCAAGAAAAAAATGCTACAGAATGAAAAAAGCTTCCCGCAACACAAAAAAGAAACATAATTTCCTCACATTTTTGGCATATCTATAATTTTCGTTACACAAAAGCAGTTCCTTATCTCGGGGTATAGAAGATCATTAGCCGGAGTAAATGCTTTCTCAAGCATGATATTTTTTTCGTACCTGATATTTATCAGCGAAAAAATAAAAGAACAGTGAATTTCTCTTCGGCAGAAGCCTTTGCTCTAAGTTGGAGAAAAGCCAAAATATTACCTTACCCATAACTCAAATTAGCATTACGTAACTGCTTTTGAACACTTTTGAAAATTGCTTGATTTCTTTTGCCTCAAAGAAAGACTAGCTAATGGCATTTAAAGCTACAAATTGTGTTCTGTAACATGCACGAATTAAGGATTATCTGTCATCATTATCAGAGTCGATTGAGTTCTTTTGGTTTTAGGCAAAAACTGCAAATACTTTCAATTTAAACACCTTTATGAATGGATGAATACATTTCTTTTTCATTTTTCATTTCCATGCTATCAAGATGCTCAGCGCACGACAGAAAGCGTTAATTTCACTTTTTGCTGCGACCAAAATTGCTCAGATTTGCAGTGCAGCAGAAAATGTGTAAATCCTCTTATAAATTCATAAAATCAAGCATTCATAAAGAAGGAAACAATAGTACTTTAAAGGTCAATTGGAGCTGTTCGATGACACAGTTTTTCCTTATTTGATAAGTAATAACAGAAATTCTATTGACCCGACATTGATTGTTTCAGCATAAAACTACTTACATACCTGCCGCATTGATTTTCGTATTAAAATTATCTTTTCAATGGTACTGTTTACCTTAAAGTATCTTATGCCTATTACAGAATTAGGTTTCTGGAACAGAAAACAATCAGAAACGTAACGCTTTTAGTTGAAATTGTGCCCTTTGGTAGACAGATCTGGTGTTCTGAACTTTTAAAAGAGCTATGACGTGTACTCTAATTTAACTTTCATTTTCAGTTGTCTTTCTTTATGTAAATTTTGAGTTCGTTCTCTTTCATCGTTTCAACCTGAAAATTATACTGTATTTTCTCACTCACTGAATGTTATGTTGGCAGCAGTTCTCGGGTTAAGAATAAATGGCGTGTTCTTGCTGGACAAGCTAAGAACGAGATGTAATGTCTGAGCTAGCGTATATATACACAGTAGAGTCACATTATTGTACCCACCTCCTACTTCTGACGTCAACAGCACATAGTCAATGAAAGAAGACACGAGTCGTGAGACGGCTTGCAGTGTATATAAGGTGTGCTGTAGGCATTCCGAAAACATATCACTCGGTGCTGTCATGGATAAAAGGAGCGATTTATCAGATTTGCAAAAAGAGATTATTATCGGCTTTCGGGCCAAGGGTGGCAGTATTTCTGAAACAGCGCAGTTTGTGAACTGTTCGCGTGCTGCTGTGGTTAAAGCGCATCGTGATTGGAGAAATTGCGCCATTGCGAATAAGCGATGTGGAAACTGCGGAGAACCATATGCCATTGATATCAGAGGACAACTTCAGCTGCGAAGGTGCGCGAGGGCCGATCGACACAATACAGTGGAACAACTCACTGGCCAAATGAACCAAGGAGCTACTGGAAGTGACGTCTAAAACGACAGTTCGGCGAGCCTTGCTGCGTATAGGGCTTAAATGCACATGGATGGTCACTGCACCTATGCTAACGAAGTGCATCGACAGAAAAGACACATATTTGCTCGGCAGTATCGGAATCGGACCTCTGCTGATTGGCAAAGGATTGCCTTCTCCGATGAGTCACGTTTTCTACTTCATCGAATGGATGGACGTTGGCGTATAAGGCGAGAAACATCAGAGAACAAACACTCTTAAACCATTGCTGGAAGAACACAAGTTGGTGGGTACAGCGTTATGGTCTGGGGTAGTGCGAATTCTTCGACTGGTCGGTCGGAGGAAGGAATCCGGATGTTGTCAGTTCATGCGAAAAAATTAGCTTCCAAAATTCAATTCTTTGCCGAAAAAAATGCGGAATACCTCATTTTCTATTGCTTTTAACATTTACTAAAATATTAAATAAATAGTTACATAAATTCGGAAGAATAAGTGCATTTGTTCTTGTCTCCTGATCGATTTATCATGAAGGAATTTAACCCATTCGAATTTATAATCCATATCGACTTATAAGCTGAAAAATAAGGTAATTCAATACGATTTATTATACTTTTGTAAATTAATTATTTAAGAGTTCATTTAAAAATAAAGAAAAGAAATACGTGCTGGTGGTGGCACCGTTAAAGAAGGACTGAAAATATGTCAGATTAACTAAACTAACCGTAAGCGAAATTTAATAAGCAATGTGACGGCAAAATAAACAGCCATCATTACATTCTACTTAAAGATGTAGACATTTACTTATAGAATTAAAATGAAAACAGTTGTGTGTGGGATAATAAGTTCTAACAAAGAGGAAAAAACCTGATTAGTTTAGCCGATGTTTAATGATCTTCGGTCATAAATTGTACCCGAGTTTTCTTGTGGACATTTACACTATTTGCAAAAAACTGCATCCGTTCAGTAAAATCAATATTATAAAATACACGGTCGAGTCACATTATTGTGACCACCAGCTAATATCCAGAGTAACCGCCGTGTGCAGCGCGGACAGCAGCTATACATGCTGGGAGTGACTCAATAAGGTGCTGGAAGGTGTTCACAGGTATGTGGAGCCATGCTGATTGCAGTGCATCTGACTGCTGCTGGAGGGTGCGTGGTGGAGGATCCATAGAGCAAAAAACACGATCGAGGTGGTCCCACAGATGCTCAATTGGGTTTGAGTCTGGGGACTAAGGGGGCCAGGAAGTGCTTTGAAGTCTTCATCGTGCTCTTCTTACCACTCTCGGACATTTCTAGCTGTGTGTTACGTCGCATTGTCCTTCTGGAAGATCCCATCCGCCCCAGCGATGACAATCAGCGTGTATGGGCATACGTGATCTGCAAAGATGAATTCATAACGAATCCGGTCCGTAGCGCCTTCCACAGTTATGAGTGGACCAAGAGAATGCCACGTAAACATTCTCTAGACCATAACGCTTCCTCCCACCAGCTTGTGTTCTTTCAGCTATGATTAAAGAGTGTTTGTTCTCCGATATTTCTCGCCTTATACGCCAACGTCCATCCATTCGGAGAAGGCACTCCTTTGCCAATCAGCAGAAGTCCAATTCCGATACTGCTGAGCAAATGCAAGCCTTTTCTGCGGATGCACCTTTGTTAGCATAGCTGCAGTGACCATCCGTCTGCATCGGAGCACCATACGCAGGAAGGCTCGCTGAACTGTCGTTTTAGACACATTTCCGGTAGCCCCCTGGTTTATGCGGTCAGGGCTCCACTGTAACGTGTCGATCGGACCTTACGCACTTTCGCAGCCGACGTTCAGCTCTCACATCAATGACACGTGCTGCTCCGCAGTTTCCACTTTGCTTATTCACAATGGTGCCATTTCTCCAATCACGATACACTTTAACCACAGCAGCACGCGAACAGTTCACAAACTGCGCTGTTTCAGAAATACGGCCCTAAAGCCGATAATCAATGCTTTTGCAAATCTGATAAATCGCTCCTTTTATCCATGACAGCAACAAGTGATATGTTTTCAGAATACCAACAGCACACCTTATATACTCTCCAAGCCAGTTCACGACGCGAGCCTTCTTTCATTGGCTACGCGCTGTTGACGTCAAAATTAGGAGGTGGCCACAATAATATAACTCGACTGTGTAGTTCTCTATTAAAAATCCGTTTTTTATGGAATTCGTGCATCACTTTGAATAAAAGGGAAGCAAAAGGTTAATGCTTATTTCTATTTTACACCAAAGTTACTTCAAAATTAAAGTACGTTGAGCACTTCACATATTACTCTTATTCTTTACAAACTGTTCTAAATACGTGAATCGCTTCCAAAAATTGATTGTGTGTTTTTCATTTTTCTTTAAGCTGTGTATTCAAACAATAGTAGAGACACCTCTTGGTCGATGAACCAGGAATTAATTGGCATGCAGCCATGCGGAAATACTGAAGCCTTAGACTCGTGCAGCGTTCCATTAGGACTGAACAAATTATTATGCTAAATGACGATCAGCGCCATTGTTGAGTGAATTATGCTATTTAGGTCGCTGTCTATGAGAGCTACTATGTTCATTTGATACAAAGACGGATGACTCCAGCTTCACAAATTATAATCCATGATATCAATCAATCAGTTGGTGATGAGCTTGTTCAAGCATGATAGACATGCCTGAATCATATACCGGCAGCAGGAAAAGGCTGTGATTGGGAATTTCACACAGTACTCATTCCAGGTGTTAATGACTGAAGTTCCAACAACTAGATATTCATGCGCGACTGTAACAGCTTTTAGCACATAACTCCGTACAAACAGGATTTTTCGACACATTTCTTCGTGTTTTACCACTAATAAGAAGTCACTGGTGTTTGCTCCTTTATTCAGTTTAAAAACATCATTTATAATATGGGAAGTGTATTTCTCCTCGCCACCACATTCTCACCTAATGCTAAGAGCTCTTCCTCGTATATACAGGGTGCATAGGAAAGTCCCTTTAGCCTGGAATAACTTGCGAATGGAGAGAGGTGCAGTTATGCAAATGAGATAACGGTGTAGTAAAGCGACTGCGCCCGATCGAATGCAACCAATAGCAGCGCCCCTAGTGGTGAAATGCGGAAGTTAGCCATTGCAAATCGGAAACGAAAAGAGATAGAGTGAAATTTCCAAATACAAAGTTCTAGAGCATCAATTAAATAGTACAAAACGACATTTGTTTCACATGGGTAAGATAAATTGTCGCCTGAATACCCTAAAATGTCCGAAATCGATGCGCGACCTTTTGTGTGAACGTTTGAAGGGAACAGTATGAGCAAATACACACCATTTATTGCATAAATGCGTACTTATGTCAATACAGTTTGATGACGTCAGACAAAACAAAAACATAAAAAGGCAAACTGGCGCACAGTGATAAAAAGTTAACGTCGAGTATGTTCGAAGAGTTAGCCATTGCCCACGATACACTTTTGTATTCGTGAAAGTAACTCTGCATGCACATTCCTCAGCATGGAAGGTGTCACACTATTGCAAGCATCTGTAACACGACGACGTAGATCCAGCAGACTTGTAGGCGTTGTTGTATACACCTGATTTTTTACGTAACCCCAGAAATCCAAGCTCCCCATTCTCACACAGCGTACGTAGACCAAAATTTCTGATCAGGGTTCATTCTGCAACTGGTTTTTATATCGTAGGTACGGTACATCGTCACAATCTGTATTTGCATACGGCTACATTTGCGAAATGTGAATATGCAGATACGAATCGACGCACATTGATTTCGGACATTTTAGGATATTCAGGTGCCATTTTATCTTATCCGTGTGAAATAAATGTCGTTTTGTACTATTTAATTGATGCTGTACAACTTTATAATTGGAAATTTCGCTCTATCTCCTTTCGTTTTCGATTTGCAATGGCTAACTTCCGCATTTTGCCACTAGGAGCGCTGCTATTGGTTGCATTCGGTTGGGCGTAGTCACTTTACTATACCGTTATTTCACTTGCATAACTGTTCCTCTCTCCGTTCGCAAGTTATTCCGGGCTAAAGGGACTTTCCTATGCACCCTGTTTATGCATGTATTCGAAGTAACCATACAAAAAAAATTATTTTGTGTAATAATTAACGTGAGTTTTATGGATTTAGCGCAACTTGTGTGATATATAACTTTTATGCACGCAGAAATTATTAGTTCTATGCTTGTTTTTAGAGTTCCATGGCCGAATAGATGAAATATCACATTTAATCATCATCGAAGTAAAATATTTTTCTTCATATAATCCGCAAACCGTGAAATTAAACGGCCGACCCGGTGGTGCAGTGATTCCAAGCGCTGAGTCGTCTGAGATGGGTCTGGGTTCGAATCCTGGTGAGGCATGGGTGTTGTGTTTGTCTTACGACATTGACCCTCTCCCTATTCTGGAACCAGTGGCTCTAAATTAGGGATGGGAGACTGTTTATAGCCCATCGAGTTGCTCACGGTGCTCGTTAAACCTCGAAAAACAAAAAATAAGGAAAAGAAAATCCATACCTTCGTATAATTCGCGGCGGCGAATAATCCGCATACCTTGCAATTAAGGGAAGGGGGATCGCCGCATAATCCGTACACACGATGTTGACCCCGAACCATATTTTTGTAGAAAAAAGACGCGATTCGTGAGATGGCACAGCAGTCAAAAGAAATAGGCAAAAATTCTATCTTCTTAGGAAAACAAAAACGGCCATTTTTAAATGTTTTCTGTTACTTTTAAGCGAATCAAGAAGAAATCTTTTGAATTTTTTCAGCAAGACCGCAGTTCCCTTGTCAGACATGACAGTTCCATTGTTAGATTCCGTAATATGAAGTTTCGTAGTTAGATTTCGTAATATGAAGTTTCGTAGTTAGGTTCCGTAATATCCAGTACCGCAGTTAGATTCCGTAGTTAGATTCTGTCACATACAGATGCGTAGCTAGATTCCGTAACATGCAGATCCGTATTCAGATTCCGTAGCATGCATTTCCGCAGTTAGATTCCACAGTATGCAGATCCGTAGATTCCGTAGTACGCAGATCCGTAGTTAGATTCCTTCTATTTCTGTTCCGTAATTAGATTCCGTAGTATATAGTTCCGTAGGTAAGCCCGACAATTCTGTACTTAGATTACGTAGTATGCAGTTTCGTAGTTAGATTCCGTGGTATGTAGTTCAGTAGTTAACGTTTTAACGACCAGGACACTAAAATAGTGTGTTGCTCAGAATACCACAGCGCCCGAAACTGTCTGCTGCTACTTTCGAAATTTCTTCCTGCCCCTCCATTTTTTACAGGGTGGAGACGGAAGAAAAATGATAGATTGTAGTGCTGCATCACCACACAAGGCTTACTTCTGAAAACTCCACAGAGGCCATGCAAATTAAAACAACAGATGGAGGCTGGAAATCTCACTCATTTTAGACAGGCGTTTCGAGCAACCAAGGACGTACGGGCACTTTGGGCGTTATGGTCGTTAAGAGGTTAAGCATGACAGTTCCGTAGTTAGACCTGCAGTACACACTGCCGTGGGTAACGCTTATCTTTCCACAGCACAAGATCGTCCGCGAGAGCAAATAATATTGCATTTGCTGCATCGTATTTTCTCTCAAAATGGCCTTAAGTAAGAAAAGAAAAAAATACTTCTTTCCAACTGTTTGCGGAATCCCATCTTCATATTGAGGTACTTCGCCTTGTTAATAACGGGTATCTCCTAATTTTCCAATCGTATGACCTCTCCTGACAATTACGAACTGTATTTTTTTTAATCGAAGTCCCAGAAGAACGGTATTTTTTTTAAAAACCGGCGTGATACCCGCATCGGCGAATAATCCGCTGAACCTAAACTTATATGTTTGTAACAGATAAACCGTGTGTTATATGACGAAAAATACGGCATGTATGCGCTCTGCATCTCCTATGTGCTCTTCACGACCCAAGGAGAAGCAAATCTGCGTTTTGCATCTCCTTCGGCAGTCCGCTACGCTACTTGTCCTCCATGCTGCAATCACCAATTCTAAACATTAAAATCTACTAAAGTCACGAGCTTGCACATTCATCTTTCTCACCGAATGCCGAACGAATGCACTGCCATAATCCTACAGCGATTTCCCCGAGATAAACGCGAAGAACAAACAGTGACGAAATCATCTTGTCGGTCACCATGCCCGAGTTCAACTAAATACACGTGTGGGCTAATCGCCAACACATGCCGTTTTATGAAACGTTGCTACCTTATTCTCACACAAAAGAAATTCTGACAAAAATTCAACTGTTTCTCTTTTACATTTCGCTACGTGAAGTGACAAAAACGTGCAAATAGACCTAATACACTATATTGACAAAAGTCACCAGACACCCCTTCAAAAGCAAATGAACGGATCCCCTACGTTGTTAAGATGCGCAGCACAGCTGCCAACGGTATAAAAACAAGCCTACAGCTGACCGCGATCATATCGCATTGTGAAGTTGAGTGAAAATCTCGCGGCGGGAGAGAACTGAGTTTGAGAAAGGAAAGATTGTTGGGTGTTATATTACTGGGTTGTCGATAAGAGAAACCGTGAGGCCTTTAAAGATACCAAAGTCAACTGTTTTGGATGTACTGAATAAGTGGAAGACACATGGCGTGCCTGAAGCAGCAAAACGTACCGGCAAACCAAAGAAAATCAGTGACAGATGATGTCGAAACCTCGGGAGAGTCGTTACAGCTAATCCACGGAGCATTGCACAAGACCTCAGTGTACAGGTGAGTAAAAATGCTGGAACGTCTGTATGTATACGTACTATTCGCAGTAACTTCATTCCATGGGTTGCCGTGGTCGTGCGGCTATTCATAAGTGTTTAATCTCCACTCGGAATACTACTCGTCGTTGGCATGGGGTAAAGAACATTTATCGTGGACCGTGGATCAATAGAAATGGGTCCTATAGACTGATGAATCTATGTACACGATCTACCAGTCTGATTGCCGTATGTGAGTATGGCGGCAACAGGGTGTACGCTGTTTACCACAGTGTACTGTTCCTACAGTCAAGTTTGGAGCTGGCAGTGTACTCGTGGGGGTGTTTTTCGTCTTATGGCCCCGGACCATTGGTTATCGTGGACAAACCTGTTATCCAGCACGTCTGCCTCCATATTTTGGCTAATTATGTGCTACCAACTCTGTGGCAATACTATGGAACCAAGCCTTGTTGGTACCAGCAGCATAATGCACCGAGCTATAAAGCAAGGAGTGCTAAGGCGTGGTTTGACGATAATTCCGTATCGTGTGTGGACTGGCCAGCACAGAGCCCTGATCTTAATCCCATAGATCACCTATGGGATGAATTAGAGCGCCGCATAAGAAGTTTGTAACCAAGGCCTACTACTAAGCAACAGTTAGCGGCAGCATTATGTATTGAATGGAAGCGCATACCTATCGCTGTGTTTCAAAACGTGGTCGAATGCATGTCTTGAAGAGTCAGTGCATGCATTAAGGACAAAGGTGGACCGACACCGTACTAACATATATATCAATAAATGCTATGTTGTGTTTCTCTTCTAGGTGTCCGGTGACTTTTGCCAATATGGTGTAGTTCAATTTGTCTTGGGGACAGTAAAACAAGTTTTGTATCACATACTCAAAATCTGGAATAACGGATTTTCTCTCCAGCTGAAAACAGTCAGAGGTTTCCTAACGTTAAATTTTGAGATTACTCCTGCAATTGTTAGAAAGTATTATTTATTAGCAAACAAGTACGTTTGTATGAATAATGATTTTATATATTTCTCCTTCTCAATTGTATATTGTGGATACTTCATTTTAACACCCTGCCTCGAAAACCAGGGTGCTTAACCAAATTCACATCCGCTTGTATGTAAGCTTTAACCCAGGTTCATCTAGGAAATTTAGCACATTGAAATACTGGGTTTTCGTAGTTTTCTGTTTCTTTGTAATTCACGATCACACGCAGTGCATGTGCAAATATTCTTTATCTTTTTTGGAAATGTGTAATATTTTCAGTCATGCAAGGTGGTTATAGCAACTGTCAAAAACGTATCAAAATAATGGAAAGTGATCAGCTTCGGAGTGTTTAAGTTTAGGATATGTTTACAAATGTATATCACCATTATTATCATCATTGTCAGCCGTTATCAATCCACTGCTGGATGAAGGTTTTCCCAAGTTACTTCCACAACGGTCTGTCTTGCGCTAGTCTCCCCATGTCATTCAGGCATGGTTTCGAATTGCATCCACCTATCTCCCATGTGGTCTTGTGTTGGGTATTTGTCTGTCCTTTGGAATCCATTCCAAAATTTTGGTTGTGCATCGGTGGTCCGTTCTCCTGGTAATATGTTTAGCACATTGCCATTGCCGAAATTTTACTCTGATTATGATGTATTCTACTCTTGTCAGTTTTCTTATCCACGAGTTCCTTTTCTTGTCTTTCCTGGTTACAGCAAACATGCCATTCTTGTTTCATTTGTCTGCAGTTCTTGTATGTTTTTGTTTAGTTAAGCTCCATGTCTTTGCTCCGTACGCAAGCATGTATAAGTGAGATCTCCTACCGCGTGGCATCGCTAGTAGTTAGGGTGTAGAGCAAATGAGCTTAATTTCAGGTCACTGTCTGATGTGCTTGAGTAGTAGTGTTCGTTAGTCATGAGTGCTACCTCCAAGTTACGTATAAAGCAGCAATCAGTAATAAAGATTTTGACACTAGAAGGTTGCGCGCTAATCAAAATTCACAGACGTATGAAAGAAATTTATGGCGTGTGAAAGCAAGTACGAATGCAATTTATTGCATCACGACAACGCAAGGCAACATTGCAGTCAACAAACGATGGAAACAATAACAAGCCTGAAATTCACACTTGTTCCACAACCTCCTTACAGCCCAGATTTGGCACCGTCCGATTTCTGGTTATTCCTACAATTGAAAGAGATGTCAATCCTTATCCGATGCTGTAGTTAAAGTTGCTGTGCGCAAAGAGATCAAAAGCAAACCACTAACTTTGTTCATGGACGAATGAAAAAGTGGTAATCGCGTTTGGAAAAACGTGTAGAAGTGAAGGGTGACTACTTTGAAAAACAATGCCGTAATGTTTAAGAGAAATAAATTTCCTTCATTTGGATTTTTGATACCACTTTCATTACTTTAATTTGTCGGAAACTTATTTTATATTATTGGAGACCTTACTTATCAATCAACCCACGTATATATATATATATATATATATATATAGAAGACAAAAGTGATGTACAATGCTTTTACAAAAAACGAAGATATATCTATTGATGGAGAAAAGCTACATTTATCTTGGGCAGCAGATATCAAGTAAGAATTCATATTGGTAAAGGAATTATGCGGCGTATAAAACTTGGATGAATAGTTTTTGGAAGAAAGAGTACAATTTTTAAGAGCAGTATGCCATTATGTCTTAAAAGAAAAGTGTCCTGCCAGTGCTTACGTAGAGAGCAGAGACATGGACCTTAACTAAAAAAGACATTCAAAGTCTGCAGTCAACTCAAAGAAGCATGGAGATATGCATGATTGGTGTAACCAGAAAAGATGAGAAGAGAAACTTGTGTATAAGGAAAACGACAGGAGTGGACGACATCATGACCACAGTGAAATCACTGAAATGGCAATGGGCTGGACATGTTGCCAGAAGACCGGACCACCGACGGATAACCGAAATTTTAGACTGGATTCCGAGGGACCAAAAAAGACCCAGAACAAAACCCCGTGGGAGTTGGTTTGATGAAATTCGAAAGCATGCCGGAGTGACACGGAGGAGACAGGCTCAAGACAGACAACTGTGGAAGAAACTTGGGTAGACCTTCATCCAGCAGTGGATTGATAATGGTTGACAATGATTTTATATCAGTGTACCTTGGAACGTATGTCAGCATACACACATACCGTAATCTTTAAAGAAGGCGAACTTATAAGGGCAACCAAATACACTTATTCGGAATTCTCAGATGAGACAAGTCTGGCTTTGGAGGCTCTTCTCTGGTGTCTACGCTACCTCCACCGTAAGCGTCAGCCTCACGAAAGAACCCAAATTCTTACACTGCAACAAAGTTGCACGAATTTGTTTTTATGCAAACTGACCTGCGTGTAAGGGGAACTACGGAATATTGTGAATTACCCGTAACATCCCAAATTTTTCGGTGAAAGAGGAAGGTGGAATGAACTGGGTGAAAACGCATACTTTGTTTGGACAAACGTACTGAATTTCGCTAGATGAGATTTCTCAAAACAAACATTTCCTACTATGCGGTTCAAATAACAAGGGGGAATATTGCGACGCTCAAGGGATCTATAAAAACTTCGGTCTATGCGGAACTTTGTATTATGCGAACTCGTTATATCATCTGTGCTCGACGGTAGCATAATTTTTCATCAGTATTAGTTTAGAAAATGATCTTTCGGGACTTTCACAATTACTGAAGAGTTTAAATAAATTTTTAAAGTCATGCAAAATCGACAGTTAAAATCAGACTTAGGATAGGGCCAAAGTGACACAGACAAATAGACCAACGGAGTCATTTTTAAGGTGGAAGATATCGATCCTTGAAGGAAAATTCTAATAGTTGGGCTGTTTAGCTGACCGCTCGGTTTTGGAAGTCTGCAGAACATCTTTTCTACTACACGACTCATAAACATTGGCGGCTGGGTTGGTGTCTCAGTTCGCCAGGCCTAAGAGGAAGAGCCATCTGGGAAAGTGGTAAAACACTAACAAACAGCAGATATGGAAATAATATCGTCGTTTGGTATCTGGGGTTGAAGAAGAAAAATAAAACTATTAAGCAGCTTGTCCTGTGAAATGTAAATAAGAAAGGAGTATAAGTTACGGAGCCTGTTTTAAGTATATGTGATTTTCTCTGGAAATATGAGTGCTGTACACTATGTGGACAAAAGTGATTGGACACTGTAAGGGATGTCTCAAAACAACTGAGAATGTTTTTTGTTTTAAAACTAAGCGTACCTTAATTGTCAACAAAGTAGCCATCTTTCTCGAACTACTGTCCATTATATCGAATACAAGTGTCTCAACGTTCATTCCACTTTTTGAATGTCTTCTGGAATCCTTCTAAAATGATGTTGAAGAACTCCTACGCAGTTGAGCAGTCTCAAATTGTCCTCCTCGTAACATCTTTTTTTAAAATGGGAAACAACCATAAGCCACATGGTCGATTCGATTCGAGGTTTAACGACGACCGTGAGCAACTCCATGGGTATAAACAGTCGCCCGTCCCTAATTTAGGGCCACTGGTTCCACAGAAGAGCCAGTAGCGCCGTAAGACAAACACAACATCCATACCTCACTGGGATTCGAACCCGGGCCCCATCTCGAACGAAGGATCAGAAGCCATCGCTCAGACCACTGCGCCACCCGGGCTGCAAAACGTCACATAATGACAAGTCTGGATTATATGCAAGTTTGCGAATCCACTTAATATTCATTTTTCTCCAAATAAGAAACGACAGAAATGGGCATTTGCGGCCTTGCAATCGGTGGCCGCAAATGAAAAGAAATGGGGAGCCCAAGTATAACAAATTTGCTTCATGCCTAAATGCTCAGATACAACTCAGTGAACAGATTATTTGAAATGTGAACCATATCTTTGATATCTCTAATTGATTGGTGTCTGTCTTCGTATAATAACATCTATTGTATTAATGTTTACCTCTGTAACACTCGTTGAAGGTCTTCCTCCATGCGGGATTAAATCCGCCGACTCACGACAATTCCATAAATTTTCATGCCATCTGTAATTATTGACTTTCCTATACATTCATTTTATAAGTTTCTTACATAAAACGGGAAGACTCTCATTCAGACTTTTTAAATCAACAGCAAAATTTAATGGCGCAGCTTTTTTCCTCTTTCACATACATTTATCCGAAAAATCACGGCGCGAAAACACTTGTTATGGATTCACGAAACAACGCTTATTAAACTGCGCACTACCAACGACGCCCACGTGATAAACAGGTGATTCCGATTGCTGTGGTTACTACAACGACTTTTTTGTTGTTGTTGACACTCGTGCCAAGGTCGAACGCAGTATTGCACAGCGGGGAGATCATCCATTTGCCGAGATTACAACAGCCACCCATCGAGGTAAACTGTCCGCAAGTCCATGGACTATGGAGAGCGGAATGTTTCTCCATTCCGCCTTGAGCGCATCGACCGAATCTTTCAGTGAAGAAGGTCGTGTTAATATAGACTTCACCTTTCATTCAAGTTCATCCAGCAGGTGTTCAATGGGATTGAGGTCTGAGCTCTAAGCAGGCTAGCCCATGCGCGAGACCTGATTTTTCTCACTCTACTCCACTGTAGCCCAGGAAACACGACAAGTAGCATTGTGATCCTGGAAGAAACAATCGTCGTGTCCGTAGAACTGCCACAATGTTGGGAGCATTGTGTCATCCGGGATATCTATATTCAACACTGAGTCCATGCTGCTATGAATAACAACCAGTGGGCCTACATAGTACCAGCTGAAACAGCGCCATACCGCAATTCCACCGCCTCAGTGCTTCACAGAAGCCACTGTACACTCTGGTAGCAGACGTTCTCCAGGTGACCTCCAAATCTAGACACGTTATTTCTATCAGAATAATGTGAAGCGGAATTCGTCGCTCCATAGCACCTGCCAACATTGCTACAATGCCCAATTTGTGCTGTTGACACCATCATAGCCGCGTGCCTTTATTGGTCTTTGTGATGAGAGGTTAATGGGTGGCTGCCCGGATATGATACCCGAGTACATGGGCCTTCCTTCGAAGTGTCTAAAGGTGGAGAACATAGCATCTGTGGTAATCCGGAACTCATATGCTATGTCGTACATTGGTCGGGAACTGGTTCTTCGGATCTGTTTCTGCAGAACCCTTCGGATGCTGAGTTGAAGTTTCGGGGGTCTTCCAGCGCGAGGTGAATTCTGCAATTCCCAGTCATTCTCCTGTAACATGTGCATTCATATTTATCAGAAGTCCAGTAGCCATTTTAGAGATAAAAATTGTAATCATTTTCTGCCATTTTGCCGCCATTTTAATGAGCTGGGCAACGAACCGTCGAAGTACGCTCTTTCTCACGCATCGCAACAGAGGGAGTGTTAGATTTATGGTTTCGTAGATATGAGAAAAGTAACACAGGACATTATTGCTTTTCAGCCGCTCAAGCAAGGGGAGTTTCACTTTATGTTTCACTTTACGTGGACACTTTCCTGCGAGAGAGCAAGAAAAGGAGACAGCGAAGGCAATTAACCCTTTAACGACCATAACGCCTGTACATACAAAAGGTCATAGCCCCTTGAAACGCCTGCTTAGAGTGAGTCAGATTTCCTACCCTTACCTGTTCTTCAGATTTTCTCAACCTATGAGGGATCAGCAGGAGTCACCCTCAGTCACTATTGTTGTTATTAAACAAAGGAGCGAATCAACAGACAGTTTCAGGCGTTATGGTATTTGGAGTGATAAACGATTTTTGGGTCATGGTCGTTATAATGTTAAGGAACTTTGCATCTTCAGTTAGAAGGTATTTTTAAGGAGTGTCCGCGCTTTCTTGGAAAACGTGGACTTCATTCTTCGGCAGGGGACGACTTTTTGGGGGGTTTCTCAGCAAGAGGACGTGACACTCGGGGACGGATTTCGGTGGAAAGGAGGCGAGAGAGGAGGTGAGGAATCTCGCTGGTCAGTGGGGATTAGGAAAAATCCTGAGAATCGACGGAAAATGAAAAGGTACGAGGCGAACACTGGCTGGAGAAGAAAGAACAATCAGCGTGCTAGTGCTAATATAGGGAAGGAATGAAAATGAGGGACAATGCTTGGAGACATTCCGCAGGACATTTGATTAAACATATCCCTCACTGCAAGAGAAAAGTTTAACTTTAGTCGATTTTATTTATACTTTGTATTTTATTTATCTGCTCCAGGCGGGAGAAATACGGGTTAAATCCCCGATACAGAACTTGATCTGTAATATAACTCAGCACCTAGCTCTGTAACACTCCATTTGTTAATGACAAAAGACACAGTCGATTTAGCGACCTGCCTGACATCACCAATGCTTCATATACTCATATCTCCAATTGAGCAACGTATTATAACGCTCTTTTCAGACACGGAGATCTCTCTCCTGCTAGCCATTTTATCAGCGATTGATCTAAGCGTACTCCCGTTGCCATTTCTATACCTTATCGACCACGTGTCTGTTTAGGGAGAACACCATTGCGCCTGCGTGAGGGTGTCCAATCACTTTTGTCCACAAAGTGTATAACGACAATAGAAAGCATTCGTTCGAGATGGGTGCGGACTCGAATCCCGGACCCATCTCGAAAAACCTCCAAACAACAAAAAATGCCAATGGAAATCATTTCGTCACATTACAATGATTATTTATGAAAATATTATTCACAGATATAACCGTGCTCGTAGCATCACGGAAATTTCTGAGGCTAACACTATGCCACTGAGCCGAACAGACATCAAAGACCTCTGATGCTATTAAAACTTGCCTAGTCCTTTAGAACTTAGGACAAAACTTCGGTAATGGTCCCTTCTAAGTAAAAAAATTCCAAACTGTATGTCTAATCCATTTCGGGCTTACCTACAAAATGGATTCATAATATGTTACGCGTCGCTAGTTCTCAGGCGAGGATACATATGGGGGTTTGAGGGCCCTGGTCTCCACCGCCATTTTTTACACTTTCCAACCGTAGGTTGAAGAAGCGTATATGCTCCAGCTTTGTCCGTCCATCCGTCCGTCCGTCTGTCTGTCTGTCGTCACGATAACTCGCGTAAAAATGGTTCGATTTCGATGAAATTTTAGTATGGGACCACCTGGGGACGAAACCTATTGAAAATGAACGAAATGGGGTCAAAGGTAACGGCATAGGAGCGAGATCCATTCCATTGTCCTTATGTGTCATAACTTGCGTAAATAAGGTTCGATGTCGATTAAATTTTAGCATATTGTTTGGGACCACCTGGGAATGACCCCTATTGAAAATGGGTGAAGTGTGATCAAAGGTCACGGCATAGGAGCGGGATGCATTCCATTGCCTTTATGCGTCATAACGTGCGTAAAAATTGGTTCGATTTCGAGGAAATTTTATTATGTGGTAGGGACGACCTGAGGACGATCTTATGACGTCACAATCTCGCGCTTGATATGTTGGCGCGTGGTCACGCCATCTGTATCATTACGTCACGCGTTGTGTGTGGATCTTATTAAAGTTTTATGACGTCACACTCTTGCAAGCAGATGGTCGCGATTCCCATCAGCCTCATTACGTCACGCTTTGTGTGCATTTGTTCATCCGCACCATAACTCGCGTAAAAATCGTTCGATTACGATGAACTTTTAGTATGTGGAAGGGGATCACCTGGGAAGGAACCCTATTGAACGTGAACGAAGTGGGGTCAAAGGTTAACACATAGGAGCGGGATCCATTCCACTGCCCTTATGCGTCATAACTAACGTAAAAAAGGTTCGATTTCGATTAAATTTTAGTATATGGCAGGGGACCACCTGGGGACAAACCCTACTGAAAATGGGCGAAATTGGGTCAAAGGTCAGGACATAGGAGCGGAATCACTACCATCGCCATTATGCGTCATAACTTACGTAAATATTCTTCGATCTGAATGAAATGTTAGTATGTTGTAGGGGCCTGCCTATTAAATATGCGAAAAGGGGTGAACAAATCCTATTGAAAATGGGCGAAATTGGGTCAAAGGTTAGGGCACAGTAGAGGAATCTATTCCATAGCCCTTATATGCATAATAACTTACGTAAAAAAGCTTCCATTCCGACAAAACTTTATCATGTTATTTCGGAGGTATACTGAACTGGTTCTGTAGAATATCATCGAAATAGGATCAAAGTTCAGGGCACAAGACCGAGATTTATTCCACAGCCATTATCCTCATAACTTGAGTAATGATTTCTGGTACGTTGGAAAGCGTATTATAATCAATGCATTGCATGATTTTACTAACTTGTTCTTCATGTTTTTATTTTGTGCCAAAACTACTATTCTAAGCAAAGAAAACGTGTCGCCCCAAAAGTAAAATATAAAAAAAAGCGGAATGTTTTCTAGTGTACAATGTGTATAATATTTATTCATTTACGATGCTTTGTCTATATTGTGCCCTTTAACTGACTATATCGAAGGTTGTATAGATATCTACTCATAGAACAGACCCTAGGAAAAGTTCTTACAATTTAAGCAAGCTCAGCTTCTCTTCTACTGACTGCTAGATTGCGTTTCTGCACTTAGTACGACAGCCATTTAACAGCAGTGAAAGAAAAATGGAAAAAAAGACAAAAAATTGTGTGTGACATGATATCAAACGTCCAAGGAAAGGTATATTTGTAAAAGCTAGAGCACAAGTAAAGATGATTCCTTTAATCCCCAGGGCTCATTTAACAAACGGGAGAGGTTTCTAATGCTTTGCTTTAATTTAATCCCTTAAAAAATCAGATTCGTGTGTTCAAAATGATCCGGTTAAGAAAAAAGAAGGAAAAGCAAAAATGTCATTTTGATCTACGTAAGTTCCTTTGTTCTTTCTGTTTGTTTTCTATTACATACATGGAGCAAAAATATTACTAAATATAAGAGCAGCAAACTAGGATTGCTTATGAAACATTTGTATTACTGTTTTCAATATTACATGATTTTTTATTTGTTCACTATTGTATGTGTGCGTACCTGCAAAATATTTGCAATAAGCAGCTAGATGGAACAATACAAAGCAACCTTCGTAGCCAAATAAATTCTACATGCACAATACATCAGAAAAACTTACAATTTTCCCCTTAATGCTGGGGTGACATATTTTCTTTGCTTAGAAGCTTTTTTGGAATAAAACAAAAGCATGAATTTATGTATTAACATATCAAAGTGAAACGTGGAGTATTACCGAACGACAATGTGAAAAAATAGGAGTATCGGTAAGAAAGTTAGAGAGAAGAATGTTAGGACTAACAAGAACAGACAGAGTTAGAAATGTACTTATGAAAGAACAGGAATAATAGATACTGTAAAAATAATAAAAGAATCAAAGTGGAGATGGGCTAGACATGTTGGAAGACTGAAAGATGAAAAATGGACACGATTAATAACAGAATGGCAACCGAGAGATGGAAAGAGACGAAGGGGTGTCAAAGAACAAGATGGAGAGATGACCTTCAGTAATTTAGAGATGCTATGGTGGACTGAAGCAAAGGATCGAGGAAGTTGGAACTGACTGGGAGAGGCCTATACATTGCAGTATGTGCCAGTAGGCTAAGAAGATGATCTACAAAAATTATAGCGAACCGATTCCTCTGTATTCTTGCTTGCAAATGAGTCTGTCGAATTTTGCCCTTTTTCAATACAAAATATTTCGATCCGCAACAGCTAGTTTCTCACTGTTTTCTGACTATATAACGCCACTAGAAAACGGTTTTAATCAGTTAGAAATGAATTTGAGAAAATGTTTTTGTTTTCCTTTTTGGTTGGAGGCTTAACGATGACCACAGTGAGCAACTGGATGGGCTACAAGCAGTGGCCGGTCCCTAATTTAGGGTCACTGGTTCCAGGGAAGGGAGAGAGCCAGTGCCGTAAGACAAACACAACATCAATGCCTCATCGGGGATTTGAACCCAGACCCATATCGGACGAATGGTCATAAGCCAGCACTCAGCCACTGGGACGACCTTTTAAGATTTACACAGAAAAATATTATTTTGACATGTTCTCCCAAATAAATGCAATTAGTTAAGTATTAGGATTCATTTAAGTGCTTCATATGTATTTTAATTTGCTTATATTAGTAGAAAAGAGTTCACGTCTTTTTTCTTTTTTTTTCGGTTCTCTTCTTTTTGCAATCACGCGAAGTTTTAGTGTTCGGCTGCAGTAGTAGAAATTAAAATTAAATGGTAAGTGCTTTTTATTAGAGCAACAAAAACTTGAGTCTGAATTTAAAGTCTCTTGAAAAAGACTAAAAGTTTCTTTTAAAATGGAATTTATTGTTTCAAGAACTGTGGAATATTTCTTTGTCCCTTGGCACTTTTTCAGTACGCTTTCTAAGATATCGGTGTAAGCATTTCCTTTATCAGTACTAATCTTTTTCTCTGACTTTTGCAAAATTCTTTTCCTTGATTAGAAATCGAGAAAATGTTAATCTTATTATCTCCATTGTTTTTCTTTGGCTTGTAAAACCGCCTTCGACGTTGGATGGATTTCACAAATTCCTTTTATTTTGACATATCTTCAGCTTGTGAAAAACATTAGGTCTGAAAACACAACTAGCTTGATGCACGCTAGATTTTAAAAATAAATAATGTTTTACTCGCTAAACAGTCAACATAACGCAAAATCAGAATTAGTACAAAGAGAGCAAAAATCGACTATTGCTAAATTTCTTATATACTTATTGCATGAGCGTTCCTTGTAAATCAGTTTCTGAATGTTTCATACGTAGGTTTTAGACTTCATTGTTAAGTATTACGTAGAACTGAAATATAAATGTAAAGTCAAGTCCGCCCGAATCCTTTACCCGTTGTTGGTCGCGCTATGAGCATTTCTCTCACGATTCGCATATAAAGAGCGCCATTTATTTAGAAGGGTTCCTGGAGTTAGCATCCCAGCTCTAGCTGACTTTTAGTATCTTCTCGACAATATCTTATCAGTTACGATAAGGATTAGCTCGTCTTTAGTCACCTTCAAACAGTCTGTCCTTTGCTCCTGTGTGCTTCGTATGAACATTTCTATCATCATGCGACCGCTAGTGCTTGATAAGAGAAAATCTCTCATCGTATGAACATCTATCTCATCGTATTGATTCCTATGAACATCTCTCTCAGGGGCGTTTGCGTCACGTGAGAGCTCTTCTCATCAAACGACCGATGGTGTTTAAGTAACGTGAGAGCTTTTCTCATCAAGCGACCACTGGCGTTTGTGTTCTGTATTTTTATAGAGAACGCGATGATTCGAGTGCGTTTTTCGCCTAATCTGATTTGTAAGTATTTATATTAACTATATTTCTTACAAAGAAAGAAGTGTTATTACTGAAGAGACTATTTAAAATATCGGAAATAGGTAGTGTGAAAAAAACTCTCACGCGCGACCACTGGCGTTTTTCAATATGAAGCGACCAAAGATGGGTTAAGATACTGAAAATCATAGTACTAATAATACACGTTGTAATTGAAATCTGATTTCTCTGATCAGTATCAAGTAATTGTAGGTGTACTTAGAAAGCCAAATAATCAACATGCATAACGACTTTTCTTAATATAACAATTATGAAAAATAACGATGGTGCGTTCCTATGTCACCAAATTACGTTAAGCGAACAAATTGTTTTACCAAAACTTACAGCTCAGTTATGATATCTTATTTCCACTGTTATTAAAGATTTGTTATATAATACACTTGAGCATCTATTTCTTGTGTTCCAAACATACTTCGCACTGAATAAATATATTAAATTCATCATTCAATATCATAAAAGAATATAGGAATAATAAGAGATGGACAGCATTTATATAAGAAGAGATGGACAACATTTCCCCCAAGTGTCTTTTCCAAAAGATTTCAAGCATACGATCATATCTGCCAGAACGTATTAGAGGAAGTGATTGCACTGTATTTTTGGATTGTCTGTATTTCAAAAACACTGCTAAACATCCAGTTAAAAATACAAGCAACAGCATCTAATTTGGAAGGTATAATCTAAAAGTAGCACTATCGGAAAGCAAAATCTCGCTAAATTTGTTTAATTACAGGCGATGTCTACTTTGCAACAGGTGCTGTATCTCTGAGTTCAGCGATTTTGCCATTGTTTGAACCACGCCAGAATCTCCTCCGTATTAGTAAGAAGTATTTAATACTGTTTTTGTTGAATTTCTAGAATGTCGATCGAAAACACAAACACTTTTCCAATAATACTTTTCCAATAAGCAAATTAAAATACATAAAATTCAACCAACACTTTTCCAATAAGCAAATTAAAATACATATTTTCAATTGGCATTCTAGAACTTCTACGGTCGTTCAGAGCATTTTTCGGTTTTCACAATTCTTAAAATGAGCTAAGCATACTTGCTTTTTGAAAAAGCATTTTTGTCGAACATTTTGCAATATACCACATGTATTAGGATTGTGTCCTTTTGAATCATTGAGTTAAATTAGTAGATCTCTTCAAATACTACTGCAGTTTAGAGCGTGCGGAAAGTGACATCATGGCGACATGTTCAAAAGAGTGCTGTCTAACATATTCTACCGAGAAAAAACCTAAAACTTCGTTGCATTAGAATTACTGAAACTTTTAGATAAACTATCTGATCAAAAGTATCTGAACTGTTGCCTATTCACAAACTCTCTGTAACAAGAATGGAAATGATATCAAGTTGGTCTACCCTTTGCTACTGTCACAGCCTGTATTCTGCTGGGAAGGCTTTCCGCTAGATTTTGGTTCCTTGCTGAGGGAATCGCCTTCTATTCTGGTCCAGGAGTATTAGCCAGGCCGGTAACCCATGTGGGATGGCTCGTCCTGACTCGCAGTGATCCTTCCTATTCATCCCAAAGGTTTTCCATTGGGATGAGATCGAAGGCTTTGTGCAGGCTAGTCAAGTTCTTCCACGCTTATCTCATGAAACCGTAAACTACGGAAATCGATTTGTGGACTGAGGCAGTTTCCTATTGGTAAAGGAAAGAGCCTTCACCGAACTGTTGTCTTAATATTGGGAGCACAGAATTGTCGAGAATTCCACTATAGGCTTCACCGTTAAAATTCCGTGGCACTAAGACTAGGGACTAGGCCCAAACCATGAGAAACAGCCCTAGAATATGATATATCCTCAAACTTTATAGTTGATACAATACAGTCGGGTAGGTAGAGTTTACCTGGCGTCTTCTAGACCCGGAATCGTTTGTCAGACAGCTAGTTCGTGAAGCGTGATTCATCTCTTAAGGGAACCTGTTTTTAATGTTCTAGGGTCAACTGGCGCTGAAGTTTACACCACTCCAACGAACTCTTGAACTTGTTGATATTAGGCTCGTGTCGGCTGCTCGGCTACGGAGACCCATTCTGAGCCATGTGTCGTGGCTTCTAGTATCACTTTAGAACTCGGTGGTGAATATTGTAACTGGAGACAGACGATTTTGTACAATCTTCCGCTTCAGCACCCGGAGGTCAAGTTCTGTAATTTTACATGGTCTACCAGGTCACTAGGTCCTCATGGTATAATATGGTCTACACGGTCTACCACGTTCTCATGGTCTACCAGGTCCCATTGTTGCTCCTAGGCTTTTTCACTTTACAGTATCATCACTTACAGTTGATCCGAACAGGTGCAGAAATTTTCTCCAACTGACTTATTGCTAAGACGGCATCCTATGACCGTACCATGTGTGACGTATATTCTAAATTAACTTTCCTTTTTAGTTTCTTTCCCTATGTAAACCTTGAGTTTATCCTCAGTTACACTTCGCACTTAACGTGATATCTTTTCTCTCAAACGAATACTGTTGGCAACATAATTGAGGTTGAGTGAACGTGACGTATGCCTGTTATTTGATAAAAACGAGAGATAAAAACTACGAGTAAACTGTTGCTTAAGAGCGTTGTGTTGTGGAGCTGTGTGGAACGTAGCGTTGTTGGTGTGTGGTGTGTTTAATGTTGATACCGATATGTTATGTTACGATGTGTTGGAAACCCTTGAATAAAGCATCTTTTCCATAAGTTTGACTTCTGTTGTTTACATGTTTCGTCTGGCCGTTAAGGTTTAAATTAGGAACTATTTCATCTTATGGTTGTGTTTTTTAAAATAACGTAGAAGTACGAAATGCCTTCTACGTTATACATGTTGAAAGTCACTGAACTCTGCCATACAGTCAATCTACTGGTCATGCTCGTCGACGATGTTTACCAGGACAGGTGCGTCTTTCTATGCATGTATGGGCCAGGGATGTGAGGTATATAGACGAATCCTCTGCACAAAAGGGATGTTTAGATACTTTTGATAACATGGTGTAACTCTATATGGTCTAACTTTTTGGTAATAGATCCACGCGACAGACAGATGATCCGTTTCCTCGCCTGCCATTGGTCTTCATAGTTCCACTTTGTGATCATTAAGTTTCGTTGCCACTTGGTGGGTCTCAAGTGGTCGTGGATACTGCATTTGTTTCTAAAGTGTCCTTCCATTGCCTTTCCTGAAACTAGTGACCTTCCAAATTAGGGATGGTCGGTTTCTCCTGCCCTCAGGTGCTCACGGTAATCGCTGCACCCCAAAAACTTATAAATGCTTTCGACTAGCCATCAGGTACAAATAATATCTTTCAGTTATATTTAAACAAGTCTCGTAATATCCACAGACAACCCCTTATCCTGCAAGCTATATCAAAGGACATACACGCATTTTGTGCCGTTCGAGAGATTTCTTTCGTAAAATTCTTATTTTTCCGTTCTGAGATCTTTCACGAAAATGAGACTTCGTGTATCATAATCACGTCACGTAGGTTATTGAGAACATGAAAATCTTGACGTGAATAGGGAAGTAAAAAAATCTGTTTCCTTCCGTGAAAAATAATGAAGTTAAAAATGTGCCTCGTACCTTCATTACATTTTTCTTCTCCGATGGCGAGCTGATACCTTTGAACACAACTGCTAGCCATAGGGGATGAGAGAAATTGCGGGTGGAGGTGCTATTGGAGTGGTGCTTTCTCCTGTTGCCATGCAAGACTGCGCTTCGCTGCCTCACCCGCAATGAATAAAATTTGCACAACTCAGGCGCTGATGCACCAACTTCAGATACGAAATGAGAAACAGAGCAGGGCGAAGAACTTCGGAAGTTGAGAAGCTGATGGGAGATGGAAATGAAAGGAATGTCAATCACTAACACCGTCACTCACACCAAAGGAAATGATTCGATTCTTCAAGACTGTCAGAGATATGGTCTTCATCTTTTTTGTATTTGCGATTTTGTTTTTCGGAAAGGAATTATGTTGTGTCGAAGTCAAAGCGGAGGCACCGCCCTACACGATCATTGCCACCCCTTCCCGTGTGACAGCGGAATGACATCAATAAAAACACTGCCAAATGCATGAAGAGATTTGTCATATTAAAGTTGAAGATTGCTCGTGTGGCAGAGATGGGATAGAGGGAACGAAAGCGGAGCAAGTTACAGTTGGATCCATCTTTGCATTTCAGATCTGTCTACTTACAAAGTTTCGTCATTTAATTAAAATGACAGAAAAAAAGCAGAACATGCAAATTAATTAAAGGTTACATCAGTTATCGGGAAAAAAAGTAATATTTTGAAATGGACGGAAGCAAAAACCAAGGTAGCCGATAAATAATTAAGAAAAAAGAAAACATCGTGATGTGATTTAAAGAACAGAGCAACACAGAGGATATCGGAACGCGAACAATCTAATAAATTTTTACATCAGTTATCGGAAAAGGAAGCTGACTTATTGCTAGGACGGCGTCCTATGACCGTACCATGTTGAAAGTCACTGAACTCGGCCATACAGCCAATCTACTGGTCATCTTACTTCAGTTATCGGAAAAAAACGTACGCCCTTCCCCATCATCAGGTTATGTACTTTCCCCTGCTGGACAGTCAGCTGCCGAAAGTTCGAAACTCTTGATTGAGAAATTTCCCATAACCAATCTACTGGGTTTTTCACTTGTCGGAGGCCCCGAGTAATTATTTACTACATACATAATTAACAAACAAGACGGTTGCAACTACGGGAGAACCGAGATGGATAGAGACATGTTTAAATGCAACACGACTCTGGCATATGTCTCCTGCATTGACACCGCACTGCGGCTGCCATGGGAACAATCGCCAACTTCTGACGTTGAGTTTTCCACAGCCTGATAAGCTCACGGACTGTCTCAGTGCGGTAAACATGTACACGACTGAGCTGAAAAAGTTCTTGGCCAAATCATGTTGGACTATGGGTCCATTCAAGGTTACGCGCTCGAATTTCAGAAAACGGTTTAATGTTGCAGCACCATCAAAGGTGCTCTACAAATGATGTTGAAAATACTGGAGACAACAGGTACGTAGGTGAATGACCACGCGGACAGCCGTTCCGCATTGACCGAGTAAACAGTGCAGGACGTGCGTAACAGTTTGCTTATCTCACCAAGCAAGTCCTTACGGCGACTGTCCCAAGAAATATGCTTGTCACCTTCGACTTACCACAGAGCAGCAACAACTGGGGGCATTTGCCTGTATCGAGTCTCCGTAGTGCAGGAACTGCAGAGGCCGGATTTTACAAAAAGAGTGTCATACTGCAACTGGTTTCATACCTTCGTGGCTGAAAACGATGACATCCTGGTCATAACATTTTTTCTCAGACGAAGAGTGGTTCCACCTGTCTTGGTACGATCAATTCGCAGAATGCGCGCTTGTGGGCCAAACCGAAGCCATATGCAATTGTTTCATGAACATCCGCTGAACGACCTCGAGATTGGAGTGGGGTGCGCCATGTTGCGCACGCGCGTCATAGGGCCCATATTCTTTGAAACGATGGTAAACACTGACGTATACGGCGAAATTATCGACACATATGCTCATCAGTTGGACTACATTGAGTGGCAATGTGGCTACAAGACGGGGCGACCTGTTACACGCCTAAAAGGGTTATGTCAGTTGTAACCATCTTCTCCGAAAATCGCATAATCTTCAAGGGAACATGGCCAACAAGGTCTCCAGATCTCAGTCCTCCCCCAGACTTCTTCTTGTGGGGAATGTTGAAGGGAAAGGTCTATGCCAATAAACCACGCATGCTCCAACAACTGAAAGCGAACATCACCGCTGCAATTGACGACATCAGCCACGCTCAGCTGATTAATAAATTCGCAAACATGGAACTCCGGGTTGCTAGGTGCCTGAAAGAAGGAGGCTGCCACTTCCAGCATTTGTTGGGGTGCGATACGTTAGACATATCTCAAGGTATGTACTACCACAATTCCGTTTGCCTACCTTGTATATTATGTATGTTATAAACGATTACTCAGGGCATCCTACGAGTAAAACACCCAGTATTTCTAAAACGCTCTGCCATTTTGAAAATTTCTTTTACATAACAATTGTGTCAAATAAACTGCTCTGCAAACGAATATAGATTGTTCCACACTTCCCACAATAGTACATCATTAAGTTGCCTCGGAGTTTAACCGTGGTTCTCTTTTTAAAGATTTTTTCTTCTCATTCTCATCCTCGAGAAGTTCGGTCGCCAGCCTTTCGCATTTATATTTTAACAGGGTTTTTTCCAGCATCAGGGTGTCGCCCAATCTGCCCACTTCCATGGATGGACAAAGCCGCGAACGTCTTAGTATCTAGGGTGATTGTCTTGAAGACACATGTTCCTTGTTGTGTGTCCCGCTGTATCGAAACTCTCAACTTGGTTAGAAAGTCACGTTCCCGTGACTCGTTATAAACAAGACTACGTACTCACTCTATGGAAAAAAAACTGTAATTCTCTCGTGCTTTGTTTTCAACTCTTTGTAATCATGTTGCCTCGTTTTAGAACCCACCGGCACAGAAGTCAACGTTTGATGATTTCTGTCGCACCATACACAGGACAGAGAGGTGAAATGAGCATAAAAAAGAACAAATAATGAATAATGGAAATAGAAAACAATGTGTAGAGTTCCACAAGAAACCAAAGGCTTCACAATTTTTTTTTAGGAGAAAAAGAAAAATCTCAAACCTCAGTAAAATAAAACAAAGCGATAAAAGTGAAACCAAATCAAATACAGTGATTTCATTAATACTGAAAAAAATTGTTTGAAAAACAGGCAGAAATAACCAAAATGGGATTAGGAAAGCGAAATAATATATTGCATACTCAGAAATGATGTTGACCTGAAATCGAAAACAGGGTACAAAAAAAGGAAAGAAAAAGAAGAGTGCTCATGTTTGTTTTCATAAAAGTACAAAGAATGTAAAGATGGCTAGTGAGAATAAAAGTTTGTGCCCGAGAAAGCGGAAATAAAGTACTGAAAAATGAGAAAACCAAATTAAAAAAATAAAGAGGAGGAAGAAAAAAGGAGACAAAAAGCTTGGAAAGAAGTGCCTCAAAATAAACAAAGAGAAGAAGGAAAGTCCTAAATTTGTTAAAGTTAAATGCCAAGAGATGGAAAATATGTCTTAAAAATGAAGAGAAAGAAATACAGACATGGAAGTTTTAAAAAATGTAAAAAAACTGTGATTGTGAAACAAAGTAATCCTCCCTCGGCAAAAAGGAATGGAGGAAAGAATGAAAATAGAAATGTTCATTGTCATTTAAGAAGAAAAATTTAATAACACGTAGAAAATGAAACAAGGGAAAAGAGAAAAAACTACATTAATTGAAAGTGAAAGCCCAAAATTTGCGACGGAGTAAAAATAAAAAAGCAAACACCAAAGAGAAAGACAGGTCTTGCATAGTGGGAATTGGAAATACTGTGAAATCTGGGTGAAACAGGATCACAAAGGACTTCTAAAAACCTGTACTGAAAAAGCTTCACAAGCTGGTATGTTTTTAAGAAATTCAAAATTGACGGTGGCATCGTAGACGATTAAGCTTTGTAACACAACAACATTCCAGATATTCAAATGGTAACGGTTCACCTAGTCGAATGACTAGAAACTTATCCCTGAGTGAAGGGGCTCATTTTATTCGATTTATGAAAGGAGTTAAGGACCACAATGAGCAACTCATAGGAATATACAGCTCGTAGGTCGCCGTCCCTAATTTAGAGCCACTGGTTGCAGGAGAGAGAGAGAGAGAGAGAGAGAGAGAGAGAGAGAGAGAGAGAGAGACAGAGACAGAGAGAGACAGAGAGAGAGAGAGAGAGAGAGAGAGAGAGAGAGAGAGAGACAGAGAGAGAGAGAGAGACAGAGAGAGAGAGAGAGAGAGAGAGAGAGAGAGACAGAGAGAGACAGAGAGAGAGAGAGAGACAGAGAGAGAGAGAGAGAGAGAGAGACAGAGAGAGAGAGAGAGAGAGAGAGAGAGACAGAGAGAGAGAGACAGAGAGAGAGAGAGAGAGAGAGACAGAGAGAGAGAGACAGAGAGAGAGACAGAGAGAGAGACAGAGAGAGAGAGAGAGAGAGAGACAGAGAGAGAGACAGAGAGAGAGAGAGAGACAGAGAGAGAGAGAGACAGAGAGAGAGACAGAGAGAGAGAGAGACAGAGAGAGAGAGAGACAGAGAGAGAGAGAGACAGAGAGAGAGAGAGAGAGACAGAGAGAGAGAGACAGAGAGAGAGAGAGAGAGAGAGAGAGAGAGAGAGAGAGAGAGAGAGAGAGAGAGAGAGAGAGAGAGAGAGAGAGAGAGAGCAGCTAGACAAACACACCATCCAGTATTCAATTGCGGAAATATTTCGGGCGAATGTGCAGACATCCGGACTTTTCGCCTTTCGCTGATTTAATCAGACATTCCAAATAAACTGGACGACAGAGGAAAATTACACATCGCATAACGATTTCCTGCGCAAATATGTTTCAGAAACCTTTTTTTACTATTTTCTCTTGTTCTATGCGAATAGGTCGAAATTTTCAGAGTCTTGAATAGTTGAATTCGTCTAAAGACCAACAGAACAAGGAAACATCAGATGATATTCATGTCTTTTTCATATTTTACTTGTCGTTTATATACACTATATACCAACAAGTAATTGAACACCCCTGCAATCGACGATATCAGCGGTCCTGATACACGTCACGGCCGCCGCCGTTAAATGTCGTGTGGAAAACAACAACGCAACCAGTCGCGTGCAATATGCCACGCAGTTCGGAGCTCTCTGATTTCGAGAAAAGTGTAATCGTCGAGTATCACAGAAATGGCCGATCCATACGTGACATATCCAGCGAGTTGAAGTACCCAAAATCGACAGTGGCCTACGTGATTGGCAAGTGGAAGATGAGAGGTGACTGTCGAAATGTGCCCCGACCCGGCAGACCCACAAAACTAGGAGTTAGAGACCGACGGGTGCTGGCCAGGGAAATTCGGAAGAATCGCAGGGCCACATAAGCAAGGAGTTTTAACACGCATCCGGGAGTGTTCTTTCGATGAATACCATCGTAAGGAAACCCATCTGCTCGGTTATCATGGACGTGCTCCGCCCACAAGCCTTTGATCACCAAGTCCAATAGCGCAGCTCGGCTAACGTGCTGCAAAGAACGTCGACAGTGGACCGTTGAACAGTGGAAACAGGTTCTCTGGAGCGACGAATCAAGGTTCACCCTCTACCGTTCGGATGGCAGGGTCAGGGTTTGGCGTCTGCCTGAAGAACGTCTTCTGCCGGAATGTATTGTGCCAACTGTGAAGTTCGGCGGCGGTGGAATTATGCTATGGGGGTTGTTTCTACTGGTATGGCACGGGACCCTTGGTCGCAATTCCTGGTAGACTCAACGCCGAGACCTACCATTTTGGATGACTATGCGCTTCCTACGTTGTGGCAGTTTTACGGGGTGGACACATGTTACTTTCAGGATGAAAATGCTACCTGTCATGTTGCGAGGTCCACCATGGCTTGGTATGGTGACAATGAGGTTAATCGAATGGACTGGCCTGCGCAGAGCTCGGGTCTTAACCCTATCGAGCACCTCTGGAACGAGTTGGAGCGTCGACTTAAGGGGTGCCCCCACCGTCCGAAATCGGTGAAGGAACTGACCTGTCTTCTCCAAGCCGAGTGAAAGAAAATACCCCTAGCCATCGTACAACGCCTGGTTGAGAGTATGTCCCGGAGGGTCGCAGCTGTAATCGCCGCTCGTGGAGGCTCCACCAACTATTGAAGGTGAATAAACTTCGTTTTCCTTTGCTATCACAGGCATCCAATTACTTGTAGGTAGATAGTGTATATTATATATGAAATAGAATTATTAAGCATTTAACTCACTCTCTCTCTCTCTCTCTCTCTCTCTCTCTCTCTCGTATATACATATATTATTATACATACAATATATAATTTTATAATTATTTTACCTTCGTTTACTTTGGACAACAGATATCAAACGAGGGTTACATTGATGAAAAAATTAATCGGCGTATAAAACTTGGTTGGAGCTATTTTGGAAAACAAAAAGAGTACAATTTTCAAGATCAATATTCCACTATATCTTAAAAAAAGGTCTAATCAGTGCATCTTTCCAGTTGTTACGTACGGAGAAGAAACTTAGACTTTAACGCAAAAAGTCATACAAAGGTTGCAGGCAACTAAAGAGGCATGGAGATATGCATGCCTTGTGTAACCAAGAAAGATGAAAAGAGGAATTCGTGGATCAGAAAAATGACAAGAGTGGAAGATATGATGATCAGAGTAAAATCTCTGAAATGGCAATGGACTGGACATATTGCCAGAAGGACGGACCACCGATGGGCAACCGAAATATTTTAGACTGGATATTAAGCGAAAAGAAAAGACCTAGAAGAACACCACGTGGGAGATGTGTGGATGCCATTCGAAAGCATGCCGAAGTGACATGGAGGAGACTGCCTCAAGATAGGCCGTCGTGGAAGGAACTTGGGGAGACTTTCATCCAGCAGTGGATTGATAATGGTTAATGATGACGCTGATGATATATACTTTTTATGTAATTATTTTATTTTTGCAAGTTCCACCTCACAGTTCCAGAGTATGATCCAGGTACTTTCTGACTAGAGTACAGATGTGGGATTAAAAACGAACTTACAGAAAGCCCAACTGTTGTACAAAACTTTTACAGGAACAAAATACTTACAAGTTAATGGGTCAAATCTAGAAGTAACCGATGCCTCCAACAATGTATAACAAGCCGAAGACGAAATTATGGATCTATAATATTTGACTGGAGAGCATTTGGAAGAAACATTACAATTTTTAAGAGCAATTACCATTGAAAAGTGTTTAATTAGTGCATCTTTTCAGTTTTTACATATGGAACAGAGACGATGGAACTTAACTAAAAACGACATACAGTACAGCAGACAACTGCGGAAAGCATGAACACAAGAAAGTCCTATGAAATTCTTCAATCAGGAATTAGACAGATCCCAAAAAGTGATCAATCTACTCCATTCACGTTGTCCACAACAAAGAGACATCTGTGAGCGAACCGAAAAATGGTCGTCCGAGGGAAAAAGATGGCTTCGGAAAATCGGTGTCTCACAAAAAAAAGCTCTAAGAGACACCAAGATATCCCATCCGCCATATCCGAATTTCTCGGAGAAAAGAGACACTGGCGTCTCGGTAAGTGATCAAACGGTCCATAATTTACTTCATGAAAAAGATCTATAGGCGAAACATCCTTTGCGCATATCATTCGTTACCAGCGGCAACCAGTTATAAATATGTAAGTGTGCACGACAGTACCGGTTGTCACGGGAAGAGTGGCAAAGCGTCCTATTATGCAATGAGTCCAGATTTTATATACTCTACATTCTGATAGTCAGCGATTTTATATCTAGAGAGCCTCATTTAACAACGGTACTAAGGGTTTTTGGCCACCTGTGTATCTGCGGGGTCCAGTGCTGTACTGGTCATAGGATACACCGGGGAAATGCCCGGTGGGCCGTAGCAAATCTCTGCTGTTGGGCCATTGGTGTCTAGTTATTTCCGTTCAACAAACCCAAGCGAATTTACGAAGAATTGAGAAACACGGCATGAGCTGAGAGATAGAGCCTAAATAAGTAATAAGCAAGCACAAAAGCTGAACGCTAACAGCGAAATGATTCGCTGTCAAATTGATCCAAGGTCTACCAATCACATGATCTAATCTGCTTTTCGAGAACACAGAGTTCGTGACGTAGTTTTAACTGCTACTGAAATCAGTGACACTACCCTCAGGTCAGTGAAAATGGGCAAAGCTGTTTACCAGAGAAAAACGAAACCGGAAGTAGCACTATGGTTGGTTACTGATTGTGCCTTTACACGTGTAGCTTTTATATTTGGAAGTAACAGGAACTTTTTTTGGTGAATTGAGATTTTGACGGTTAACATTTTTTTGATGGATTACTCCAAAATGCGGAAGCGCCAGGGAGGCCAGGAAAGGAAACGGAAAGAGAAGCTTTCATCAATTCGAAATTTACGTGTTATGTTTAAGGTAAATAGGTGAACATAAACGTCTGGTTCAGACTCTGTGACATTTCATACTTTGACCGAATAGAAGGAAATACATAAACTGTCTTTTCGAAATGGGGATACTTTCAGTTAGGAATGAAGTGCAAAATTATCCAGAGAAAGACATCATTTTGCCGAAGAAACAAATTGCGACGTGTCTTCAGATGATGTGGATGACCTTCAGTTTTATTCTGCTTCCAAAGGAACATGAGTTCATTTTCAGACTTTTTTTTAAACTACAAGATAAAGACGTCCCTGTAAATAATTTTTTATTCTTTTTGAAATTAGTAATATTACAACTGACCCATTTTTCAAGTGTCACCCTTACCAACCTGATATTTCCTCCTTGCCTGTTACCTCAAAAATTGTTACGTAAAAGTGTGTTATGCCCAGTCAGTGGCTGTCTTATTCAGCAAAACAAGAGACATTATTTCCTTATGTTTGCTTAGCCTATGGAAACAGAAATAATCTCAATGTTTTCTTTAGAGGTATGACAGATTGGCATCCTGCAATGGAAAACATTGTTGAACATGAACCAAGCAAATAACACTTTGCATATTCCGAAGCGTATTTCACAAGTTGTCGTGGTGGTGATATGAAAAACTTATTGCTGAAAAAAATGTATTTTCTAAATGGGAGACAGAAATTTTAGAGATGAAGAAAATAGTAGAAAGAATTATAGAAATTGTAAAGTTTGTTGGCAAACGAGATCTTTGGTTCCGTGGAAATAATGAAAGTGATGCCGTGATAGAAGATGATAATGTGGATCATGGAAACATTATTGAACTGTTAAAGTTACTATCAAAATTGTGAGCCACTCTAAAAGTTCATTTGGATCATCATCATCATCATCATTGTCAACCATTATCAATCCACTGCTGGACGAAGGTCTCCCCAAGTTTCCTCCACAACGGTCTGTCTTGTGCCAGTCTCCTCCATGTCACTCCCGCATATTTACGAATTTCATCCACCCATCTCCCATGTGGTCTTTTTCTGGGTCTTTTCCTGTCCCTTGGAATCCAATCTAAAATTTCGGCTGTCCATCTATGGTCTGTCCTTCTGGCAGTATGTCCAGCCCATTGCCATTTCAGGGATTTAACTCTGATCATGATGTCTTCCACTCTTGTCATTTTTCGGATCCACGAGTTCCTCTTCTTATCTCTCCTGGTTATACCAAGCATGCACCTCTCCATGCTTTTTTGAGTTGTCTGCAGCCTTTGTATGTCTCTTTTAGTTAAGGTCCACGTCTCTGCACCATACGTAAGCACTGGAAGGATGCATTGATCAAACACTTTTCTTTTAAGACAATAATGGCATATTGCTCTTGAAAATTATGCTGTTTCTTCCAAAAGCTCTCCAGGCAAGTTTTGTACGCCGATTAATTTCTTCATCAATGTGACCCTCACTTGATATCTGCTGTCCAAGATAAACATACGTATCTGTTATCTCCAGTTTTTCTCCATCAATCGATAAATCTTCATTTCTTGTAAAAGCATTGAACATCACTTTTGTCTTCTGAAAGTTCACTTTTAATCCCACTTCTTTACTCTTGTCAGCAAGTTCCTCGATCATACTCTGCAGCTCTGATGGGGTAGTTGCAAAAATGACTACGTCATCAGCAAAACGAAGGTGGGTTAGATAATCTCCATTAATCTTTATCCCTTTGTTTTCCCAGTTCAGTGATTGAAAGACATTTTCCAATGTGGCATTAAAGAGCTTCGGAGATATGGTGTCACCTTGTCTCACTCCCTTTCCAATTTTTATGTGTGTTGTATATTTGCATTTGGATAAAGTTATTCAACCAGCAAAAGACGAATCTGCTGAAAATGGTCAGAAACGTGGAAGTGGACGCGTTTGTCTTATTGTTGCTGCTCTGCAAGGCATAGCAAATGTAAATCATAGCAATCTCTCTGCAAGGCATGGCAAATGCAAAGCATAGCAATCTCTCTGCAAGGCATAACAAATGTAAAGCATAGCAATTTCTTTGCAAGGCATAGCAAATGCAAAGCATAGCAATATCTCTGCAAGGCATAGCAATCAAGAAAACATTACAATTATGCATCACGTTTTCCAGTTTATTGTGGTGATCAGATTGCTAAATTAAATGGCTGGACGGTCAATACTTTTAGCTTTTCACCCAGGGCTATATGTAGAAGTCAAAGTGGGCTTCCATAATTAAAAATGCCAGGGCTGCGTTTTCTCCCCAGTCCAGCCCTGACGGGGTGTTAGTAATGGTGTAGGGCAGTGGTTCCCAACCTGTGCTCCGCGGGGCCCTTTCCAAGGGCTCCGCGGCTGCTCCAGGAAAATAAAATAAATAAAAATTGAATGAAATTAAAGAATAAGAAACAAAAAGTAGGATTAAAATAAGAAAACTAGAAATTACATTCTGAACGGAAATTTGCCAAGTTGAATTTCGCGCCTCCTCTAGTAGACTACGCTTGGTCATTCTATTGCCACTAGCTCCAAAATTATTGTAGCACTAGACGGACAGACGACAAGGCAGAGCTGGGCGCCGACCTGTCGCGTGCCGCGTTTTAATGGCCCTTCCTGGAACTGAATGTCCGAATGATTTCTTGGAACTACAGATTCGAGAAGTTTCTCGCTCATTCTCGCCCCTTCAAGAATTCCTGGAATCCACTTGAAGCTTCTCGAAACTTAGCCCCATATAAATAGAGGCTGGCTAGTCGATTTGGTGTCACGGGCCGAGGGTGACCTAGTGGTCAGCGTTCGTGACTGCCATGGAGATAACCTCAGGTTCGATCCTTGGCAGGTACGAAAGTTCGAACCACTAAATACCCGCCGTGCGTCGGATGGGCACGTTAAGTGGTCGGCCCCCTGGTACTGGCCCCCGGTAAGAAATAAAGACGTATTCCTCTCCCTTTCTACCTCGGTTCCGTGTGACTTTCCTATCTGGCACTCTAGCCCAAATTTCCTAGCTTCCTATTTCTAAGGGTTGTTTAAGAACTGGGGTCAGACACTCCCTTCCTAAAATCCTCTACATATGATCACATCAGATTTGGTGTCACTTCACAGAGAATTTTCAAAGCGAAAACATTTTGATTTCTTAGCGATGATTCTTCTGTGAGTTTATTGTGCGATTAACTTCTTAGTGACTTTACATTCCCTTACTATCTATCCCCTCTTCCTCCCCCCGTAACACAACTCCTAAACACAGTTAACTTATAAGACATATTGTAGGCCTAAGGGGCTCCCCCAAAGAAATTGATTCTAAAAAGGGCTCCCGAGTCAAAAAGGTTGGGAAACGCTGGTGTAGGGAATGACCTGTTTTGCTGTCCGAACATTATATGTTTGTGGATGAAAACGCACGACCTTATAGAGCTTAATGATAGAGATATTTTATTTTTACTTCTACAACCTAGGTCCTCCTTCTTTAATACCGTTGAGCACGTCTGAGATGCGCGGCAGACATCGTCGTTGTAAAATCTGATGAAATAATGTTCAATGGTAGTTTAATAAAATATATTGTTGAGTAAAATTAAATTAAATATTGATGTGTCATTTCACGCGACAGCATTCAAAAATCAGTTTTCAACAATGGTTTTGAATACTTCCGTTACCCATTTTCGTTGCATCAATTTTTTTTACTTGGGACTTACTTTACTATGGTTAGGAAAGATGCATAGCATCTACACATCACGTCAGAAACGCACAAAGTCATAGGACGGAAGACTCGCAGAGGATGTTGCCCAATTTATCGATATTTCAGATACTTCCTGCGAAATGAGCGTAAAATCGCATTTTGGTTTGATTTTCTGTTTTGAATATATATTTAAGTAACTGAATGGCCAAGCTACCGAGCACATAAAACCTGCTGTCATTCGTTATGGTAGGTAAGGCACGCGATTTTATCAAGCTACACATTCCCGTATGCAGTACCAAATACATAGCAAAAGATGTTTATCTGAAACAAGGATTTGTTAGTAGTCAATCGTTCCGGGTGTTGACATATGTCTGAAGTACGCTACATAATAATCATATGTAGCGTAGATAAGAGGATATGTAGTTCATTATGCAGAGTGCAAGTCACTGGAACTCACTTGCTTGATTTTGAATGGAAAACCAAATACACAAACCTGAACATTATTTAGCGAATGCACAATCCAAAACTATGTGAGATACCACGGAAATTTCAGAATTCTAAGTCAAAATGTCAAGTAAAACGGCATTGTTTTCTTAGAAAACAGAATTGCAAATTCTAACGAAATGTTTTCGGCATGGAATATTAGTTTAGATAGACTTTCACAAGATCTTCACATTACTAGGTACAGCGATAACGTGGAATACAAGAGACTGATCACGTACATTTGGCTAGGAGCCACATAGCGTTATCAGCTCAACGGAGAATGGTGGCTGATATATGTGCTATTCGGGTGCTCCTAAGCCATATTTGGAATAAAGAGTTAAACGCGAAAGCGAGCACGAGAGAAATTTGTGCAGTTAAAGGCGAGGAAACCGTGGATGGTAGCATTACCCGAAATTGTTCTGGCTTTTCATTCCTGGGCACACCAATCTGTAACGCAAGCTGAGGTGTCAGAGTATCAGTGTTAGTGGCCATCCAACGACCACTCACAGTCTGGTCGTTGAAATGGCGTCTTCTCAATTCCCCATCGTTAGTCCCCTTCACCAGCTGGGTTTGTTCTCCAGGCACCATCGAATGGTTCCCCATGAAATGACACTCTAGTAGATGATACAAGGTGTCGGTCTCTGTAACAGATTGCTATCGAGTTCATAGAACGGTAGGTTTTGGCGTAGCGTTTTCACAGATGATAAGTACTGGATGTTTCTACGCTATTCTCCCTCAAAGAAGCAGTGATTGAGACCACACCAGGAAGCACAGCTAGTGTTGCAAAGAGAAATGTTTGAGAGGGAAGTCATTCTGTGCATTTAGAGTAATTATGAGGGCGTTGTGCCCTGGTAAATCTCATCAGATGGTAAGGTATCTCTATTCCGAACAACTTTAGCGGATCCATAGATCTCTGCGGCAACGTTACCCAGAGCTAATCAATAGGAAGCGGACGTTGTTCCACGTGGATAATGACCTAAATCTCATCTCCAGTGGTCAGCCGAAAACTAAAGGAATTGAGAGGAGTTGAGATCCTACCCCATCCTCTATATAATCCGGACCTTGCCTCTCCCGATTACCACCTTTTACGCTCCATGGTCCATTTCTTACAATGACCCAACTTTTACTTCAGTGGTGGATGTGGAATCTGGCGTCAGAGAATTTGTATCCTCGAAACCTGCGCAGCGGTCCCGCCGTGAGATCGTAGCTCTAGTGGGAAGTTTGCACAGGACTATAGAAAACAACGGCCTATATTTTGCACAATTAAGTGAACGTGTACGGCTTTATTGCATCTTAAACCTTTAGCTGCAGACAGGATGAACTTTTGACTCACGCTGGTACTTTTTAGCACGTCTTTTGTAAAGAAAGATCGTGTTTATGTTATCGGTTTGTCCGTCTGTAGACACCATATCTCTGTAACTATTAATCCGATTTAAAAAAATTATTTTTGCATTCGGAAGCTTGAAATATGCGAATGATGATCCTTTATTTCGTTTGGTTTTTTTTTTTTTACGATTTACAGTTTTGCCGCTAGAGGGCGTAAATGCATATGATATCGAATTCAAAGTACATTTTGTACCTTATATTTGCTTTTAAACATCCGATTGAAAAAATTATTTTATCTATCGATTCAATTTATGTCGCAAAGTATTTTAGGTATAGTTACTTTTTCACTTTAAGCATAGATTTTCCGCTAGGGACGTAAAAGTAAATTACGTTTTCCCCGATATCTCTTCTTCTAAAACTCGGATTTGAAATGTTTTTCTTTCAGTGGATATAACTGGCGATGGAAAATCTTTTGCTTATAATTTCTAATATTGGTAAAGCATACTTTGGCCACCAGGGAACGTAAGTGCTAATTTTTGCTTCTGATATATTTGCAATAAAATCTGAGCTTCTAAAATCTCGATTGAAAAAATTATTCCGCGGATCGATGCCACTCACGTCGATAAACCTTTTCGGAATATTTTCTTCTTAAAATATTGCATGGTTTCTCCACCAGGGAGGTTGATATATATCTTATTTTTGTCAATACCTCTGCTTCTAATCGCCCTATTTGAAAAATTCTTTCTTTATTGGACAGAGTTTCCGGAATGACATGTTTTTCATATAATTTCAAAATTTTCAATTAATTCATAGACTTTGCGCTAGGGGGCGTATATGTAAAATGCGTTTCCCCCGATATCTCTGCTTCTAAACCTCCAATTTGAAAAATTCTTTCTGCACCGGATACAGCTCCTGATGGGAAATTCTTTGCATATAATTTCTAATTCTTGGTTAAAAATGGTTTGGTTACCAGGAGCGTAGGTCTTAATTTCCGCTTCTGATGTATTTGCAGCAAAATGTGAGCTTCTAAAATTTCGACTGAAAAAAATTCGTTTGTGGACCGGTACTACTCACGTCGACAAGCCTTTAAAGATTATTTTCTTCTTAAAATAATGCACGGTTTCTACGCCTGTAGGAGTAGATGTATATCTTATTTTAGTCAATATCTCTACTTCTTGGAGTCCGATTTGAAAAATTCCTTCTTTGTCGGGTAGTGTTCGAAATGGTTTTTATATAAAAACAAAATCTTCAAGTATGACGGTAGACACTATAATTCGTGCATGAATACTAGTATTAAAAGAAATCCGTCTTGTTGCGATGATATTTATTCAGCTAAAAATGAAATCTATATACAGTTTAAAAACACATGAGCACTTTCGGTGTCACATTGACACCTTCATCAGATGTAATTTCACCATGTGGCTACATGCTGGTCTTAAGTACGTGGGAGTAGATGCATCATGGGAAAGGTAATGTCAATGTCACATGATATACCAGATAACAAGACAATCAAAAAAAGGCATAGTTAGCCAATGATCACTTAACAGAAGCAATTGCTATTGTGCTGTCCTTCCCAACAAGATTGCTCCAAGGTTCAGTTAAAACATAAGGATAATAGTCATTACAGCAACGTGTATTATAAGCCGAAATATAGAGGCTTTCTGCAAATAACAAGGAATAAACAGAGTTAGGTGTGTTTATGATTTTAGCGTTGTCCCAGTCTGGGATGGAATTTCCAGCACTTATGGTTCTTGCAAAAGAGGTGCTTTGGTGATTCATTTTTAGATCATATCTGTGTTCATTTAATCTCAAATCCAAATTTCTTTTGGTAGAACCCACTTAATGATTGTTTAGTTCACCAGAGATAGTGTCGAGCATAGGAATAACATACACACCCCATTTTTTCCCTTTGTCAATTTTGTCACGATCATTGCGGATAATGGTATATAGATTGCATGATCGTATTCCAAATTGTATTTTATGACGAGAACATATGTTGGTAAGGAGTTTTACAATATGTGGATTAAAATCAACAGATCCAACATACTTTTTAGGCACTTGCTCACTAATTAAAGCAGTTGACATAGAAAACCGTACTTTATTGTGCACTCCCTTAACAACGTTGTTCGGGTAACCGTGGTTTTTAGCGAGGATGATATCCATTGTAGTTCTTGAGCTCTGGCGAAATGGCTAGAAGAATGTGAATATGCTCTTCTAAATAGGAAGTGCAGAGCAGAAATTTTATGCTGAAAAATGTGAGCAGAATTGTACGGAATTAGAGTGGGTGTGGAAGTAGGTTTTCGATAAACGGCAAAAGACAGGGAATTGTCAGAAGGGGTACGAGTAATTTGAAAGTCAAGATAAGGTAAGACATATTATATTTGCTCAATACCCTCCATCAAACTCACGATAGAACTTGAAAATAATTTCGTCTTACCTTATCTTGACTTTCAAATTACTCGTACCCCTTCTGACAATTCCCTGTCTTTTGCCGTTTATCGAAAACCTACTTCCACACCCACTCTAATTCCGTACAATTCTGCTCACATTTTTCAGCATAAAATTTCTGCTCTGCACTTCCTATTTAGAAGAGCATATTCACATTCTTCTAGCCATTTCGCCAGAGCTCAAGAACTACAATGGATATCATCCCTCGCTAAAAACCACGGTTACCCGAACAACGTTGTTAAGGGAGTGCACAATAAAGTACGGTTTTCTATGTCAACTGCTTTAATTAGTGAGCAAGTGCCTAAAAAGTATGTTGGATCTGTTGATTTTAATCCACATATTGTAAACCTCCTTACCAACATATGTTCTCGTCATAAAATACAATTTGGAATACGATCATGCAATCTATATACCATTATCCGCAATGATCGTGACAAAATTGACAAAGGGAAAAAATGGGGTGTGTATGTTATTCCTATGAACTAAACAATCATTAAGTGGGTTCTACCAAAAGAAATTTGGATTTGAGATTAAATGAACACAGATATGATCTAAAAATGAATCACCAAAGCACCTCTTTTGCAAGAACCATAAGTGCTGGAAATTCCATCCCAGACTGGGACAACGCTAAAATCATAAACACACCTAACTCTGTTTATTCCTTGTTATTTGCAGAAAGCCTCTATATTTCGGCTTATAATACACGTTGCTGTAATGACTATTATCCTTATGTTTTAACTGAACCTTGGAGCAATCTTGTTGGGAAGGACAGCACAATAGCAATTGCTTCTGTTAAGTGATCATTGGCTAACTATGCCTTTTTTTGATTGTCTTGTTATCTGGTATATCATGTGACATTGACATTACCTTTCCCATGATGCATCTACTCCACGTACTTAAGACCAGCATGTAGCCACATGGTGAAATTACATCTGATGAAGGTGTCAATGTGACACCGAAAGTGCTCATGTGTTTTTAAACTGTATATAGATTTCATTTTTTAGCTGAATAAATATCATCGTGCAACAAGACGGATTTCTTTTAATACCAAAATCTTCAAGTAAATCATTGACCTTCCGCCAGGGAACGCAAAGGTAAATTTCGTTTTCCTCGATATTTCTGCTTCTAAAACTCCGATTTAAAAAATTCTTTCTGCGCCGGATATGTAACCGGAGCCTTCCATATTTACCATAAGTGGAGTTCTGAAGCCATTTGGATGGGCTGGGCAGCGAACCGACAAAGTACTTCTTTTCCCACGCGTCGCAGCAGAGGGGGTGTTAGATTTATAGTTTCGTCGATGTGAGAAGAATGAAACTGGACATTATTGCTTTTCAGCTGTCCCAAGCAAAGTGGCGAAGCGAGTAGATGGGGCCAGCGAGCCAATTAATGAATCTTTGCGTTTTTTGGAGAGGAGGCATTTTAGGGTGTGGCTTCGCTTAGAAGGAATTCGTCGGATTTCACATGGGAGAGAGGGACTCGGTGGCAAAAAGTCGACGAAGGTTTTTAGCGAGGTGAAAAGGCCTCGCGGGTTCGTCAAAACGAAGGAAGTAGGAGGAATGAGGCTGGCCGGGAAACTATAGACGGAATTCGGGGTGCTGACGATGATAACGAGTAGGACACCGGAATGTTAATATAATAAGGAAAACGTGAAAATGACGGAGAGAGGGAATAAGCAATGAGGTTGATGATAGTAGACAAAAGGAATCGGGACAAGGCTTAAAGACATTATCCGTAACATCTGATTAAAAGTCTTCCTAACTGCAAAATTTAGCTTCAGTTGATTCACTTTTATATACTTTATCTGCTCCAGTTGGGAGAATTACAGGTAAACTTCATACACAGAGCAAACATCAAACGAACCCTCCACACAGTGCGCTGTAATAGAACTCAGCACCAAGTCCTGTAACAGGTACAGCTCTTGATAGGAAATCCTTTTGCTTATATAGGAAATCCTTCGCTTATATAGGAAATCCTTTGCTTATATAGGAAATCCTTTGCAATTTATAACTTTTTGGTAAAAAATGGTTTGGCCACCAGGGGGCGTAAGTCTTAATTTCTGCTTCTGATGTATTTGCAGCAAAATATGAGCTCCTGAAAGTCGACTAAATTTTTTTCTTGGACCGATACCGCTCACATCGAAAAACCTTTTGAAAATACTTTCTTCCTAAAATAATGCATGGTTTCCCGCCTGCGGGCATAGATGCATATCTGATATTTATCCACATCTCTGCTTCGAAAAGACCGATTTGAAAAATTCTTTCTTTGTTGGAGGGCGTCTCCGTTGCGAAATGTTTCTCATATAAATTCAATTTTTCCTTAACGCACAAGTCTGCAACCAGAAGGTGTAAGTTCACGATTCCGTTTACAGCAATATCTTCGGGATTAAAAATCTGATTGAAAACCTTCTTTCTTTGGTCAGATACCATTGTTTTCCATACCGGTCCCATTGACTTTGAATAGATTTGATAAATTTAATTTTCTTCAGAACGGATTCAAAAGATGTGCGCATTACACCCGAAAATTCGGTGTCATCTTCCTTTTTAAGAAACTGCTGCGAGAATCAAGTCAGTAAGACGAAGATGAAAGGTCATTGCTTGAGCAATGGTTGTGGCATGCGCAACTCAGCTATCAGGCTTGTTTACTTGTCGCTGTTTTGTCAACAGGTGAAGAGTCATAAGCAAACCAAGGTAAATATGGCAACGAACGCTTCGGCTAACACAAATAACTCGACATCGAAGAAATTACACTCCGTTGCCAAAATGGCAACAAATCATAAGCTTGCTAGCTGAATTACACAGGCAACACCCATTCGTCGAAAACTGGTCTTTCATCTAAGCCTTGCTAACCGACTGCCTGCCAGGAGTTTCAAGCATTTGTAAGGATATGACGTTAAGTAAGAAAATTTAAGAGAAGTAACATAATTTAAATAAGAACCACAAATTTTATATTTAGTTTGAATTTGGAGCATGTTCATTAATTTGGCTTTGTCATTGTTACACTCAAGCATGTGTTCGGGAGATCTAAATACCCTGTTCACTTAAAACTTTTAAGCCAGCATTTGATAAAAAATTCCTGAAAATGCATTATAAGTTTGCAATGTGGAAACAGTCACCGAATCGCAGGCCTTGAACTGCATCCCTTGAAGAAATTTAAATCTATTAACATGAGACATAATTTTGTTCTGAAACCATAAGGAATACGGAACAGGAGTGGATTCTGCTTTATGGAACATTTAACAAGTATTGAATTTGAAATGAAAAGTTGGGGTAAAGAGTGCACGTTGAATCACCGATGAGTTGTCATCACAACATCCCTGAGAACACACCTTCCTCCCCTTGCTCTTATTTCTCTGTATCCCTTTTCTTCTCTCTCTCTCTCTCTCCCTGCTCCTCTTTACGTTCTCTTTCTACCCCTCGCTCTTTATCAGAAAACACACAGAGGCGCGCTCACAGGCTGCCCCTCTTAGACAGCTCTTGTGGATGCTGATTGCATGAATATTCAATCAGCTCAACACAAACATTCGTTGCGTTTACTTTTCCAGGCTGGGAAGGGCGTCGATTTACCCGCACAGTAAGTTACTCGTGAAGTTCCCCGCTCTCATAAAAGAGAATTTTCTTCCTCGTTTCCCTTAAGAAACAGAACGACGATGTCTTAATCCCGGATGCTAGAAAATTTCTGCAAAGACCTGCCTTTACTAGGCAAACAAAAAAAAATCATTTCTCCGCTGTACTTCGCAGGAATTTTCATTTCCTGAACTCGCGGGTGTCAGGATTCACATCACTCAAAACAAGTAAGAGAAGATACACACTTCAAATAGAAATGCGGCGTGTCAAAATGAGATAGCAGTCAAATGAAGCCCTATACATTATTCAGTTGTCTGTACTAGTCGTTCTAATTGTGCCAGAGTTCAACATATTCATAACTCAAATATGGTAACTATTCCCCAAAATGCACTCAAATAAATTATTCTTTAATGCATGGCGGTGGTTTAAAACGCGTTTCTCAACCAAGATAGCATTGTGGTAACCTGCAAACCGAGCATTACTTTGCTTTCCGCTACCCTAATTTTGATTAAATAAATTCTAGCAATATAGTACAATTTTCCTGAATGAAATACGGGATTACACCATATAATACAAATTTTGAAGATGACAATCCGTTTCTTGGTGTAAATATGACAATGATGGTAAGTCAGATAATATCCGAAAACTTGAAAATTTCGTCGTCTTGGAGTGGGAATCGAACCCGCGTCTCCCAGATAGCGCTCGGGTATGCTAACCACTACACCATCCAGAACGACCAAATCTCAAGTTTCCGATTAATTTGAATAATACCACCACATGATTCGCTAGTCGAAGCAACCGGCATTCATGTTTAGCGATTATTCGTGATTAATCTGAATAATCGCTAAACATGAGTATGATTAATCATTATTCATGATTCATCTGCTCCTCCGGGCAATCACGGGATTGGATTCTTAACCTCCAGATTCGCTAAACATGAATGCCGATTGCTTAGACTAGCGAATCCTGTGATGGTTATATTCAAATTAATCGGAAACTTGAGACGTGGTTGTTCTGGGTGGTGTAGTGATTAGCATACCCAGGTGCTATCTGCGAGACGCGGGTTCGAGTCCCGCTCCAGGACGACGAAATTTTGGAAATTATCTGACTTACCATCCTCGTCATATTTACACCAAAAAACGGGTTGCCATCTTCAAAATTTGTATAGTACAATTTGCTCGGATATCTGAGTGCTTATTTCCCAAGAAATGAAATTTCGGGAGAATTGTAAAAGGAATTATGATTTTTTTTTAAATAGTGTAGCTAAAAATCCTTCGAATATCTCAAGAAGTGATAACGCACTCTTCTTTAGCTTAGTTAGTTTTAAATTTTACTATTCCTCACTGAAATTTCCACTCTAAAAAGGGTTAAATATTAGCTTTCGATCAGAAAAGATAAAAAAACCTTATGATATTTTTAATGTAGTCAATATTCGTACACAATCTATAAGAATTCGTCTCAAGGTCGCATATAATTGAAATTTTACATATTTAATGCTTGTTGTAGATGAGATAGAACATACGAGAAGGGAAGGGGGGAAAACTGCTTTAGCAAAAGTGGTATTATATATACGCTGTAGTACCATGGCGCAAAGAAAGGAGACTGTTGGCTCCATTCGCCACTTTCAGGAAGAATAGAGAAATTCTCACATGACCCGCTGCAATTATGATGTGTCGTTGGACTTACCGTCACCACAGAACTCCAGCATCTACCAGCGCTGGACTAACAAAGACCGGGAATTGATATTTGCGGGGTTTTTTTCAGAATTCGCGAATATTAGTTTCATGTAATGACACACAAATACCATGATTTATACTGCTATGTTTATATCATTTGAAACTTAGTTTCTGTTTTCCGGATTTTAATTTTAAACTCCAAACAACTTCTGCAGTGTATTCTTCTAACGTAACGTGCCTTAATAAAGCCTTCCGTTGGAAGTAAAAATCTCGGCTAATTAAAATTTCTCTGTTACCCGTATTACACTAATAGAGCATTTATGAGACCATTACCTTTTCAGCTAGTGATAGATGTTTGTGGATTGAGGAGAAGAAAAGAATTATATACATGGTTTGGAAAGGATGACAAAGAAGCGTGTACAGACTATGTTCAGAGGATCCAGCAAAGAATAGCATGTACAGTGCACATGCAAGGCGTGTACAGAAGGATGAAACAATGTAACAGAGGCTTGTTTAATGAGCTCAGCGAACTCAAGTACTATGTATGTGTTGTGTAACCAAGTGAAAAAAAAGTACAGCAGAACTCTACGAAGTCAAAAGTGTAATCTACGTATCATCCTTTGAAACGGTCATTAAAGACAATACTTAATATCCACCCTTGCATGACTATTTTTAAAATGTTATCCTCGGTTTTAACGCCGTTCATCTTTATCCCTTTCGTTTTCATTTAAGTTTTTATCATATTGTTTAATAAATAATAGAAGCTAGTTGAAATATTTACCGATAATTCTTTTAATAGTGACAGCTTTGTACTCCTAAAAAAATTATATTTACTGGATCGAGGGGTTGTCCGAAGTATAAAATTCTAATTCATTAAGCTACTTCGATTAAAACTCACAGAATGCATCTAAAGGAAAGCGAAAATTGCCTTATAAGTCCAGTACATGTGATACAGTGGAGCATAATACTTGAAGGCACCAGAGCTGAGTTTGGGCTCAATTTTCATAGCCCGTCCAAGCCCTAAGTATGGCAGCCCGAGCCCGAATTTTATATTGGAAGATAGGGCCGGGCAAAATTTCTTCTTCCAGACTTCCATTCTGTTCTCCCTACAATTAGCCGATGTCTTTCTCAACTGGGTAGGGGAGAAAGCACCTATATTTCTATAGTATAGTTGCGCGATTTTTTTTACCATTCGTTTCTTCCTGAAATGTTTTAGGCGGTCGGACATCCGGAAAGATCGAGAGGGGCTCAAATCTTCGTACTTTGCTAAATAGAATAACCAAGGAGCTGCAGCGAAAATTTCGTCGGCGTACAATCTACTATCTCGTACCTATAGTTCTTGAAGCTTTAACTTCTCTGAAGAAACACACTAATACGTTCCCTATGGCATTTTTTCTATCCATGCCCAGAATAAATAGCCCTCCCGAGTTCCCCCTTCCCCAAACCCTGTTGCCAAAGAATTATCTTTATTAACTAGAAAGTGCAAAAACGTCCCGTATGCTAAAACATACAAAAATTACGTTTAAAAAAATGATTTTCTTCTATTTATCTGTCTCCGAATCCAAGCCCGCCTGAACGCGAATCGTATTAAGTATTGCACAGTCCGAGCCCGGTTCGAACCCGGGCTCTTCTACAGGCTTTCAGGCTCGGGCTCTGGCTCGGCCCTTCTCAACAATGAAGGATACTAGGTTCACGTGCTTCCGCAAATCAAAACCTATGGTGCTCTTGCCCCACAGGTTAAATACACCACAGCTTCTTAGTAAGTCATACATAAGTGGGATACACCACATCTTCTTAGTAAGTCACACATAAGTGGGATACACCACAGCTTCTTAGTAAGTCATACATAAATGGGATACACCAACAGCTTCTTAGTAAGTTACACATAAGTGGGATACACAACCGCTTCTTAGTAAGTCACAGATAGGTGGGATGCACCACAGCTTCTTAGTAAGTCATACATAAGTGGGATTCACAAACAGCTTCTTAGTAAGTCATACATAAGTGGGATACACCACAACTTCTTAGTAAGACATACATAAGTGGGAAACACCACAGCTTCTCAGTAAGTTATACATAAGTGGGAAACGAATTTCCCTGAAGACGTAATTCTTCACAAATACATGGAAGGCAATACAAATGTAATCATTGGCACAAATGTGCTGTATTTTCACTGTTTTTCTTCAGAAAACTTGAAAATTACATTGGAAATTACAGGTCGGGGTTACTCTAGGAGGAAGCACGGAATAGCTTTGACTAGCGCAAATCCGAACGGTTCTTAGATTTCTAAGTTACAGATGGTTATCTTCAGTTGCTTGGAACTTCCTTGTCCTGGGTGGTGTAGCGGATAGAATGTTCGAACGGAAATCGTGAGATGCGGGTTCGATTCCCGCTCCAGGGCAACGTATTTTTCAGGTTTTCTGAAAGGGTTGCTACACAGGAACAGTGAAAATACGGCACATTTTTGCCAACGATTACATTTCTTAGTAAGTGTTATATTTTCATATTGTTGTTTTCTGTTTTTTTATGTTCGCACCATCTGCAGCATCAACATGCTTTAGGAATTCGCCTGTTGTTGTCTTTTTTTTAAGCGCATAAACATATTTGTAAACTTAGAACTTAAAGTAAAGACACTCTCTCTCCCACTCGCTACTCCCATTATAGCAACATGATAGCGTAATTTTGCTAAAAGAATTAAGGAAAGCTTTATTATTTCTTCGTTTAATCGTACAACTAGAATTATGACATAGGATTTGCACTACTTTCTTAAAGTATTTAATAGTACAAATACTTCGACTATAGGCATATTAATTATTTTGTATTTATATACACTGAAGAGCAATTGAATTAGAGACAGCAGGCGTTATGCAAATGTGGCGCTGTGGGCGGCCCTGTAAACGGAAACGACATGACGTATGCAGCGATCCGACAATATAAGGAGTGATGCGACGGGAATCAGTAAGAGTCGGACGCAGTATGGGTAAGACGAAGGATCTAAGCGAATTTGACTGTGGGCAAATTGTCGGGGCCCGACAAATGGGTCACTCCATCTCGGAAGTCGTGCAGGCACTGGGATTTTCAAGAGCCACTGTATCACGGGTGCACCGTGAGTACATCGAATCTGGTAAAACCATCCCTGCAAGGGCCAACTGCCGTGGACAACAGTGTGTGGATGAGCGGGATCATCATCGGCTAGCTCACATTGTAACAGCGGATAGACGGGCCACAGTGCAAGAAATCACTCGGCAATTTAACGCTAGTGCACAAAACCGTGTGAGCAGCCACACCATCCAGAACCATCTCCTCGCTATGGGGCACAGAAGTCATCGTCCCACGAGGGTACCCACGCTGACCGCACATCACAGGGTGCAAAGATTAGCATGGGCGCGGTAACATCGCCCCTGGAACCTAGACATGTAGAAAATGTTGCCTGGACTGATGAGTCGAGATTCACGTTGGTACATGCGGATGGCAGGATATGAGTACGGCGCAAACCACATGAAGCGATGGATCCTTCTTGCCAGCAAGGTACTCTTCAAGCTGGTAGGGGTGGCATTCTCGTTTAGTGACTATTTACGTGGACTGAAATGGACCCCTGGTACGTGTGACATCGTCCCTCACAGGTCAACGTTACCGGGATATCCTGGACGAACATTTACTCCTGTTTGTGCGTCTTCAACATCCCACTGGGGACCTCATCCTGCAACAAGACAATGCACCATGCCATCGCTCCCGAATTGTATCCGAATGGTTGGATGAACACTCCACCGACGTGACCTCGCTTCCTTGGCCAGCTAGGTCACCTGACCTCAATCTCATCGAGCACATCTGCGATGCCATCGAGAGAGATGTTCGAGGCTATGACCCCCCCCCTCCATCAAATCTTCGTGAACTGTGGGAGCTTGTTAAGGGGTCGTGGATCCGTATGGCTCCCCAACGCTTACGGTGTCTTGTCGAGTCCATGCCGAGACGAATCGCCGCCGTCATAAGGGCGAAAGGTGGTGCTACACGTTACTAGTTAGGTATCTCTAATTCAATTGCTCTTCAGTGTACTAGCACGGTTGTGCGAAAATTAGACTATATATAGCGATTAACTGGATCTCGGAAATAATTGTGTGTTTTCGCACGTGAAGTAGTTGGAATACAAGCAGCCTCATACCTTTGCCTAGGGAGAACGAACCATGAACTTACCAAAAAGCCAGGAGCGTATTTATCGAAATGAAATCAGGTCGTATATCAGGGGATTTTTGCACTAATAAGGTTAAACTTATATTAGTCAGTACAACATTGATAGTTTTCTAGCAGGAGCATTCTTAAATTACCCTGTGAACGTAGAATACTAGTGATTAAACGAAACAGCATACCAGACTGAAAACGGAGTTCTAACTTAATAAATAACACTCGCTTGAAATACCTTTTTAAATTTAATCCGCGTTACATGCTGCAACAGAATCATCATGAATATTTTGTTTTGCCAGACAGTTAGGAAGTTAATGCCTGCGCTAGCAGCTGGCCTGTTGCATTCGTACTTGAGCAGAAGAGCGTGATCTCCCCACATGATGGATAATGCAGGCTTACCTCGATGTGTGGTAGTTGCCTTTTGAATGAGCCTCCGCCGCCTAACTGAGTGAAACATCATTATGCAAGTTTGGTGCTCTCCTGAACAATGACAGCGGCGGGAATTCATGTTAATGAGCTTACTCTCTTCGCTCCTCTAACACCTTCCGTGCACGTTGTCAGACCTCGGCTAAACGCAAACAGCAGTATAAATTTATTAGGATTTCCAACAAGTAAGCAAGCTCAATAATTCTTGACAGCTTTACCGGGTCTGTTACGCCGAAGAAAAGTGGTGCTGACCTGAAACCGACTGTGCTTTTCAGTGATTCGCTATAAGGGGAACTATGTGTAAAGAATGATATTTCACTAGTGTACCTAAAAATAATCATATTCCATTATTCTTATTTTTATTCATTTTTGTCGAAATATTATGCCATTAGCATATTGATTTAATTATACATACTCTACATACATAACAGTAAGCTGTTCTCTGAGATTCGGAGATTAGTTTCTCAAAGTAAGTCCATCTGCTCGATTAAGGTTTAACTGATGGAACTAGATTTTACTTACTGTTGATGTATCAAAGGTTTCCATTTACAGCGATATCGGCACACATCTCAAGTTTCACTTACATACATCATACGTCTCACATACGATCTTTTGTACTTCATGCTCACTGACTTTTTCTCATCGAGATATTCTTGAATCTGATCCTCCCATTATTTCCTTGGATTTCCTCTACTTTTCTTTCCTGCCACTTGGGCTAAATAAATTGTCTTTACCGACCCGGTGGAGCAAGCCTATGACAGTTCCATTCATACAAGATGTGCCCAGGTTCGAATCCCCATGAAGCACAGATGTTGTGTTTGTCTTACGGCACTGGCTTTCTCCCTTCCCTGGAACCAGTGGCGCTAAATTAGGGACGAATGATTGCTTATAGGCCGCTGATTTCTCACTGTGGTCGTTAAACCACCAAATAAAAAATAATAATAATTAAATTCTCTTATTAGATCATCACTAATTCTCTCAACATGGCTAAACCACCTCGGAAAACTTGTCTCCATCTTAACAACAACATTTTGCTTCACATTACATATCTGCAACAAACCTTCGTTCCTCACATGGTCAAAACGTGTCTTGCGACAACCCTCACGTACGTAACGTGCGTCCCAGTACACAAAAAAGTCCTATGTCTCTTCTGATGTACCCAGGTTTCACTTCCATAGCACAAACAAATCCCATGTCTCTTCTGATGTACCCAGGTTTCACTTCCATAGCACAAACAAATCCCATGTCTCTTCTGATGTACCATATTTCACTTTCAAAACGCAAACAAGTCCTATGTCTCTTCTGATGTACCCAGTTTTCACCTCCATAACACAAACAAGACCCGTGTCTCTTCTGATGTACCCCGGTTTCACTTCCATAACAAGTCCTATGTCTCTTCTAATGTACCCCGGTTTCATTCCATAGTACAAACAAGTCCTATGCCTTTTCTGATGAACCCAGATTTCACTTCCATAACACAAACCAGTCCGATGTCTCTTCTGATATACCAAGGTTTCACTTCTATAACACAAACACGTTCTATGTCTCTTCTGATGTACCCAGGTTTCACTTCCATAGAACGAACAGGTCCTATGTCGCTTCTGATGTACCCATATTTCACTTCCATGGCACAATCAAGTCCTATGTCTCTTCTGATATACCCAGGTTTCACTTCGGTTCAACAAAGCAGGAAAAATTTTACTTTCATACACAGAAATACGGGAAGTTTTCGAGAACCTATCAGTCCTGTTAAATCCCACAAAAGTAGTTATAACTTTGAAAGATGAATTCACTTTGCTACAATTTTCACCGTCCATGATCTGTTTTCTCTTTCAAACATGGTTCCTAAATATACAAATTGATTCACCTGCTCTACCCTTGTGGCATTTAGACAGATCTTGCATTCAGTACTGACATTTCCTCGCTCTAAAACAATAATATTAGTTTTCAATTTATTTATTCTTGGTTTGAATTGCATAGAAACTTCGTACACCCGGAACGAACTCACTTTTGCTCTCGGCACACAGGGCTGTGTAATCAGCGTACAATAATTTGCGCACACGAATATTAACAAGACATAAACCAGTATTGTCTGTTTTGGCATTAAGCATGCATACATCCACAACTATATTAAACAGCCACTGTGACATTCTACAATCTTGTCAGACTTCTGCACTAATAGGCAACCATTTCGATGAAACACCATTCACCCGTACACAAAATCTACTGTCGGCATACGCAAGTGTCGCACTTTTAAGAAGATTCCTAGTTATACCCTAAAAGGCTTTCCAGAGAAATACCCTGTTCACTCAGTCATAAGCTTTCTCTAAATCTTATGACCGAGTAAACAGGATACTTCTGAGGTAAATCCTGAATAATTAGGGTATAACTACTGGTCTAGTCAATATCAAGTGCTTTCTTTTGTTTAGAGATTTAGTGACCATCGTGAGCAACCCTTGGGAATAGAAGTAATCGCCGATTCTTAATTTGAGGCCACTAGTTCCAGGAAGGGGCAAGATTCAGAGTTGTGGAGACAGGCCTCATTCATTCGAGATTTTAACCCAGACATCTGGCTGACAATCGCCTCTGACCAATGAGAAAGTGAAGTGTCACAATATCAAATAACAAAGAGCATAATGAGGCACATTTCTTGAAAATCATGACATTTTGGTTTACTAGTTCACAGATGCACAGACTTGTTGAATGGAATTTCATGCTAACATGTAACCTCTGTTACAGGACTGTTCCCTGGATTTCTTTCAGTGCTCTTTCACATGGGTTCGTTCGTAAGGGATTTGTTGTAAGGGGTTTTAGCAATTTTTCCCCGCGGACGAAGTGAATGAATTACTAAAATAAGCGGAGCTCGCTTTTCTGCAATGGTGCTCTTTATTGGAAGCAGTATATTGGGAAAGCCACGGATTTGCTTTTCGCGATTTCTGTATTACATCTACAGAACTATTTTTATTATTTACATATTGATCTGTTCCTGCTGATTCTGTCAGTTGTTTACCTTGGTTACTTCGATGCCACATTGCCGCTTGCAACTTTATTTCTTCCTTGATGTCTCATTTCGAACATTGGAAAAATCATCCTCACTCTGTTCGGGGAGCTGAAAAGCTCTCTGCGTCTTACGGAGAATCACCAAACCTACCTCCCCAGCTTTCGAGTACTAGACCAAGGCTCGTTCGGTTTCCTTCCTGCTCTTAAGAAAAACGCGGGCTAATTTTAATGGGCTGACTCCTTCGCTCGGACAGTCTGGGCAGTTATTGAATCCTCATTATCGCGACTTTCATTCTCCTCGAAAGAAATCCATTACTAAAACCTAAAGTTGTAAGAAAAAGCCATGTGCTTGAATTTCTCTCTGCACCGACGCTATATGATAAAATCCCTTCCAGAGCAGAAAGTAATTTTCACACTGAACTTCATGAACACTCGATGCAGGAAACGGGAAGTAATAGTGTTTTCTACGAACAACAGATGCCTAGCAGGGAGTGGTCGTCTCCCCTACCTCATTAACGGCTGGCTGAAAAGTAAAAGGAACCAACTCAGTGCTTTCCCAAAAGCCCTAACGATAGAGAAATTTACTTCAATTTATGACATGATGTTGAAGAAGATATTCATTCTAATTTTCGTTAAAATTAGTGGTCGTAGAAGTAACACTTTCAAAGGTCTGTTTTTATCTGAAGTCTAGCTTTCGTTTTTCATAAAAGTATTATCCCGAAATTGGGAGGGGAAAGAAACCACTTTATGCGCTTCAAAAATGCATAAATGCTTAATAACAATGAAGAACTAGGAGAAAATTCGAAGGCCAATGTTCTTCATCAGATATTGGAAAAAAATATTGGGGTCTTTAATTCGAAGAGAGCGTTCCGTGGTTCACTTTTACACGTATTTTCAGAAGAAAGTTTGCGATTTGCAACTTTGTTGACGTTCCGCTTTTACTGATATCTTCATAACTCGTATTACGGTGGAGTCTCTGACCAAACTGCTTAGTGGCGTAAGCAAATCGTTCAGCAAGAACTTTTGAACTCTGTACACCAATTATTTCGGTAAATGAACGAAGATGTGCCAATTATTTTTCTTTCTTTTTTCTTTCTTTCTTTACTTATTTATTTATTTATTTTTCTGCTCTGCCTCTCATGGTTTTTTTTTATTAGTTGCAGTGTTAACGACCACCGTGAGCAACTCAATGAGCTATAAGCAGTCGCCCGTCACTAATTTAGGGCTACTGGTTTCAGGGAAGGAGAGAGCCAGTGCCGTAAGACAAATACATCCATGCCTCGCTGGAGACGAACCCATCTCGGACAAATTATCAGAAGCCATCGCTTGGGCCACTGCGCCAACACTGGTGCTTTCTTAGAGCTGTTGTTTTTTGCATCATTCACGTACCTACGGATTGTACTCTGGTTTCCATAAATTAAGAAACAAAATGAAATTGAGAAATGTTTCGAAAATTATTAGAACTTTTCATACGAAATTTGAGAAAACATATAATTGAATATTCTCCTTCGTATTCTATGTAGAAAATAACAAAAACTGCTTTAAAGAACAAATATTAAAGAACAAATAGCAAGGAAGCATATCTGGTCACAAGGCAAGCTTAATTCGATATACCTAAATTGAGTCAATATGTACTGTGATCCCCCAAACTGCAATATACGCTTCACAGCGACGTTTCATTATAAGTGTGTCCTGAAGCTGTGTTGGCAATAACGCCCTAAAGGCCCTTTGAAGCTCCTGTAGGTTTTTTGGAGAAATAATGTAAGGGCTGCAACGCGTCATACTAAGGGTTTCAGGTCAGGGAAACGAGCTGGCCACTCCATGTGGTTGGTGAAGTTCTGCTCAAGATATTGGTCAACAATTCTGTATCGGTGAAAACGTGAATTATGGTCCTGTATGATAAAATTTTAGCCAATTGTTCCGGCATAAGGCCTAGGACAGCGTTCTGTGGTATCATGCCTAGAAATCTGAACGCTGATAGGGAAGCTTTCAAGCACAGAGAAAATATCTCCCTCCGGAATAGGAAGATGTAGCTTCGAAAGAAAGGAGCTTGTTAGCTATATTGGCAGAAAAGAGCTTGTTAGCTATATAAGAAAAGAACTTGTTAGCTATATAAGAAAAGAGCATATATAGAAAAGAGCTTAGCTAATAAGTTATTTTCTATTATATATAAGCTCTTTTCTTATATAGAAAAGAGCTTATATAGAAAAAGCTCTTTCTGTATAAGCTCTTTTTCATCTAAAACTTTCAACAGCAGATGCTTTTCTCGAAAGCATCGATTCAATGTGTGGGTGTTTGTTTAGGACAGGCTTAAAATTTTTATCTATTAAAATGTATTCAACACACCTGAATCGCGCTTCCCTGACTGCGAGGTATGATTAGTTTACTTATTACATTTTGTAGAATGACATGCTTTTTAATACACTTTTTAGCAAAATAAACTATAATACTTGAACAAATATTTAAAAAAATTATAATTGGAGAAAAATTTGCAGCATCGAAAGAAACGAAACATCCTATTTCATTATACCCTGAATTTATAAACATTTTGCTTGGTAAGATAAAGTGTCTCTGGGGGGACAAATGGTTGCTTCCGGGAGGGTTTCGCCTCCCCCCCCCGGATGTATGCCTGAAAGAAACACTGGGTAAGACTCGCCCTAAAGAATACCCTTTTCCGGCTTTTCATACATTTTGGTAGATCTGGGATCAACAAGAGTAGAGGTAACTAAAGATAACCGCCACGGAACTTGTGAAAAGGCAAGCGGTGAAAATTGAAGATGCTGTTATAGCTGCTGGTAGAAAATAAAAGTAACACGACCTAAAACAGGAATTGGTGGAAACCTATCTTCAAGTGATTTATGTGTGTTCTTCCGGCGGTGTCCGCGGTGCTTCTTCCTCTGGCCGCTAGGGTGCCTCGGAGAAACAAAAACCTCCGTTGACAGCCAAGGGCCAAACTCTACTTCCATTTACTCTGTCAGCTCTTCTTTGACTGCTGAAAAGTGTCTCTCAGAGACACGAGACCTACGAGGAAGGAAACTTGGAATCTCTCCCAGCCTTCTTCTGCCTGATTTATAGGAGAATCCAAAATAGAGAGGAAAAAAGACACACCCCCTCAGTTCTCTTTCTTTTTCTTGTGTCCTCTGTCGGAGAGACACAGACACGACTGGACCTCGAGGCTCCTATAATCCGTGATAACTTTTTTCTTTTTAAGTTTTTTTCCATCATTTTTTTTTCTGTAGCATTTATCCTCTCGTATGTGTCCATGCTGATTTTTTCTTCACTTATTTTAGTTTAAGGTTTTCTTTTTACCACAACAATCAGCGTTCCTGGTTTTAATTATCGTACTTTCTTGAGCCCAATAAAAGGCTATTTTGGTGTTTTCTCAGTTCGGATATGTGTAATATCGTTAGAAAAGTTGATTCATTATTTAAAAGTATGAAAAACGTCACCGCTCTTTCATTTAATAGATTATGTGTGCTTATTAGGTAGTCACAGCGTTGCGATTGTGGAAACCAACGAAAAGGTTGGAACCATGTTAATGAAACTGTTGTTTTATGAACACCAACTAGAAATTAATGAAAAGAAGTATACACAGAATGATAATCTTGACAATGATAAAAAAAAACAAGATTCCGTTTTATTTCCCCATGTGCTTTATTTTCGTACTAGAGATGTCATTTTCCCGGGTTCACAGATGTTGTCAGATGCTTAAAAAGGTTAGTTCATTTTTAAACAACACTCATTTCATTTGTAATTGGAGAGCTAAAAGGAGCACCACGAACTGAAAGAAATGAGAAAAAAATGGGAAATAATTATTTGCCACCTTCTTCAAAATTAATGAATTTTCTGTGATCTTGGTATCCGTATATTTCAGATTTTTTTTAATTTTTCGTGACATTGTTTGCATTCTTTTTTTGTTGGAACAAGGAATCGGTATGTAAATAAACACTTCATAATGTTTTCGTGAGCTTTGTCCCGCATTGTTTTTTTAATCCAGCTTGCAGCGCACATTACTTTTTCTTTACGTCTTTTGGTTAGCGGAAAAATTAAAATGATACATGTGTGAACAAACACTATTTGTACTTTCAGAATCGCAGCGTTAACCTTTCTCTCAGCAAACTGGGAAATAATCCGTCGAAATAAGCTCAAGCACCGTTGCGCAACAGAAATTTATCGATTTTGTCGGTTAATGGCTTAATCTCTTTTGGAAACTGAATTAGGAATCAAAATTACGTGAAAGTTAAAATAATGGATTTTGGATATTCTGGTAAATGGAATAATAAAACCAGCACTTAGAATAAAGACTAGAAAAAAATGGCATATTCCTTTTAAATATAACGGTGCAACAGTTCTAATTCATATTAAAAGCAATTTTACCGCTTTTTGTAGAATATGGGAATCAATACGGTTATATTAAAGGTTGAAGTCCAGATTTAAAACTTGTATGAATACCAACAATAAACATTAAACAGCAGCAAAACAACCAGTTTACTCCTTCTATTTTATATGCTGCACCAGTTTTTCTATTTTTTCTTTATTTTCAATGCAAGGAATCAAAAGGTAAAACTATAAAGTATGATTAAGTACTCGATTTTGACGGCAAAGTTATAACACCGTAAGAAGAAAATCGCATTCGAAATGTTATTTCTATGAGCGCTTCTTTAAATCAGAAGATCGAAAACAGTGAGTGAAAGTGACCTTTCGACAGGAAACTTCAAACGAGTTCCAACAGCACCACGTTTCACGTTACCGACCAATTTCCGATGTCTTTTTATTTTTTATTTTGGAATGTTCTCTTTCTCGTACTCAATACGATGCCTGAAACGTTTTTGCTGCATCTTATTTAGTGTCATTAGCTAAGTTGTTAATTTTACTTTTTGATGAGTTCCTAAATTACTTTGGAACTTTTGCATCCCATTTATAATGATCGAATCGATTTTCCCCGATTAGTTTCACTTGTTTAGGTCTAATATTAATCTAGTGTTGAAATTAATTCCTGCCGTATATCATACAAGATTCTTACCAGCGGCTGCGAGAGCTACGGGGAACGAAGAGGCGCACTGTAGCTGCCAGTTATAGTTTTATGAAAAAATTCCAAACAAATAATTAACCCAAAGATTGGTATTTTTCTTTAAAATATACACTATAATGACAAAAGTCACTGGACACCTAGAAGAGAAACACAACATAGCATATATTGACATACATTAGTACGGTGTCGGTCCACCTTTGGCCTACACCTGTCTTCACGAGCTCCGTGTTTGAGTGCTTCACGTACGTGTCTTGTGTGTCCCAACATTGTTCTTTTGTGTGTGTGCCGAAGTTAAAGGTCTGTGCTTTCGTTTAAGATCCCTCACGAGTTGGTGAGTGCTCATTTTTTTTTTCATTATCAGTGTTTACATTTCCACAACGAGCTGCTCGTTTTCTTCGTTAACCCTTGCCATTGTTTATGACATCTGCCGATAGGGCGCTGTTTCCGCCCGCATAGTTGCAGCTCCTTGCGTCGCCTCTTCAACGACAGAGGCAGCCGATCAATCATCTTCGCTTGCTAGTGAAGAGCACCTTAATTTTCCTCCTGTCATTTGCACGTCTCCTCCTGCTCAGGTCTCCGACTCTGCCATTGAGAACGTGGATGTGACGTCCCTGGCCTCTGCTGACGATGATGAATTCATGGACGTCTCTGATGTCGTCGCTAATCTGCTCTCTACAGCTTCTACTGCCTCTGCTTCCAGTACATTGCCTCATGCTGCGTCAATTCCGTCCAGAAGAGGCGCTTCTGCACGCATGTATTCTGAGAATGAAGCCTCTGGTATTCCACCGGTTTCTTCCTCGTCTCGTCTGCCCTCTGTGGTTTCTTACGTTACTCTCAACGGTGACACCATCTTATTAGACATTCCCGAGAACTCTCCTGCTGGTCAACGTCTTCATTCGACTCTTGAGTTGGGGGTTTGTTTTGATGCGCTACCCAACACTTCTTTGAAGCAGTACAGTTCTGCACTCAAGAAGATGGTTCCTTCTCGTGTCATCACCCACCTCACCGAAAAGCCACGAACTGTTATTGTTTATTTTTGAAGAAAGAATATGCCGAGCTTGTCTTGTCTCGGAGCCTATCAATTGGAGATCATCATACCTCATCCATCACCCAGCGTCTTGTTCTGGTATCTTTACATCCGGTAAACCCGGAGATCTCTGATGATATGCTGTGTGCTGCACTTAGTCGATGCGGCAGAGTAATCGGCCCAGTGAAGACTCTCCTCTTCCCCCTCTGACCCCGATGATAAACATATCTGTGGCTTCCGTAGAACTGCTCGCATCATCTTCCCGTCGGAAAAGCATCTCATAAGATTTTTAAAGTTCCTCGATGTTCGTTACGGTAACGAGCGCCGCCGGATTGTGCTCCTCACCTCTGCTCACTGCTCACGCTGCAAGGCTTACGGCCATCAGCAGGCTCTTTGCCCCCATGCAGAGCCATTTAACCCTGAAGATCCAAGGCGGCATTTTACCTCTTCTTCCGTTTCTGCTACCATGCCTCCTCCTGCGTATGCACCTCCTGGACCCAGTTCTGCCGAAAATCTGATTAAAGAATTCGATCAACGCGCGTCTTCCGATGTTGCTTTCTCCACTCTGTCAGATTTTCCTCCGCTTGACTCCTCCTTGCCTTCCCGTGTTCTCTCTCCATCAGAGAACAACACGACAGATCTTCAAGCTTCATTCACCGTCGGCACTTTTGCTCCCGGCGATGAGGTGGACCTTTTTTCTGATTCCACATCTCGTGTGTCATCGATCCACGGCGAACGTCGCTCAACTACCAGTACCGAGGCCCGGAGGAAAAAGAAGAAGTCACCTTCTCCGACTGGCCGCTCACATCGTTCCACCCGTCTAGCAAGATACAAGTCTCCCCTGTCACGTTCTAGCTCTTCCTCTTCAAAGTCAAAGAGTCCTCTGCCGACGTTTGAAGATTTCTCGACTCTGCTTACCAATCCCTCTCTTCCTTCAGGATCTTTACGAGTTTTTCACTAATAAAACAAATCGGGAGGCTTCTCTCATCTCTTTACAGCAGTTTGAAGCAGTTCTTCCCGAGGTCTTTGACCAAACAACTTCCATCCTCAAATTCCTCCGGCATAATGCCAAGCAACCCGACTACGTCTTGTGGTGTCGTGGTATAGTCAATCGCCTCTACACATTTCAGAAAGCTCTCATAGCTGCCCTTCATGCGACGTCGGACTTACCCATTCTAGGTCGCCACTCTGAATTGTAGAGGGTAACTAACCCCTCGCTAACGCTCTCGTTCTGGAAGATCTCTCGCCTCTTCGGGCCGACTTACTCCTTCTGCAAGAGATGAACTGCCCCTCCTCGACACTTTTTCATAGATGGCGCACTTGGGACTTCACTTTTCACTATGCTTTCCGTTACTCTGTGCACGGTGGTACAGCAGGAGTATCAGTCTGCCATCTCCGCATGCCGTGGAAGCTCCTTTTATGCTACGTGGTCACCAGTGACCTCGTGGTTCGCTGTTACACCAAGTCCATTACATCTCACGGTGAGTTAAGACTCTGCATTAACTTTTTGTTGTTCTTTCGCACTGCGGTGCCCCGCCTGTGATCATTTTGTTCTTCCTCAAGCATTGCTCTGTTTGCATAACTTTATAAATTTGTCATTACTCATTTAATGTACATATCATCGTTTTTTATCAGTTTGTATCATTTCTGTTTTTTTTTTGTTTTCCTTGAGACGATTCCATGTTGCTCGTCTCCTCTGTTTTGTTACATTAAAGTGATTCTGAATCCACCTTTGGCCTTAATGCATGCACTGAGCGTTCGAGACCTTTCGACAAGGTTTTGGAACACAGTGATAGGTACGCGCTTCCATTCAATAGTTTACATAATGCTACCGCTAAATGTTGCTTAATAGTACGCCTTGGTTCCAAATTTCTTATGCGGCGCTATAATTCATCCCATCAGTTCTCTATAGGATTACGATCAGAGCTCTGTGCTGGCCAGCCCACAAACGATACGGAAGTTTCGTCAAACTTCGCTGTAACAGTCCTTGTCTTATGGTTCGGTGCATTATCCTGCTGGTACCAACAGAGCTCGGTTTCGTAATATTGCCACAGAGTTGGTACGGCATAATTGTCCAGAATATTGAGGTAGACGTGCTAGTTAGCAGGTTTGTCCACGATAACCAATGGGCCGTGACCATACCATGAAAAACACCAGTCCGAGTGCACTGCCAGCTCCAAACTTGACCGTAGGAACAGTACAATGTGGTAAATAGCGGTCCCCCGGCTACCGCCATACCAACACACGGCCATCAGATTGACGGATCGTGAATCTGGATTCATCAGCCCATAGAACCCGTTTCCATTGATCTACGGTCCACAATAAATGTTCTTTAAGTCATGCTAAACGACGAGTAGCATTCCGAGTGGAGATGAAAGGCTTATGAGCAGCCACACGACCCCGGTTGCCCATGGAATGAAGTTCTCTGCAAATGGAACATGTACATACCGAGGTTCCAGCATTTTTACTCGCCTGTACACTGAGGTCTTGTGCAGTAATCCGTCGATCAGCTGTAACGACTCTCCTGAAGCTTGGACGTCCTCTATCGCTGATTTTCTTTGGTCTGCCGGTACGTTTGCTGCTTCAGACACGCCATGTGACTTCCACTTATTCAGTACAACCGAAACAGTTGACTCGGGTATGTTTAAAAGCTTCCCGGTTTCTCTTATGGACAACCCACTAATATTACACCCAATAATCTTTCCTTTCTCAAAGTCAGTTCTTTCCCGCCGCGACATTTTCACCCAACCTCACAGTACGATATGATCGCGGTCATCTGCAGGCTTGTTTTATACCGTTTGCAGCTGTACCGCGCATCTTAACAACGCAGCGGATCCGTCCACTTCCTTTTTAAGGGCTGTCCGGTGACTTTTGTAAATATAGTGTATGTATATTTTCCTATAGTATAGTCGTACATTTTCTTTGACCGATTCGTTTCGTTCTGAATTGATTCAGGCTGCGTGGCTTTCAGAAACTCGGGCGACCGGGCATCCAAAAAGAGCAGACGGCTCTAGAATCTGCGCACATTGCTTAATACAATAAGCAGAGAGCTGCCGGGTCTAGGCAGAGTGCAAAATTTCGTCGGTGTGCTATCTGCTATCTAGTGCCTACAATTCTAGAAGAAGCTTTTCCTACGCCGCGAAAATCCGCTAATGCCTGTCCCTATGGCGTTTGCTATCCAAACCCAGAATAAATATCCAAACCCAGAATAAATGGAGAAAGTTGCCAAAGAATTCGCATTACTAATTTGAAAGTGTAAGAATTGGCTAAATCATTCCAAATCGTATTTAAGAAGAAAATAATAAAATTCTCTATCCTTCAGAGCACGAGTCGGAACTCCCGATTCGGGCCCGGGCTCGACTTCAGGCTCGGCCCGTCTCAGCACTGGTGTAGGCAGCTATGAATGAGATGTCGAGGGGTACGGTTGGCTATGGACGTTCTCGTATCGACACGGACTCTGACGCTCACATTTGCTGAAGCAGGTTTACGCAACAGTAGTGCCGTACCAGATATGATGGCGGGATGAATGGAATTATGTGGTATTCGGCGACGAGTCTCGCTTCTATCTAATCTCCGACGATCGCAACTGAGTGCTTGGAGACGACGTGGTAACCCAGATGATCTTGTTGCCATCCGTGAGCGTTATACGTCTACTCAGCCTGGTGTAATGGTTTGGAGGTTTTCCAGTTTCACCAGCCGTTTACCGGTCCTACGCATAGTGAGTAAAACGACAGCATGACAACACGCCGATATGGTGCTGTAGCCTGTTTCGTTGCCGTATCTCTGTAGTATCTCTGATGCCCAGTTTCAACAAAATAAAGCCCCCGCTCCGCACAATCCCGACATTAGCAGACACTGCCTGCATGAGGCCCAAGTGCTGTCCCGGCTAGCGCGTTTCCCGGATTTCTCCCCAATGGGGAACGCGTAGGACATCATTGGCAGACGACTTAACCCCTCTGTCCGACACCCATGCAACGAATTGTGAAAAGATGTCAATGATGAACAGTCAGCAATACCTCGGGACACCATTCGGAAACTTTTCCACTTGACGACACACTGTGTTACAGAATGTATAGCTTTGCATAACGTCTATAGCAGCCTACTGATTCAGGGCCGCATTTATTGCCTCCTTGCCTTTCGTATTCATGCAATCCTTCAGAACTTAAATCACTTCTTTCCTGTCTGCTTGTCTACATATGCGGTAAAATTCGTCTTATGTTATTCATTCCTTCATTTTGTGAAATTTTCTATGTCAAGCAGCGTCATAGAGCTACACATGTTCAGAAAATAACATGCAATTCCACAGTTTTCAAGAGCCCTGCTTCAGAAACTTCCGCAATGTGTGCAAACAAATTTCTGAAGCACATTACAACGATACATTTTACGCTTTCTGTTTTGTTTCGTGCGAACATTTATTCAAACGCTTCAATCATTTTTATGTCAAATACAGCGCTTCAGATGATGATATAAAAATGGTTGAATAAAAATCAGTAATTACGGAATGGAAACGAAGTGTAATATTTAAAAATTCCGTGAAACATCAAAATGAAATTTATTTTTTCAAGTCTACCATGGTTTCGCTAGGTATTGACCTAGCTTCATCGGGACGAATGGCACGTAAATATTCAAATTGTATATCAAGTCATAAATGGCGTTTACAGTCACGGGTTTTGGTTAGTTGCTTCCACGCGCTTGATAGAAATGGAGTGGATGCCATGTCATTAAAAAATTGCGAATACTTCTGATATATATGGAAAACTTCCAAAATATCAAGTTTGGTTGTTGAATCTGGCTTGTCAATTAGTTTTGCTTCTAAGAAGCAAAACTAATTGCTTCTTAGAAGCAAAACTTGTCAATTAGCTTGGCTTGTCAATTAGATTTTCTTCTCAGAAGCAAAACTAATTGCTTCTAGAAGCAAAACTAATTGACAAGCCAGATTCAACAACCAAACATGATATTTTGGAGGCTTTCCATATACACTGACGGAAAAAAATCCCAACACCACAAAAAAATAGCTGTTGAGGAATGAAATGGCGGCAATACATTTGTATAGGTAACATATTAAATCGATTAAGGTTTCAAGATCACAGCTTAATGTAAGCGCGAGAAGAACCATTTTAAATGTGAAATGCTGGTACACTAATAACCAGTGTAACCGCCAGAATGTTGAATGCAAGCACGTAAACGTTCATGCATTGTGTCGTACAGGTGCTGTATGTCAGTTTGGGGGATGGAGTTCCATGCCTGTTGCACTTGGTCGGTCAATACAGGGACGGTTAATGCTGGTTGAGGGTGACGCTGGAGTTGTCGTCCAATGATGTCCCATACGTGCTCGATTGGTGAAAGATCTGATGATCTAGCAGACCACGGCAACATGTCGACACTCTGTAGAGCATGTTGGGTTACAACAGCGGTATGCGGCGAGCGTTATCCTGTTGGGAAACACCCCCTGGAATGCTGTTCATGAATGGCAGCACAACAGGTAGAATCACCAGACCGACGTACAACTGTGCCGTTAGGGTGCGTGGGATAACCACGAGAGTGCTCCTGCTGTCATAGGAAATTGCTCCCCAGACCATAACTCCAGGTGTAGGTCCAGTGTGTCTCGGGCGCAGACAGGTTGGTTGCAGGCGCTCACCTTGCCTCCTTCTAACCAACACACGGCCATCACTGGCACCCAGGAAGGACCGGCTTTCATCAGAAAACACAACAGATCTCCACTCCGTCCTCCAATGAGCTCTAGCTTGACACCACTGACGTCGCAAACGGCAGTGGTTTGGAGTAAGTGGAATGCACGCTACAGGGCGTCTGGCTCGGATCTGTCCTTCAAGTAACCAATTTTTAACAGTTTGTTGTGTCACTGTGGGGGCAACTGCAGCTCGAATTGCTGCCGCAGACGCAGTACGATGCGCCACGGCCATACGCCGTACACGGCGGTCTTCCCTCTCAGTAGTGCCACGTGGCCGGCAGGAACCCGGTCTTCTTGAGGCAGTACCTTCCCTTGACCACCGCTGCCAACTACATTCCTACATTCCTGCCAAGTCGTTCTGCAATATTGCGGAAAGAAAATCCACCTTCTCGTAGCCCTATTACACGACCTCGTTCAAACTCCGTGAGCTGTTGATAATGGCTTCTTCGTCTTCTTAAAGGCATTCTTGACTAACATCAACACACTACGTCGAATCTCAACGATAACTAACGCTCACGAACGTTACAGCGCGTATTTACAGCAAACCTGCTTTGCATGTTCCGAGGGGCGCCACACGTATGCACCGAGCTTGAAATTTGCATAGACGTCATCTTACAGATGTACTCTCACCGCCTACCAACTGTCGTTTATCTAACACAACCCCTTTTTGGTGTTGGGATTTTTTCCGTCAGTGTATATCAGAAGTCTTCGCAACTTGTTAATCACATGGCATGCACCCTATTTCTTTCAAGCGGGTAGAAGCAAATAGCCAAACTCCGTGACTCTAAAACCCATTTATGATATCATATGCAGTTTGAATATTTACGTGCCATTTGTCCTGATGGAGCTTGGTCAATACCCAGCGAAACCATGGTCGACTTGAAAAAATAAATATTTGTGACACACTACATTGTATTATCTTAAATTATAAATAATTGTCAAAATTATTTATAATTTAAGATAATAAATAATTGTCACAATTAGATCAAGAATCAAAATGAAATATCCGAATGTTTACTTTGATTACTGAGCATGTCAAAGAAGTTTGAGTAAAATGGTGCCAGAGGTATCGAATTTTCATTAATATTATTTACTCCCTACTAATTGTCTACAGAAATAGACTCAACGAAAGCACATGTGCTGCGAAAACCACAAAATGGAGTCGTTTATGTTGCCACGTAGGAGTCACCCAGTATCAAGTAGTAAATGCGAACAAAGATTTCCATGTGAGTTCTGCCAGTAAGCCCGTTTGATGCGAGACGTATGCGCACGCGAAGGAAAGGCCGTTCTGGACTTCAAAAGAAACTGCGTAGTTGCTGGTTCCTGATGTAAGAAAAAAGCAAGCTTCCAGTCCGTGCGTGTAATTAAATTTTGTAAACTCCATATTATTTGAGTGTTACGAACGATGCAAGTAAGCTGTGGATTCAGCTCTCGATTAAAAAGGTAGACTGGTATTTACTTAAATGCTCACAACGTTTTGTATTGCATATCTGCATTGTCTATAAATATTTTATTGTTCCTGTTTTCACCTTCATGTACATAATATTTAATTAAATATTATGTTCTTTATCGTATGGGAGGATGTATCACTTCAAGGTGAGTTGCATTTCGTTACTACAGCATAAACAAGTGTCATGAATTCTTCTTCATTTGCGGATTCTACGCGTTAACTTCGCTACCACAATCTTGGAACTTCGAATCTAAGCAGTTCTATTTATACTCAATCTCCAGCAGCTTACAATGAGTTAGAATGTTTAACGTGAGCGATGACTGGATGTTTACCTAAATTTTTTCAACTTACTTGCCCATTATAAATAATTTTTTTGATAAGATACCTTAAAAGATTAATATTTTTAAAATAAATATTTAAACTCAAACAAATACTAATTTTCATTAATTTAAAATTTGTGAATGCTTACAATCCTTGTTGAATAAATGTTGCATTTTTGGTTTGATCTCCCTAGGTGCGTTCAAATCTATAAAATCCCGCATGGCTATTTTTAATATTTAGTGGTAGGATATGCATTTAAAATACAGATAAGTAATTTCGAGAATTAACTAGTATCAACCGTTATGCGAGTGAGCAATCAGTTAGAAAACATGGTGAAACTTGTGAAGAACGGGAGTGATACTTGAACGTCATCATTTGAATTGTGTAACCGAATCGTTTACCATGAGCAAAACGAATGATTTCATCGTCCACCATGAATGGTTGAATACCTCGCACTCTTTTAGGGAGTTTTTTTTTTGATTGGAGGTTTAACGACCACCGTGAGCAACTCAATGGGCTATAAGCAGTCTCCCGTCCCTAATTTAGGGTCACTGGTTCCAGGGAAGGGATTCGAACCCGGACCCCTTACTGACGAATGATCAGAGGCCAGCGCCTTAGACCACTGCACCACTGGGGCGGCTTAGGGAGTTTGCCAAAAAGACATGAGTCCTAGAAAGCGCAACACGGGATTCCTGTAACGAATGATTTATTTAGTGAGCAAAGTGACAACCTAGAACCCAGATCATTCGCTCGCCATGAGCAAATCATTCATCATGGACGGTGAATGGTTGAAAAGCCGCCCGGCGGCGCAGTGGTCTAAGCGATGGCCTTTGATCATTCGTCCGGAAGGGGTCCGGATTCCAATCCCGGTCAGGCATGGATGTTGTGTTTGTCTTACGGCACTGGCTCTCTCCCTTCCCTGGAACCAGTGACCCTAAATTAGGGACGGGCGACTGCTTATAGCCCATTGAGTTGCTCACGGTGGTCGTTAAACCTCCAATAAAAAAAAAAAGATGATTGAAAAGCTGGCACTCTTTTAGGCAATTTGCCAAAAAAAGCTCTGGCGTTAAAAGCGCAACATGGGATTCCTGCAACGAGTGATTTATTTATTGAGCGTAGTGACAACCTAGAATTTGGGTCATTCGTTCGTCATGAGCAAATCATTCATCGTGGACGCTAAATGGTTGAATAGCGGGCACTCTTTTAGGCAGTTCGCCAAAAACAGCTGTGCCCTTGAAAGGCAACACGCAATTCTTGCAACGAATGATTTTTTATTGAGCGTAGTGACAACTAAGAAATAACGTTCATTAGTGACAACTAGCATTAACGTTCGTAGTGACAACTAGCATTACCGTTCATTCGTGAATGATTCTTTTGCGTGAAAGTCGATTGATCTCCCGAAAAGAAATAAACTATACCATCACTAAACCACTGTATAAACGGATTTATATGTACTACGTTACAAGGTTTTTGAACTTCCGTAGTTTGGTGAACTCTTCCCTGATGTTTCTACCCTACATTATGGCCAGAGTGCTGTGTGAGTGACACGCAATACGCTCCAACAAATCCTTTCTGTAGACACAGTAAATTCTTACTATCTCTTTGATAACCGACGAAATCCTAGTTCATCTCAGCGAAAAAAAAATTGCTAAAATATAGTTCCCACAAGATGGCGCTACTAAGGATTAAACAATAAAAGGTATAAATAGTAAGTAAGGAAGGAAGAAACACTTTTTGTCGAGAGCCGCGGATGGCTTAGTGGTTAGTGAGTCAGACTATCGATGCAGGGTCCTCAGGTTCGAACCTGGGCTGATCTTTCAGAGATAGTGTGATTTACTAACAATCACTGAATATCCACCATGCATCGGACGAGCACGTTAAGTGACGGCCCCCAGGCTGGACCTTTCTTATGCCCCCCCTGAAATTCTCTCACCCCTCTGTGTGCAATATCGTACTTGTACGGTGGCGCCATCTTCTGTACTCTAATCTCACTACAAGCTGTTGTGTCAAAGTGCTCTCATTCCTTCCGTTTCTGTGTCCTGCCCAAAAGGCGGTCTCGCTGTAGGTATCTGGGACCTAAACTCTACTCACTGTGGACGGAAGTCCTACAAGAAAATGACAAATACAACACTTTTTTGTCGGCCGAGTGGCTTGTGACTCTGGCTTATGAATTTTTATTTTCGGGCCAAGAACATTAAGCTGTTCCATGTCTTTGTGAAGAATATTTCTTCCACAATCTCCATGTTTGAAATACTGGTAATTTAATAAAAACGCTACGAGAGAGCAGCTGATTGTTTCGACTGGCGTAAAATATGTTGTTTGGATTCTTAATCAGTAGATATTAGGAACGCAGTTATTATCAGCAGATATTAGGAACGTCGGTCTCCTGGGTGGTGTAATGCAGTGGTTCCCAACCTTTTTTCGCAGACAAGCGTCGCTGAAACAAAACCTTTAGGCTATTTTAGGGCATTGAATCTTGTAGTATTCTACATATATGATAATGATCACCACGAACAATTCATAATTTATATACCAGACTATTCCATGTCACCAACTTACAGCAAAAATCATTTAATCTGTTAATATTATTTAATGATTAATAATTGCAATCCGGGATGTAAGGTCAGGTGATGCGCAATATACTACAGCCTCTTCTTGACAAATGTCAACCCCGCCTTCTCGTGGTGCATCCTGTTCCCACTAAAGGGGCTCTAACGACCGCCAAATAGCGGTATAACTATACCATCGAAATTAGAGGAAATGCTATCCCACACTCACCAACCCGCTTGGCTAACGTGGTGAGTTATGGCCAAACACCTCCAAAATGACTCCACAACTTAAATCTTGGCCCTCAATCTCCGGCAGCTGGAATGTACCTGGCCAAGGCAGCGGCCAGTGTGACATGAAGCCAGAGGGTGTTTAGGTTTAAATATGCATTTATTAAACACTGGGAGTGCATAATGAGAATGTGAGTCATGAGATGATTATGTGCAAATGAGCGCCAGAACAAGTAGCCAAAGAAATAAAACTATATACACTTCCTGAGGGTAAGAAAGAGGGAGAAATTAAGCAGGTAAATTAACGATGTAATTGTCAACAAAAGGATAGAGTATTCATAATAGTTCAAACTGTGAAGGAGTCTCTCAGACCGTCAATCTGGAACCAGCTGAGGTATGGTCTCCAGAGTTTGTAGAAGTTGGAAAGAGTTTCTGTGTTGACAGCGTGTTGATGCGCTGACTGTAGACGGAACTTTAGTCGAGCTGTAAAGTGATGGACAAGCTTCTCGCTTGCCTCTATAAAAGTAGGTACAGTGGAATTTTCGTGATGCGTCAGTAGATGGGAGTAAATTACTATTTTTGCAAGCGTGAAAATTTAAGCACACACTGATGGGAGAGGAGAAGCAGGAAGAATATCTTGAAGTAGGGTAAAATATGAGACAGCACTCAGATTTCCTGGGCAAAGATGGTGTGCAATACGGAACACGAGATTTAACACAGGTAGCAAGACTGGACAAAACCAATAGACATGTTCAATGTCTGCCGGGACATCACAGTAGGCACATTGTGGAGAGACAACAAGAGTCATTCGGTGTAATAATTCAGGAACGGGGAGGCGGCGATGCAGAAACAGCCAGTGGACATTCTTCTCATAAGGTGCAGCAAGGAGAGGATGTGGCGCAGACCAAACAGCTGTCAAGGAGGCAGACGGAACAGTAGGGATGGGCATTGGTTGCTGAGGTGCACATGTGCCAAGAATTTTACTCAAAATCTTCTGTGAGTATGTCTCAAGCATAAACGATTTCATACGGAGTTGGACAAAAAACGGGAAGAGTCGCGGTGCTGCTGCAACCTGTAGAATTCCATCAGGAGAGGCCAAAGATGGGTAGAAACGGATGATCGACGATTTTATCGACGTGTAGAGTGTCCGGGAGGAGACGGAATCATGAAGATGAGTAGATAGGCGAGAGAAGTCTTTCCATGTAAGGTTGAGGTCCACAAGGTCTCGAACAGTTATAATGCCTGCACGCATCCATTCTGGAGAGGCAAAGAATGGTCGGTCATACCCAGAAGAAGACCACATGGGAGATAGGCGGATGAAATTCGAAAGTATGCGATAGGCGGATGAAATTCGAAACATGGAAAAGACTGGCACAAGGCATTCAGACCGTTGTGGAAGAAACTTTGTAAGACCTTCGTCCAGCAGTGGATTGATAATGGTTGACAATGATGATGAAGTGCCATCCATAATCAATATTCTCCTTACCGTTAATGTTTATCCGTTTTAAGAACACACTTATCGATGTGTTCTTAAAACGGATAAACATTTTTTGGGGGGTTCTAGGCGACGTCTGTTGCTGCTGCTTCGCAATAATCTTCACGAGCCGTGGTTTCAGCGCCGTTTCTGCAAAGCGCAGAGCAGCATTTATCTCCATTACGTTCCTGTGCTTTGTTTTGATTGCCGAAACGTCTAAAAAGGTTTCCTCACAATAAATACGTGGTCGAAAATGTTACCTTTTATTTTAGAGCTTTGTCGCTTAGACTTGGATATTCTTTCCCCATTAATACCCCAAAACTGAGCCAGAGATTCGGATCTTGATATCGATACCAGACTGGTTTCAGAAGGAAGTTCAACAAAGCTTTCTTTTTCCTGGTGAGTAAGCCTGCAGAAGTTCAGATCCTCTGTGAATAGATCAGCGATCCAAGTTTCCTTTAATCTTCCGCGACAGTTGTTCAAAAAATTTAGATCTAGATTTCCTCTTACTTTGACTCTATTTTGATTCAAAAGAAAAGAAAAATAAATTCACTCTTTTCTCGCAGGAGGTCGGTTGGGAAACACTGGTTTAATGGATAGCATGCTTGAACGGATATTGGAAGGTGCGGGTTCGATTTTCGCTCCAGAGCAATGCAATTTGAACAGTATCGCTCTGCAGCGAAAATCGTGACAAGTTGAACAGTAAGCATGTATTATGAAGAATGTTCCTTCCACTTTTAGTAAGCATGTATTTGTGAAGAATATTCCTTCCACTTTTAGGACACTTTGCTGTAAAACGTTTTAATAAAAATGCTGTTACGAACAATATTTCGGCAAACAAATTCAAATGAATATATACACGCAAAAATTTATATAAAAAAAATATCGAACTCCAGCTTCAATGATTACCGCATCCCACTAGCTACTTTAATTTTAAAGAATAAAGTGAAATTTAATCATCAGCTAAAGACAATAAAACGAATATGTTTGCAATTGAAGTAAGGAAGACTTACAGACACCGAATAAGGTTGGGGGAATGCAAAGAGAGAGTCGGGAGATTCGGAATTTCCAAAGAGAGAGCGAACCGAGGGAATCGATGTGTTCTTAAAACGGATAAATCTCGCAGTGATAGATTCCAAGGTGAACTTCTGGGAAAATCGGAAACACATTGCTGGGTATGCCGTGAGGAAGACGTGATCCTCGTGGAACGAGTGATCAAGGTTGACCGGAGACAGCATCAATGAGTTTCTTCCTCTCAGAGATTCTCAAAAAACAATTTTCCTTCTCTAATATCTGGAATTCTCATTCTGATCATGATGGATGCCTTTCTCTCATCGGGACAATCCCCTTTGTACCGATAGATTTCAAGTTGCTCTGTGTGAAATCGCTCTGTGTGATCCATTTGTTTTTCTTTTTCACGTCGCTGCCATTCCGTCTTTCTAGTTTCTGTGATTTGAAATGTTGGAGATTCAACTTTAAAGAAAGTTTCAAAATTATTTCTCCGGTGAATCTTCCGGAGGCTGCTACTACTGATTGAAAAAAATGTTGGCTCTCTAAAGCACAAGGTGAATCGCTCTCTCTCTCTCTCTCTTTGAAATACTACTCATTTTCGCTGCATATATTATTTATTATTTGCAATTGTAATGATGTATGGTTGAATAGCTCATGCATGAATATTTCTCTCAAAATTTTCCTTGCTAGCACTTCATGAATGTTCTCCAGTGGAAATCAAAAAATCAATACTGCAAGAATCTATGCTGATGATATTTTACTCTAAGATATGTTGTTGTGCAATAAAGGTAGATATGTTCCAACTGTAATTGAAACCTTGTGGATTTTTTCTTGCTAGAGAAAGACCATAAGCGCCTTAAACTGGAAGAATATAAGCAACCAAAACTTTATATAGTGGATCTCTCAAATTTACATAGACCTAGAGTGATCTATTGTGCCATAAAAATGTATATTGTACGGCTGGGAACTTTAATAAAGTGACCATTTAAATTTCAAGTATATCCAAAAATATTATCTAGTGTTCTGTAATTAAAAATTTCTGAAATTCTTTTGAACTTTCGAGTAATTTCACGGAAGATTTAGAGATTCATAACATTTTCTGATTAATTTGATTTCCTGTGAGCACAAGGCTGTCAAAATAAGCATACTTGTAATAAAAATTAAAAGCAAGCATCGCTTTCTTTCCATGTAAATTCCAATTCCGTTTTCAGCTCTGCAGAAAATTTTAGTGTACCGTTGAACGCTAAAAATTTGCACGAGTTATTCAAAAAATTACATTGCTATACAAACTAAAACTTGCGGAACTATTTTCTTTATTAGTAGGTACCGTTTCTATTTGTTCAAAAGGGTGACGGAAGTGCCTATTTTGGCCATGTTAAAAATTACAATGTTTATGTACCCATTTTCTCAGAAGCTGTTAGAGATAAGGAACTTAAAATTTGGCATGGTTATAGTATGAACCTTTTTATATAACTCAACATTTTCATAAAAAAAATAGGTAAAAGAAAAATTTTAATCATTATCACAATTTGGTGTCATTATTTTCCAACAAACAGCTACATCTCAACAAATACTCAGGCTAATTATCTTAATAAATGCCAGTTTATGTAGTATTTCTATAAATATATATCCAGAAAAACCAAATGCTGTTCGAAAAAGGTACATAAACATAACAAAAATGCATTTTTGTAAACAATCCTTTTAATTAAACAAAATCTTTGAAAATTAATAGTTTTCTAAAATATGTTCAGGAATCTCACCTGCATTAGAAATCAGTACATCCCTGCACCATATTCAGGATTAAATCTTCCTCAAATTCTCTTTTTATTTTCAGTGTCGTTTGGGTGTTTCTCAGCTGTATCAGATCATCTTTATGAACTCGTTTGTTGTTAAGGTATCGCATCAGTCTTGTCATTTTGTCACTAGATTTGATACCAAAGGTTTCCAGTACCTCTAATTTCCCTACATTTTTCTCACTGAATGTTAAAACAACAGCGTAAACTCCAATTTTCAGTGTACCGGAAAGAATGGTGTTTTGACCGTCTTTCCGTCCGTCTTTATCTCCTGTAGGTCTTTTTCGAAATCTTAAATTGCTGAAATGTTCTTCTTCCCCGTGAACGGAAAAAAATTGTATAAGATTTTAAATATCACTTCTTCCGTCCTCCGATCTTCGTTTGGTCTGTCTGTTCATCAACAGAAATTACATTTTGGCTTCTAACTGCCAGATTGTAGAAATTTATTTTTAAAAACAGACATCAGGACAAAATCATTGACGTCTGTTCTTCCTTTGTTTAGCCTAACTCTCTGTTTGCCGAAACCATACTTCCACTTTGAAATATCGGATTGCAAAAATTCCTTCCCTGCCATATTGAAGAAAACATAAGCCCAAGGTTCGAGATATCTCTCCGTCCGTCCGCAAAACTTATACAATGTATTTCCGTTTTAAAAAACAGACTGCTAAAATTCTTATCGCATTTAACGGAGAAATCACGCACATATGAATTCAAACTCCTCACCTTCAGCGCATAAATTTGTCCGTTTGTTTCTCCTTCCGTCCTCAAAAATTATATCTTCGCTTCTAACGGCCAGATCAAAAAGTCCGTTTGATAAAGACAGGCATACAGACAAGGTTATTAATGTTTTTGTTTCCCCTCACCCGTCCTTCTCTCTGGTTGCAGAAATGGTATTCATGCTTCAAACTGAAGGATTGTTAAAATTCTTACTCTGCCCTATAGGGGAAAAGATGAGCATACATTTCAGACATATTTGCGAGAGTATAATTGTTCACTAGCTTTTCTTTCCGTCTGTCCTCAGAAACTACATTTACGGATTTTTTTTTTGACTGGAGGTTCAACGACCACCGTGAGCAACTCAATGGGTAATAAACAGTCGTCCGTCTCTAATTTAGAGGCACTGTTTCCAGGGAAGGGTTAGAGCCAGCGACGTAAGACAAACACAACATCCATGTCTCACAGGATTCGAACACGGATCCCTCTGAAGAAGACATAAAAGCCATCGCTTAAACCACTGCGCCACGGAGGCGGCCATCTCCGATTATAATTATCAGAGTGAGGAAATTTATTCTCTGACTGATAGAGACATTACTGTATGGTCTATCCTTCTTTACATCTCTTTGTCTGTTGGTCTACAAACATCCACACTTGGTCGTTAGAAGTGGACACATAGTTCATGATGATGGACAGACAGGCAAACTGAAGAATAGATGAACGGATAGAGAAATTTATGAGACCTTAAGTTCATGTTTTCTCTTATAGAGAAGAGAAAAAGCTTCATCAGTAAGACACTGTAAAGTAGAAGTATTCTTTCCTCCAAATGGATTAACCAAAGGATAACGGGAAGGACAGAGATAAATAATTTTGTGCGCATGTCTGTGTTTAACAGTCATAGTGTTAATTTTTACAATGTAAACATCAGGAAGAAATTTAAGGACAGACATCGACAATTTTGTACGCAGATCTTGTAGCGTTCTTCACCATTTTGGGACTTGAGAACAACACTAATTAAGATTAAGACAATAATACTTCTTATTGCCACTCACTCTAAGTGGAATGAAGTCACTCAAATAAGTTTCAAAAGACTTATTTACTGCTTTACTTTTTTTTATTCCATCAGGTAACCTCTTGCTCGAACAATCCAAAATACGTGAGGAACTAAGCTCAATAATATTAATCTTTCAACATGCATTAACGAAAGTTAGTAATCAGAAAACTGGATAACCCCAAACACTAAATATATAGCAATACAGATCGAATACGCAAAATTCAAATAAACACAGCTTCGGCTTAACACAGCTCCCACCGCCACACTTTGGCTACAGCTTCAACATAATATATCTCTAGTTCTTTTCTGTCACATGCATACGTCCCGCTCTCTGACCTAAGAATTGTTGCCAACTTCATTCCGCGAGAGAGAAGATATAGCGTTAAGATTGAAAACGCTAAAAGAGAATGAACTTAAATTTACATAGAGAAAGCAACTAAAATTGAAAGTTAATTTAGAGTATACGTCATAACCTGTCTACCAATCTGTGAAAGAATGTTCTTAACCTAGTCTTCAGAAGCGGATATATAATTTCGCCGGACAGACAGACAGACAAACCAACAGACAATCGAGAAGACTAAAGGAGTGATGCATAAAGTCTTATACAATTATTTTGACGTGAATACGCCTTTAAAATCAAACCAGTACTAGGTGGCCAGTACGGAAAGTTGAGCGTTACGAAAAAAATGGGCATCGAGTTCGGTCTAATAATTTCTATATTATCAACGCGAACCAAACCAACTTAGTGTCACTCGATAGCTAAGGGAACAAAGATTTTTTAGTGACCTTGAGTTCGCGCGGCGTGACAAGCGGGGGTAGGAGGGCGTGGTTTTGGGAACTTTTCGCTGCGCCGGGCAAACTTCAAATCAGTATAACTCGGGACTGCAAAGCGCTACGACGTCGACATTGGTCTCAAACGAAAGCTAATGTCGAGATCTGTCACTTTAAGACCTTAGAAGAGAAATCGAATACAGTGTTGGTTGTGATACTTTGGATCGCAGCTTAAAATTTCACAATGTCGGCATATACTCGTCGAAAAGCCAAGCAGAAATACATCGAACGTAGTCTACGCGCAAGAGCAACTCGTCAGCTTTCGATAAACACCGCAATGTCCGCAGAAGAACGCGCGAGAAAGTATCGGGAGCGAAAGAAAATTGCTGCGGCGCAGCGCATGAGCGACGGCGCGAGCACTTCGGCTACAGCGACGCACAAGCCCATGGACGTGGAGCATGAAAACGATTCTCCCCATGCTTCGGAACAGAAAAACAACGACGCTATTTGAATATTCTGAAAGTATAAAGAAAATCTTCCCAGACTTGGAGCATGATTTGGAAACGCCGATCATCATCACCGGCGACTTCAACGTTGATGTGTCGCGAAATCGAGCTCTCACTGATTTCATGCAACGCGAGTTTTGTCTGAGTTACGTACCGACTGCTCCGAGTACACTCGGCAATACTTGTATGGACTTGACATTCGCTAGAAACATCTTGTATTCCATTTGTATCCTACTTCTCTTACCATACACCAATGATTAATAAACGTGTGTGACTACTAAATAAACGTGTGTGACTACTCTTTCTTTCATTTACTAAACCCAAATAAATATTATGCGCTAAGGAGGCGTATTCACGTAAAACCTTGCGGCCGTGCTCCGACACAGCCTACCCGATTTTTCTTTTCAGCAAATCAACACGTCAGTGTTGAAGTAGAGTTCTTGCAGGAGAAGAAGATACGGACTGAGTTACAACCCAAACGTATGATTTCTTGTATATGATTTTTATATAACCAAAAGTTGGAAACGCGACGAACTGCATGAATTCCTGTGCACAAATTTTATACAATTAACAGTTGGAATCCTGAAGAAATGTAAGATTTCCATACGCGATTTTTTGTGACTAAAAGTTGGAAACGCCACGAAATATAATACTTCCTGTATGCATATTTTATACAACTAAATTTGGGAACGCGATGAAGTGTATGATTATGTTTATGTTTTTTCCATGTAACTAAATGTTAGTAAAGAAATTAACTGTAGGATTTGTGGCAAGCCATTGAAGAATTAGCTTGGCTTCTCTACTATCAGAGAACTCACATCACATACAAACTTAAAATTGCTAACACTGTAAAAAGTCTTATTGTTTCAGTCCTAGTTATCTTTGTAGGGTTTGAAGACAAACTTGGATTATACTTACTATCCAGGAACACAGGGATATATTCCAGTTATGTCGAACACGTAGATTGAACAGGCTATAAATAATTAGAAGTCCTTCACATTCGAGTAGTAAACTATTTCTCGTAGTGTTCCTACCTACTAGAAATATTTTCCTACTCGAAGGAAGGTTTAGTTTTAGAATAGTTGCCTACTTGAGGGATGGTTTGGTTTAGCTACCTTGGCACCATTGGCAATACGCCGCGTTCTAGGAGCGGAAGTGAGGGTCTCACCTATTAGGGTGTAGAGACCCTAATACTAAAGTGGGTTGACAGGATTAAAAGTGGCAGACAGGGAAGATTGACCTGACATCATGACAAGATGTCAGATGATACCAAAGTAGAGTGTGCACTTTGAGAGGAAAAGAAAGATAAAATTATTTTTAACGGGGTCCGTTACCCCGGGACTGTCGGCTTAACGTGCTTCCGAAGCACTGCGAGTATTTAATGGTTGGAGCAATCAAGCCGGGTCGAACACTCGACCAACAGAACGACAGCCGACTTCTCTCACCGTCGGCTTAGCATGCCCTGCGAAATCCGGCGGGTATTTAGTGGTTGGAGCAAGCAATCAATGGTGGGATTGGCCCTTTCGACCAACAGAACGGCAGCCGACTTCTCTTACCGTCAGCTTAGCATGCCCTGCGAAGCCCGGCGAGTATTTAGTGGTTGGAACGATCAAGGTGGGATCGACGCCTTCGACCAAAAGAACGGTAGCCGGCTGCTCTGACCACTGTGCTATCGCGGCCCTTTAGAAGTCTCTCACCTGGCCCCAACTCTTTTTGATAGAGGAGGAACTTTTGTGTTCTTGGTCCGGCAACGGTCACTTTACCACACAGCGTTTCTTCCTCTTAAGTTGCTTGCTGTTTCTGAGGCAAACCCAAATTTTTACCGTCAGGGCGGCGAAAGGGTGAAAGACAAAGTGGTGAGTTGGGCGTTTACCCAGCCAAGGTGTCCCTGTTCAGATATCTCTTATGGTGATCCTGGACACGGAGACATTTCTCGTTTCCTGCTCAACGTGAAGGTTTCTGGTGCATCTCCAGAACGGTAGCAATCCAGCCGACAGGGTTTCCTTTTTTAACGAATCTTTCACTAGCCTGCGCTCAGCGTAAACTAGACATCTTTTTTTGCCTGCAGTTTCTTGTGTACGGTTGATTGGCCTGGCCTCTTTGAAAGTCTGAAATATCTCTTAGAATGGCTCGAAAACTCGTTGATTCGATTTAGGGTGTGTTTCTTACGATCTTGCATTCAGATACTCTAAGCTAACCTATTAGTACTCCAACAGCTCTTAGCATGTCCAATATCGTTTTCGTTTTCTCGTGAACTAACTTACTGGGGAGATGCTCTACGGTTTTCGATTTCCCAAAGCAGGAGCCTTCTATCTCATAGGTCTGCTCTTCAGGAACGCCACCACGTAAATTAACTTTTCATTCCTCTTTACCTCTCTCCAAATTCACTCCGTGAAAAGCAGAAATGCAGAGTATCTGCGGTTCAAAATCCCAGTTTAGATTCCTACATTTATGTGTTTCCGTCTACTTTTGAGTTACTTCAAAATATCCGAGCTTCTGACCTGGTAGCGTTACAGTTATGCAACTACGACTTCTTTCGCTCACCCCGATGGTCTCTGTTTAGTCTAGGATAATTTCAGTAGGCATATAGTAAATTCCCGTCTCGCAAGGGATGCCTTCTTTTTTTAATGTATTATGTGTGCGGCGGGAGGCCCCAACAGGGGAACTTTCGCAGCGTGATCGCATTTTGCTGTACAAATCCCTTTTTTAAATTATCGAAAGCTACCTATCCTAGATTTGCAAACCCCTAAAATATACCTTCGTAATTATATGACATGGTATCATCATTGTAATCTATACTTCTCTTTATTTGAACGGTACCTTCATGTTTGCTGCAATCTCTATCGTATAATTTGCAAATCTTACGGAATAGTAGTTATTTACTTTCACATCCTGACAAGCACATCCTTATTCATAAACAAGTTTTCATTTTCATCTTCTTTTCCTATTAGACTGATATCAGCTGGTATCAGTCTAATAGGTTAACACTGATATCAGCTGGTATCAGGAGAATGGATGGATCCGGAAGTAATACATATGCAGACTGTGATAAAGATCAACTTTCACCTGCAATTATTGTACACGTAGTTTAATTATCACGGCTTGTGTTCGATTTTTATTGCAACCTTTATGGAGAAAAGTACATAACGGAAAAGCAAATAAAGGTAATTGTATTTTTCAGCTAATTTATTATCAGCTGATGCTTATTATTAGGTTTCAATCGGTTTCTCGTGAACATTTCTTAGTTATTTATTTACACTTCAATCCTCTCACTACTCATTTCTTTTCCTATTCATCACCTTTTGTATTTCCCTTGTATCTCTTGCTAAATCCAAGCCCGGGATAGTCAAATTCCTCCAGTGCGCCCTATTCCTTCTCGTAACATTCTTTCTTTATTCCTTTTTCTGAACCACTCACCACCCCTGGCTTTGAAAGAAACGGATTGTGCAGCCGATTCAGTTGTAAAATAACTGCGTAGTCTGGGGTCACTTTTGTTTACCGTGTTGCTGTTTGCAGAGGGCATAATTAAAATGACTGCAATAAAACTCGGAGCTGAATGGACTCCTCCTAATGTACAGTGATCGATTGCTCTGAGAAAAGCTTTCTGAACTGTTACTATTGATTATTTTTATTGCCGGTGAGCTCTTGAAGGATTTGTAAGCTTCCCTTTCTTGCAGACGGTAAGACAACGTTAAAAAGCGACTTGCTATTGAAAACTGTAAAACGTCGAACCTCGGTAGCGAATATTTCCCAGTATCAACGTAACAGTATATGAAAAAAATGATTTATGATACAGCTTTATCGAACTGTCAAACTGTTTAAACTCACAGAAGGCAATGCACACGAAAACTATCAAAAGAACTAGCTTCTTCTAAAATTTCTTAGAAATTCAATTCGTTTAATTTAATGGAGAATGACTTTAGTTATTAACTGAGTACTTGGTAATAATGAAAACACCTTTCCGAGTATTTAAACAAGCAAACAGCTTTGAATTACTGAGAATCAAGATTTACAACGCTCACATAACTAAAGAGAACAATCACATGGAAGAATATGCAGATTTATTGGGGACATTACGCTTTGATTCACTTTCCTGTGGTTTTCCTCTGAATATGCATCGGGAGGTGAGTTATGGTGTATCTTAGGAATGGTTAGAACATAATTCATAGAGCGCAAACTACGGTAAACTGTGAAGCAGAGATGCCTTCCCCAGTTCCCGCCGCCGCGGTTCTTCGATAATGCGTAACACGCCATTAAAGCCGGTCATTTAATTAACTGAATCGATCTCTTTATCAATAGCAATGCGCTCCAACACCTGAACCGCTCCCACTAATGCTCTTTCCACAACTGCGATCCCGCCGACCAAACCGACTAACATCATTAAAAGGGGCATCAATCACGACGTATTACATTTTACCTATATGACGTCAGTCTGGAATCGAGGATTCCTTATATGCAAATAGCATCGCCGCGCTGCATGAGCTTTTAGTAATTTGAAAGAGAATCCTTAGTCTACACAAAGGAGCCAATATTAAAAAAAAAGCTGAATCACCAAGCTGTCCAAGAACTATCATCATCTTTTATGAGATAAAGAAAACTGAGTGTCAGTTGCATTTAGACTTGGAGATCGGATAGGGGTCTCTTCATCTGGTCCGTGTCTTTCTATTCCCCTTGTCTGTCTGGATTAAACACATTTTCAAGAAATTTCCAATTTAGTTCAGACTGTTCATCTGGTCCGTGTCTTTCGATTCCCCTTGTCTTTCTGGATTAAACATATTTTCAAGAAATTTTCAATTTAGTTCGGATAGGAATCTGTTCATCTGGTCCGTGCCTTTCTATTCACCTTGTCTGTATGGAATAAACGTATTTCCAAGAAATTTTCCATTTAATACGTCTAAATTCAGCAAAATTGTCACTGGCCGTTGGTGCATTTTTATATAAATTTCGATCCAGTCAGACTTCCTCCAGTGCATCCACAGTGCGAAGAATTCTGTTTGGTCGAAACAAATGTGTTTATTCTCCCGGATAACTGCCTTTTACTCATCCAAACGCGATCATTCCCATAAATAATTCCTACACGAAAACGAAATTTCGGATTCGATTAGGGGTTTGAAAAGGACTATCAAGTTCTGTACTGCGGCGCTGCCGTATAGACAAATAAGAACCACACAAGCCTTGAACGAATAAATAAAACCCCAATTCTCAGACAAGTAAGAACCCAATTCCCTGATATGTTACTTGTGCAGTGCATCGTCAAATAAGAAGTAGATTCTTTGATGCTATATTGCTATAGCAGTAAGCCCTACGGAGAGGATCGATTTCTCGAAACGTCTAGATACTACTACAATATACCGAAAAGACGGAATTCTCTATTGATATACACTGCCGGACAATTGCTAAGGACGGATGACAATAGCAACGATAGCAACCATAAAATGGAAGGCAGGAAAATGTGGAAATTAGCATAAGTGCGGAATACAGTAAGACGTGTTGTGCGTATGCAAATTTTGGATTGCCGAACTTGTTCGTGACGTCATAGCGCTGATAAGAGATATAAAGGACTTGACGCGTATTGACCGTTGTTGTTCAAACGCAAAGTTGAAAGAGAAAGAATCAATTGACGAACTTGCAATTTTCAGTATGTCTTCCCGACATCACCTAGATGATTTTACGCGTGGCCGTATTATTGGCAAGATTGAAGAAGGGCGAAAAATAACAGATGTTGTCGGGGAGTTCGACGTCAGCCACAGTGTTGTTTCAAGGCTTTGGAAATCATTTCAAACAAGTGGAGAGTGTAGCAAACGTCACGGGGGAGGTCGTGTTCGCAGTACGACACCTGCAGAAGATCGGTACATAGTGCTATCAACAAAAAAACAGCGGCGCAGCACAGCTAGTGAGGTAGCAAATCAGTTTATGGCTGTTACTGGGAAGCGGATCTCCCGAAAAACTGTCGCCAGACGTTTGCATGAAGGAGGACTATACGCCCGCCGTCCTGTTGTGTGCATCCCATTGTCCAGACGTCACCGTACCGCCCGTTTGCAATGGTGCCATTGGCATCGCAATTGGACTGATAACGACTGGTCTGCTGTCCTCTTCTCAGATGAGAGTAGGTACAGTCTATCATCTGATTGTCGACGACAACTGATCTGGCGTGATAGTGGTACTGCATATTGTCCAGCAAATATACAGAAAAGGGACCGATATCCGACATGTAGTGTCATGGTATGGGCTGGCATCATGATCAATGGCCGTACATCCCTCTATGTGCTTCCAACTGGGACTATGACTGGCCAACGATACATTGATGATGTTCTGCTACCTCATGTTCGCATGTTCCGTGGTGCTGTCGGTGATAGATTCATTTTCATGGACGACAACGCAACATGTCATCGAACAGTCGCTGTCCAGTAGTGTCTTGAGAGCGAGGATATTCAACGCCTGGTATGGCCAGCGCGTTCTCCAGATCTGAATCCCATTGAAAATGTGTGGGATGCTTTGGGGAGGAGTCTTGCTGGTCGCCAATGCCCTCCAATAAACAAGGACACCCTCATCCGTGCACTGACAGAGGAATGGGATAAATTACCCCAACAGCTGTTTGATAATGTTGTGCAAAGCATGACACGACGTGTGGAATCTTGCATCGCCCTCCATGGTGGCCATATCCCGTATTGACATCTTACGCCGGAACGCCTGCGGACGGTAATTGCATTTTTTCACGTTTACGTATTCGGCACAAAATGGCCTGTTTGTCCCTTAAACACGTTCCAAAGCCTTCTGGATTTCAGAGCACAATAAATTGTCTTTCTTGTAATGTCCTGGCATTCTGACATTATTTTATTTCACTTGGCATCCAACCACACTTACTTTTTTATGCGCTATATAGCCGTTTATGATCCGTCCTTAGCAATTGTCCAGCAGTGTATTACAAGCACAGCATATCTTAAACAACCGAATTCGCTAGAGATTTCTTTTTTTTTCTTTTTTGATCAGGGGTTTAACGACCACCATGAGAAACTTATTGGGCTATAAGCAGTCGGCCGCCCTTAATTTAGGGCCATTGGTTCCAGGGAAGGGAGTGAGCCAGTGCCGTAAGGCAAACTCAACATCCATGCCTCGCTGAGATTCGAACCCGGACCCGTCTCGGATGAATGATCAGAAGCCATCGCTTAGACCACTGCAGCACAAGCGCGACTGATATCTTATTATCACGATCTCAAAGTAGGAATCGAATTCTCTAATAATCTGCTACAACTCTAGCGAATCCCAAAGGAAGAGCCTAACTCTCCTAATGTGTAACGTACGTACCTCATAGGTGACGCGACAGCAAAGTTGCTGTGACAAACATCGTCGGTGTAGCATAACTTGGAAAGCATTCGGGTCCGGAGCAGAAGGATCCGGTTCGATTCCAGCCGCCGACAAATGGCTCTTACGCTATATTGGCACCAGAACGTAAAATGAATCTCCCAACCTCGGTTCTTCAAAAAATGTGTGATGTTCGTTCCACACATAGTCAGGAATTTGCTAAAATCCCTTCTTCTACAATGCGCTATCCTTCCAGCATGGTTTGCCGGCTGACCCAAAAACTTACGATTTTGTCCCAGCCTTTTCTCGGTGAGGGGTTATATGTAACGTTCCTACCATAGAGGTGACGCACATGTCAAGACGGCAAATTTTCAGCGACAAACATCGTCGCTGTAGCTTAAATGGGAAAGCATTCGGCTCTGGAGCACAAGGATGCGGCTTTGATAGTGCCACCGGCAAATGGGCTTTGCGCTATAAATGCTATGGTACTACTACATACGAAGAACAAATAAGAACAGAATTATCGGATGATATGTTACTACTATATATGGAGAGCAAATACGAATGGAATTATTTGATGATATGCAACTATATCAAGTGAGGGTCACATTCATGAAGAAATTAATCGGCGTATAAAACTCGCCTAGAGAGCTTTTGGAAGAAACAGTATAATTTTCAAGAGCAATATGCCATTATGTCTTAAAAGAAAAGTGTTTGATTAATGCATTCTTGCAGTGCTTACGTATGGTGCAGAGACGTAGACCTTAACTAAAAGAGACATACAAAGACTACATACAACTGAAAGAATCATGGAGAGATGCATGCTTGGTGTAACCAAGCATGCATCTCTCCATGATTCTTAAGATAAGAAGAGGAACTCGTGGATCAGAAAAATGACAAGAGTGGAAGACATCATGACCAGAGTAAAACCACTGAGATGGCAATGGGCCGGTCATATTGACAGAAGGACTGACCATGGATGGACAGCCGAAATTTTAGACTGAATTCCAAGGGACAGGAAAAGACCCAGAAGAAGACCACATGGAAGATGGGTGGATGAAATTCGAAAGTACGCGGGAGTAACATGGAGGAGACTGGCACAAGACAGACCGTTGTGTAAGAAACTTGGGGAGACCTTTATACAGCAGTGGATTGATAATGGTTGATGATGATACAACTATTATATCTGATGAACAACTACGAAACAAATTATTTGGTAATGTGGTATTTTAGAAGGATTTCGCCGCTAGAGGACGTAAGTGCAGATGATATCGAATTCAAAATAATTTTATTCCATATATATATTTGCTTCTAAATATACTGTAGGATTGAAAAAATTATTTGTCCTTTCGATACCATTTATAACGAAAATTATTTTAGGTACAGTCTCGTTTTCAAGTAATGCATAGATTTTTCGCTAGGGCGTAATGTAAATTGCGCTTTCCCCGATATCTCTGCTTCTAAAAGTCCGATTTGAAAAATTCTTCCTGCACCGGATGCAGCTGCTGATGGGAAATGTTTTGCATATATTTTCTAATTCTTGGTAAAGAATGGTTTGGCCAAGAGGGAGGCATAAGTGTTTATTTCTGCTTCTGATGTATTTGCAGTAAAATCCGAGCTTCTGAAAACTCGATTGAAAAACCCTTTCAAGGAAAGCGAGCCTCAATGATGTTATGTTTCAGTGGGCCAGACGTAGATATTTGGCCCCGTACACTACCCAAATTTGGACTGTCGTCCAAGAAACTATAGAAGCCGCCCGGTGGCGCAGTGGTCTAAGGCGTTGGCCTCTGATCATTTGTCCGTAAGGGGTCCGGGTTCGAATCCCGGTCAGGCATGGATGTTGTGTTTGTCTTAAGACACTGGCTCTCTCCCTTCCCTGGAACCAGTGACTCTAAATTAGGGACGGGCGACTGCTTATAGCCCATTGAGTTGCTCACAGTGGTCGTTAAATCTCCAAACAAAAAAAAAAAAAAAAGAAAAAAGAAACTATAGAAATACCCACTCGTAACGTCCGCGCATTTAGCGAGATCTCAAATTCAACGAGAAAAACGGGAACTTTGGTTTGGTATAATATTAATTCATATCAGATTTGATCATTTTTAAAGAGCAATATTAAATGAAATTTTCCAGATTTGAAGAGGGAGAGAACAGTTAAGGTGATCCCTTACAGTACCATAATTTAATGAAATTACACATTTAACGAAGCAGAGAAAATCTGCTGCCAACTGTTCTGGAAGGGAGAAACAGAAAGGGTGGCATACAAAACGAAATTGCAAAAGCGCGGGGAAATCCTGGTGAGCTAGTGAAAGAATGGTGATAGAAAAGCAATGGGCAAGGAGTACATCAAATGCTTAACAAGCGAGTTGTTCAAGAGACTTTCACTGACGCCCACTACAAGGGGCTATAGCTTGGATGTATCGCGTCAGCTGAGTTAAAAACGGGCCACGTACTCTACCTAATCAAAAGGAGGATGGGTGAGGCCTACGTACATTAAAGTTAATTTGTGGGGGACAATTGCAGAGACGGATAGCAGAGTAATTGAATGCAACTGTCGCAGGAGAGAAAACAGAAGACAACATTGCTTTCAATTTCGTCCATTTCCCCTTTCACTCTCCAAGTGAGCGCCGCATTGGGAGGATCGGTTCTGATTTTGCCTCATGTGTAGTTAAAACTGCTGTCAGTCTCCCGTGGCCGTAAGTAAGTTAAACATACTTAAAATGTCTCATTAATTAACTATAGAACTAATGGAGTTAACTAATGAAGTTTTTCAAGTACATCTAATATTGATAGATATATACACTGAAGAGCAATTGAATGAGAGATACCTGTCTAGCAACGTGTAGCACCACCTTTCGTCCTGAGACGGCGGCTATTCGTCTCGGCATGGACTCGACAAAACACCGGAAGTGTTGGGAAGCCATACGGATCCACGACCCCTGAACAAGCTCCACAGTTCATGATGATTTGATGGAGAGCGGTCAGATCCTCGAACATCTCTCTCGATGGCATCTAGATGTGCTCGATGGAATTGAGGTCAGGTGACCTAGTCGGCCAAGGCAGCGAGGTCACGTCGGTGGAGTGTTCATCCAACCATTCGGATACAATTCGGGAGCGATGGCACGGTGCATTGTCTTGTTGCAGGATGAGGTCTCCAGTGGGATGTTGAAGACGCACAAACGGGAGCAAGTGGTCGTCCAGGATACCCCGGTAACGTTGTCCTGTGAGGGACGATGTCACACGTACCAGAGGTCCCATTTCAGTCCACGTAAACAGTCCCCAGACGAGAATGCTACCCCTACCAGCTTGAAGAGTACCCTGCTGGCAAGAAGGATCCATCGCTTCATGAGGTTTGCGCCGTACTCGTATCCTGCCATCCGCATGTACCAACGTGAATCTCGACTCATCAGTCCAGGCAATATTTTTCCACATGTCTAGGGTCAAGTGGCAATGTTCCCGCGCCCATGCTAATTATTCTTTGCACCCTGTGATGTGCGGTCAGCAACGGTACCCTCGTGGGACGATGGCTTCTGTACCCCATAGCGAGGAGATGGTTCTGGATGGTGTGGCTGCTTACACGTTTTTGTGCACCAGCGTTAAATTGCTGCGTGATTTCTTGCACTGTGGCCCGTCTATCCGCTGTTAGAATGCGAGCTAGCCGACGATGACCCCTCTCATCCTCACGCTGTTGTCCACGGCAGTTGGCCCTTGCTGGGATGGTTTTACCGGATTCGATGTACTCACTGTGCACCCGTGACACAGTGGCTCGGGAAAAATTCCAGTGCCTGCACGACTTCCGAGATGGAGTGACCCATTCGTCGGGCCCCGACAATTTTCCCATGGTCAAATGCGCTTAGATTCTTCGTCTTACCCATTCTGCGTCCGACTCTTACTGATTCCCGTCGCATCCCTATGTATATTTTTACAGGCTGGAAATGTTTGCACAAGAAGGGATTTAGTGAGTGCCCGGATATAACGAGGATTCCCGCCGGAACCGAGCCTCTCGTTATAAGCAGGCTCTGCTGTACTTACAAAACAGAATTCATTCAACGATCCTGTTTCATGAGATTTTCATCAACTATGGATTGAAATTTCACAATCTTAAGTTTATTTTTATGTTTCGTATTTTTTGTTTTGTTTTTTGCGTGCATATTTCAAATGCACGTATATTTTGAAGTTAATTCAATCCAAGCATTTCCTTTTAAATTTTCAACGTTTCTCGTGTAATTTCTCCCTCGTAGGCTTTGTAGTATTAGTTTGCCTCAATTAAGCCACCCGTAGGTGTGTGAAAACCTGGGAATATCAGTTGTTTACGCCAAATAGGAAACGGATTTTTCTAATAGCTTGTATCAATATGGTGTTCAATAGTGATTCTAATGGACTGATTCATCTGTTCTTTATTGAATATCAGTTTAAATAAATTTAATTCGTCTTAAAAATTGACTATAGCTTTTGTCCTCATCGATACTATACAGTTATGACGTTTGCTGTTTTAGTTTTCGAAGAGCAAATGCCTAACTTGTGGGAAAATACAAATATTTTCGCATTATCGTGACATACTTCATTCCTTTTTTTATCCTTTATTGAAGAGGCTGGAGTAATTAAATTTATTTGTCAGAAAGAGAATATACCGCAGTTTCTCATCAAAGAGTTACTAAGAGGCTTAAGATGATGATATAATTACTTTGGGCGTGTTGCTGGAAAGCAGAAAATTAATGATTTAAAACAATTGCTTAAAGTGCGTGTGTATGCGAAGCAGATCTTCTCCTTATCGTGTTTACAGGGAATTTTGAAACCACAGGTTTAATAACGGCTTCGGTTTTCTTACCTAGGGGAAATGCAATGACCTAGTTTCAGCAAATACTTACATCATTATCTATCACACCAGCGACAGATATCTCGCTCAAAGCAACGTGATTTTCTCATTTTCCTTTTAAACCAATAGACGTAGTTAAATATATCATTAAGCCTTCATCGCTTGAGGAGTAATTGGAATAAGAAAGATGTACAAATCATGAGAATCATTTGATGGAAGCAAACCAGACTATTGTTTTACATGTCACAATTGAAGTTCCAGGAAAACATTGATTTCCTGGCAGTGAGACAAGTCACATCCACCACTCTCGAAATCTCTCTGCTAATTTTGCACGCAAATAAACAAAAAAGTAGTGTGAATTGAAGGAAAGTTTCTGAAAACATCGTGCAACATAGTTATCAGTAGGTCTTCTGAATTTAAAAGTTGCCAGTGAATCCTCAGAAATTTAACTAAAACTGAGGTTTAAAGAAATTTCAATTTTTAAATATTTCCGTTTTTGATAACGGAAAATTCAGCAATATGATAGATTTTCGCAGTCATTAATTCCGTTTTAATGCAGAAATTTCCCGAGTCTTCGATTTCAGTACCTATGTGGAAGTAACTTTCGTTCCCACATGTTTTTTAGGCTAAATGCACCAATCACATTCCAGGATTTTTTTTTTTTTTTTGCTTATGAAGGAAGGACGAGCCTTCCCGTCCTAAGCTCGCAATAGATTGCAATGCCAGTATGAGGCTATACTGATTGAACTGACACGCGATTTACCACCAAATTACGTTAAGGGTAGATAAATACAGGACTAAAGCGTGCGATGATGAAATGTTTTTCGTTATGAATGCAAGTCAAATAGTAGCTTTATTGTATGAGCTCATTATTTTTTTGAGTAGATTTTTAATAATTTTTGTAGGGCTTATTAAAAATACGTTATTTTTTTCGTCATGACTTTTTAAAGCAGCAGAATGTTTTTGAACTCGGGTTTTTTTTCAAACTGACAGTGACTTTTAATTATGTTTCAAAAAAGGCGCAAAATATTCATAGTATTATTTCACGAAATCCGTGAACATAAAATTTACTCTTTATAGCTATAACACGTAGCTTTTGCGCTACGGTGTCCATAAGCTGCCAGACATCTTGCCACTCTAACGACACTTCAATTACCCGATTTCTTACGCCATAAGGATATCTATTTACGTCACGTGTATACGAAAAAGGTAAGAACAGAATTTTACCGCTGATTTACGCGAACGGAATCACGGAAAGATTTCCTGAAAATTCCGGATTTGCCGATAGCACCTCTTAAAAACTCCAAATTTCTATTGTTAACAGAAATATGTTTAATACCAAGCTTCTGACAATTCGTCCGAGATGGCCCCGGGTTCGAAACCCGGTAATGCATGGGTATTGTGTTTGTCTTGGCACTGCACTGGCTCTATCCCGTCCCTGAAACTAGCAGTCCTAAATTAGAGACGGACGACTGCTTATAACTCATAAAGTTGCTGACGATGGTCGTCAACCACCCTTTCCCCTTGCCTAAAAAAATTTCTGTCATTCATGTATCAAAAACACGTTAAAATTCAGAGTTTTCCCATTTTTTCTCGGAAAACGTTGAAGACAAATACACTGACGGAAAAAAAAATCCCAACACCAAGAAAGGGTTGTGTTAGATAAACGGCAGTTGGTAGGCGGTGAGAGTACATCCGTAAGATGACGTCTATGCAAATTTCGCGCTCGGCGCATACGTGTGGCGCTAGTAGCGCCCCTCGGAACATGCAAAGCAAGTTTGCTGTAAATACGCGCTGTAACGTTCGTAAGCATTAGTTATCGTTGAGATTCGACGTAGTGTGTTGATGTTAGTCAACAATACCTTTAAGAAGACGAAGAAGCCATTATCATCAGCTCACGGAGTTTGAACGAGGTCGTGTAATAGGGCTACGAGAAGGTGGGTTTTCTTTCTGCAATATTGCAGAACGACTTGGCAGGAATGTAGCCACTGTGCATGATTGTTGGCAGCGGTGGTCAAGGGAAAGTACTGCCTCGAGAAGACCGGGTTCCGGCCGGCCACGTGGCACTACTGAGAGGGAAGACCGCCGTGTACGGCGTATGACCGTGGCGCATCGTACCGCGTCTGCGGCAGCAATTCGAGCTGCAGTTGCCACCACAGTGACACAACGAACTGTTACAAATCGGTTACTTGAAGGACAGCCCCGAGCCAGACGCCCTGTAACGTGCAATTCACTTACTCCAAACCACTGCCGTTTGCGACGTCAGTGGTGTCAAGCTAGAGCTCATTGGAGGACGGAGTGGAGATCTGTTGTGTTTTCTCATGAAAGCCTGGGTGCCTATGATGGACGTGTTTTGTTTAGAAGGAGGCCAGGTGAGCGCCTGCAACCAACTTGTCTGCGGCCGAGACACACTGGACCTACACCTGGAGTTATGGTCTGTGGAGCAATTTCCAATGACAGCAGCAGCACTCTCCTGGTTATCCCACGCACCCTGACGGCACAGTTGTACGTCGGTCTGGTGATTCAACCTGTTGTGCTGCCATTCATGAACAGCATTCCAGGGGTGTTTTCCAACAGGATAACGCTCGCCCGCATACCGCTGTTGTAACCCAACATGCTCTACAGAGTGTCGACATGTTGCCGTGGCCTGCTAGATCACCAGATCTTTCACCAATCGAGCACGTATGGGACATCATTGGACGACAACTCCAGCGTCACCCTCAACCAGCATTAACCGTCCCTGTATTGACCGACCAAGTGCAACAGGCATGGAACTCCATCCCACAAACTGACATCCAGCACCTGTACGACACAACTCATGAACGTTTGCGTGCTTGCATTCAATATTCTGGCGGTTACACCGGTTATTAATGTACCGGCATTTCACATTTAAAATGGCTCTTCTCGCCCTTACAATAAGCTGTGATCTTGAAACCTTAATCGCTTAAATATGTTACCTATACAAATGTATTATCGCCATTTTATTCCTCTACAACTATTTTTTCGTGGTGTTGGGATTTTTTTCCCGTTAGTGTATGCTTCGTAAATTCACGAATGGGATCACGTAAAATGGTTCCTAATTTCAGAATATTTTTCACAATGTATCATGTTTATGAAGGTCCAATGCTAATAGCTCAATTGTGCATGCTTTGCTTGACTCGTTCGTGTACTTTAATTGGAACAGTGAAACAGTTTAGAATTTAAAAATTTGATGCTTTTTTGTTCCGGAGTGAAATACTTTTTGTTCTAGAGTGAAATAATAGAAGTTTACAAAGGGATAAATCATAAAATTGCCTGCTGAATAAGATGTACTTTAAAACCACAGAATTAAAAAAAAAAAAAAGGAAAAAAAGCTAACCTAACTGCAACACCAAAGGAAAATAATACATGCAATATTAATCAGTATTTTTAAAAGAAGCGACAGCTGATTTTTGCCGTCTCTTCAAAAAGACGTGAATCTTATCGCCAGAACGAGAAAGCATAAATAAAACGAAAGACCCAATTCTTGTTCCTTCCGAAGAAGAATACACTCCCTTTTGTATATTTTGGTGCTGCGTTTTGTCTTCGAATGTGGTTTGCTCCTTTTTTTGGAACCAGTAGTACTAAATTAGGGATAATTGCCTCCTCATACCGTTCGATGTTCGTGAGATCCTTTAAATCGAAAAACAAATAGTTAAGAGTCCTTATCAGCAACTGCATTTAATGTGAGAAGTTGGTTTTAGAATACTGTTACAGCCATTGTCGGCCATAAATAAGAATATCCTCCACGGCATTCTTAAACCACAAGATTCTCTTGTTCCCATATCTTGAATTAAAGAAATTACTTTTGGTGCTTTCCGTTAGCACAAATATGTGATAGCTAAACATTAAGAATTATACGACTGATAAACAACAACAGTCCCAAAACAATGGGCCACCACTATTATTACTTTTAATTTTCCTTATACTGGAGGGATTATAGAGGATTCGTTTCTGTCTGTACGTGAAACAAAGGCAGATGGCTGGCTCCGTATTGCAATGTGATTTGTCACACATGAATGTGTTGTTGCATCGTTTTAGTCTTCATGAAACAGCAGCAGTTGTAACAACTCAGGATACCGCCTGCTGGAATATTTCGCTGTTTCTTACCAAGTATACTTCTCGTTCATCGACTTCAAATTATCTTTCATCATGTCCAGTTAAGACGTCACAATGTCGAGAGATTCTGCATCCTATTGGCGAGATCGGTGTGGCCGTAAAAAAGCCCTGGACGATCGTGGACAGCGACGTCTGATACGCAATAGTCGCCCGGTGTGCAACATTGCTGTAGATCACACAGCAATTCAATGCTGGGGCAAGTAATAGCATCAGAGTTCGGACAGTGCAATGTTCCCTGTATTCTATGAGGCTAACTCGACGCCTGTGCTCGGAAACATTACCATTGGACGCAAGATAACTGGAAACGTGTTGCCTGGTCCCACGAATCGCGGTACCAACTGTTTCGGGCAGATGGGTGACTGAATGTGTGGCGATTACCATACGAGACAATAGTTCCAGCATGCTTACAAAGGACCGTGCAGGCCGGTGGTGTCCCTGTTATTGTGTGGGTTTTTTTTCAGCTGGCAAACATTAGGACCCCTCATACGTTTGCAGACCGCTCTTACCGGTATAGAGCTACGAAACCATCCTTTTGGAATATTTGCACCCTTTGATGTCATGCAAACACTCCGACGGGTTTGACTTCTTTTACCACGACAATGCGCGACCGCACACGTCCACAGTCGCCCGATTATGGCTGAAGGAACATTCCACGGAGTTGGCATACTGACTTGGTCCCTTCGTTTGCCGGACTTAAACATCATCGAACACATTTGGGATGGTGTTCGCCGTGCAGAGATGGAAGCGGGTCAACGGGTCGACAATTTCTCGCGGGTCCAACAGGTCGGGTCAAGGTGTTCCTGACCCGATTTCGATCCCGTTCTATTTTTTGAAGAGAAAAATATGTTCCAAAAAAAATGTGCATTGTGGAATTATGTATGTAGTTGATACTGGTGCCCACTGAGTGAATGATTTGCCATGCAAAAATATAGTCGTCTCTTTTATAAAGCAACGAAGATTTCCACCGAATGACGTCAGTCACACCATATCGTAAAAAGATTATCTTTCATCATGTCCTTTGCGTTCTTTTACAGTGCGACTGTCCAGGGCAAAGTGCAGACAAACGCCATTCGCCTGCGTCTCAGCTGATTCACTCTCTCCGTGCGAAGTTCAATGTATGACTAGGAGTTACTTCTCACATCGCACCTTTTACATTGAGGATTCAGGTTTTCGATTGATGTGCTAACATCGCGTTCCCATGACAAGTCATGTCGAAATTATCTCTTTATTTGTTAATATGGATGGATTTAATATTTAGGAGGTTGAGAAAGGCGTCGAAGCCAACAAATGCGTACTTGTTGAAAACCACAAGGGGAAAAGTGAATGCTGGAAATTGTTTTGTCTCATTAAGGAACCGGTGAATAATTCTGTGTTGTTTGGTCTTACTTGTTGTTCAAAATGTGGAAAGTGTATAATTATAAAGAGAGGTGTCGACGGTGTAATAAAAGATTATTGAACCAAAATTCTAAGGGACCGTATGAAAGTATGCGTACCTCCATCAAAGCATGGAAAGAGTGAACAATCTAAATACATTTAAAAAATTACATTTGTGTAATCGTAAATAATGATTCCCATTTGTAATATACTCCATGGTCACGGTCATAGCCAGCCATTACTTCTGGATTACGCAAAATAGTGGCACAAAAAATGGCACTAAAATTTAGCAAGTAACCAAATTTTATTATTAAAAAAGAATTTCAATTATTAAATATTAAGCAGTTATTGAGATGAATATATTATGTTTATACAAATTTGTATGTATATATATAAATTGAGTTTCGAATCTATAGTTCAAAGCAGATTTATCCGGGTCGGGTCCGAAATTTTTGACACGTTTCCAACTCTGGTTCCGTCAATGCCAGGAATCCTTCACCGGCGAATATTACGGCTCTTCAGGAAGCATGGTGTGCACTCTCGCCACAGTACTGCACAGAGCTCGTAGAGTCCAAGCCCCGTTGCGTTGCTGCCGTTATCCGATCGCGAGAAGAACCAACGCGGTATTAGAAAGGTATCCCAGTTTGTTTGTTTTTTGGCACTTCAGTGTATACTGCATATGTTATTTAATTTTCAAATTCATCCAATTTTCTACAGCACTGACCTCAAAGGAAATGACATGAAGCAAATGAAATAGTAGTGAGAGGGTGATAGCTGAAGATTACATTCTAGATAACGAAATAATCTAAATATCAGAGATTAAAAGAAGCTTAAATTTAGTGGGTTCCTCCTACGGCATTTCGTAATCCCTTGGTACCTTCACTAAAATTCAGAGCTACAGAGGATTTCATGGAAAATCATACATATGACATCATACATAAATAGGAAACGAATGTCCCCGAAGAAATAACTCTTCCCAAAGACATGCAAAGCGATACAAATGTAATCATTGGCACTGACGTACCGTATTTTCACTGTTGTCCATGTAGCCATTCTTGAAGAAAACTTTGAAAGTTACATTGCCCTGGAGCGGGGATTGAACCCGCACCTCTCGATTACCGGTCGAGCCTGCTATCCGTTACACCACCCAGGAAAAGGAAGTTCCAGGCAACTGAAGCTAACCAGATGTAACTTAGAAATCTGAAAACATTTCAGATTTACGCTAGTCGAAGCATTTATGGGCTTCATCGTAGAATCCCGACTTTTTCTCACATCCGGGGTCGGATGTAGGTCTTTTAAAGTTCCAGTGCTTCATTCCGACTCCAGGGCAATGTAATTTTCACGTTTTCTGAAAGAGTGGCTACATGGACAACAGTGAAAATATGGAACATCGGTGCCAATGATTACATTCATGCATATGGAAAAAAAGAAAGAAAACGACAGAACAGTTCTTTAAAGTACGCGTGATTTAGAAAGTTTCCTTTAGATAAAGAAGTACATTCAATACCAACTTGAATTATACAAATATAAGAGGAAACTGTGACCTAGTGAAACCTCAGGATCAAGATTATATAATCCCAGTAAATTTACACTGTTCTGAGAGCAAAGCCTTTGTACACTGCTGGGCACCCAAAATGCAACACCAAGAAGGACACGAGATAGCAAAGCCAGATTTACTGGACACATAACAACAGATGCAAAGATGAAACTATTGAGCTTACAGGCACGTGAGACTTGGGGAACCCGCAAACATCAATAGTTCGTGTGGCTCCCATGGCTGGCAATAACGGCCGCTACACGCCGCGGCATCGAACGAAAGATTCTTTGGATGTGGGCTTGGTGTATGTCGGTCCAGGCTGCTTCCACACGTTGCCACAGTTCATCAGGCGTAGCCGTGGGTGGTGCTTGCCTGACCACTCGGTTGCCGATCAGCGACCAGACGTGTTCGATGGGCGACATATCGGGAGAACAGGCGGGCCACGGCAGCAGTGACACCTGGTGGGCCGTAAAGAATTGTTGCACGATGCGTGCCACGTACGGGCGCGCATTGTCCTGTTGAAACGTGGCCGCTGGCAGGTCCTGAAGATAAGGGAGGGATACAGGCTCCAAATCGTCGGAGATGCAGCGGTGGCTGTTGAGTGTACCGGCGATGCGTGCCAGAGGGGTGCGACTGTCATATCCAATTGCGCCCCAAACCATAACGCCAGGCGACGGACCGGTATGGCGATGCATAATGCAAGCGTGATACAGTCTCTCGCCGCAGTGCCGCCACACGCGGATCCGACCATCATGGTGTTGCAGACAGAAGCGGGATTCGTCAGAGAAGACAATGTCGTGCCATTCTGTAATCCAGGTGAGGCGTTCAACGGCCCACTACCGCCGCACTCGCCGGTGGTGTAACGTCAATGCTAATCGGAGCAATGGGCGCCGTGCGACAAGTCCCCGCTCCTGCAGACGACGTCGAACGGTACGTGCTGGCACGGGTTGTTGCGCAACACACCCTAATTCCTGCGCTGACAGTCGTGATGTGGCGGTGCGAGCCGTCAATGCCCGCCGCACAACATGCCGGTCCTCCTCCCGTTCGGTGCTGTGCCACGGCAATCGCTCACGTCGGTCCGTCCGTCCCTCCTGCACCCACCGAATCCATACTCGCCTCACTGTGGCTAGATGTCGTCCCACACGGACGACGATGTCTCGGTACGATAAATCGCTGTCGCGATAAGCCACTATTCGTCTTCTGTCGAACTCCGAAACGTGCTGGAATGACTGCCGTATTCTGCGACGAAGCATCAGGAAGCTTCCCACGCACAGGTCCGGCAGCACAACACACTTCCACTACTTACACCCGCCTTCTGTGCACCCTTCTTATAGTGCTTCTGGGTGGCGTGCCGGGTGCACATGATTTGCATATGCCCTGCAATGCTAATCGTTTGCATGTCCTCTCGCGGGCGACGCATGCTGCGAATTTCAGGCCAATCGGATGCTTCCTTCTTGGTGTTGCATTTTGGGTGGCCAGTAGTGTATCATTCAATGCTAATGATTGCGTTATACGAAGCTTCGCATTAAAATTAACAACATAGGCTGAATTATCTTTGCTGATTAATCTGAACACAAGCTTACTGGCAGTGGTTATTGATGTGAAGGACTCCGGATAAGAAAGCAACCACAAATATAATTTTTCAATTCGTCATGTGGAAACCGCAAAATCATGCCGAATAAGCCACCCATAAAATATCGAAAAATATTTTTGTATAATAGCAAGGCTCAGTTTTGTTATAAAATAATTATTTCGCCATTTGCCTCCTAACATTAAAAAAAAACATTTTTCAATGTTACACATATTCGACAAAACTAGATTTGCTGAAAAAAAAAATGCTTACGCAATTAAATGAGACCGGAAAAACAGATTACAAAAAGAACCAAAATATATCAATCTCATCAAAGCTTTTATTTCTATCCAAAATAAAAGACATTTTCCAGACGTTCGGGGGAGGGGGTAACAGATTTACTGTGGCAAATGAAATGTTAAACAAAGAGCTAATTTATGCGCGTAATGCTCTTGTGAACGCATATAAGTCAGAACGCGAGGAAAAAGAAAAATCAAATCCATTTACCAGCACTGAATATTTTTCCGTAATCACAAATTAACTATTTAATCAATACGAGTCAGGGGAAGAGAGAAATGTAGAAAGAGACAATATGCCCTCCCTTGAGCCCAATGTCTGTTAAAAGGGATCAAGAACAATCGGTAGTAGGAGAGGAAATTGGTTATGTAGACGCTAAAAAAAAAAGGAAAGAAATCTCCCTCGCACGCACAAAATTGGGAAACTGTTTCGACTTGGAGTAATAATAATAATGCCTTTTATCTAAATCCTTAGTGTCTTTTTTATAATTAGCAGCCGCTGCTAAACCTATTTAAACGAACACCTGCGTGTTACGAAAGCCGCTAAGAACAACGGTTAGCAGAACATGGTACAGAAATATACACTGAAGTACCGAAAGTCATCGGTTACGTACGTAGTCGTGTAGGACTTCATTTAACCCGGCGAAGTGCAGCAATGGAATTGATTCAACAAGGAGAGATATTGAGCCATGCTGCTTGAACAGCCGCCTACAGTTCCCTGGTATTTGTAGGTGCAAGATTTTGGGTGCCAATGTACCTTTTTGTAGTCTAGGTACACCCTTGAAATTGTTGACCGTGTAAATCCAAATTTCGTGAATCGACTTTGCGCTGTGTCTGATGTCAACAAAGGCACTCTGGTTGGTCTGCTTCCATACACCATGGACATTAAATTACGGTGCCTTGTCTGTTAGCATGGACAATCCTGGTCAGACGCCACTGATCACGGTCATTCAGCACCCGTGGTGGGCCACTGTCCAAGGTGGGTGGTAATGCCTTCCACGAGGTATTCTCGGTACACACGTGACACCGTGGATCGAGGAATGTTGAATGTTCGTACAACTTCGGAAACTCAATGTCCCATGCTTCTGGCTCCCACTACTATGCGTCGTTCAAACTCCGATAATTCCCGTCGACTTGCTATAAACGTACTGGCAGTTGTTCAACCTGACTCACGAGATTACTCCTCGTAACTGATACAAATCGTGGCGTGCGTCAAAGCCTTTATACGACGGCAGCACCAGTTAAAAATTTGCATATTACTTTCACATGACTTTCGGCACTTCAGTGTAGTTCGGGAACCAGACAATTGATTCGTTTCTCAGCAGTTGTCGTTGATTGGAGGTTTAACGACCACCGTGAGCAACTCAATGGGCTATAAGCAGTCGCCCGTCCCTAATTTAGGGTCACTGGTTCCAGGGAAGGGAGAGAGCCAGTGCCGTAAGACAAACACAACATCCATGCCTCACCGGGATTCGAACCCGGACCCCTTACGGACAAATGATCAGAGGCAAGCGCCTTAGACCACTGCGCCACCGGGGCGGCCCGTGAGCAACTCAATGGGCTATAAGCAGTCGTCCGTCCCTAATTTATGGTCACTGGTTCCAGGGAAGGGAGAGAGCCACTGCCGTAAGAGAAACACAACATCCATGCCTCACCGGGATTCGAACCCGGACCCCTTTCGGACGAAAGATCAGAGGCCATCACTTAGACCACTGCGCCACTGGGGCGGCTCTCAGAAGTTGAGATTTTAACAGAAGAGCGCGTGTGTATGCAATGCTGTTTATTATCTTTTTTATGTTATTTTGGGTTACTTACGTACACATTATTTTTTTTCCTCTCTTTTATGAGCATCATGGATTGTACTTCAGTATAGCAAAGTAATCGGGCTGCAGCGAATTTTCTGAGTTGCTCATATTCGTGGAACTCTCAGGAAAGGCATTGGGGGGAAAGGGGACTACCATCGTGAGCGACTCTAAGGGTAATAAGCATTCGCCCGTCCCTGATTTATGGCCACAGTTTTCATGAACAGAGGACAGCCAGTGCCGCAAGACAAACACATGCCTGTTTTTCTTACGTCACTGGTTGATCTGGGACTCTAAATTGGGTACACTCCAACCAACGGTCAGATGCCGTCAATTGGACAACTGCGCAACTGGAGCTTCAGAAAGCGCTTTCTGAATCACACTTCGCGATCAAGAAGAAGGCTCGATGACTGTAAGAACGGTGCAGTCGTGATATCGTCGGGAACAAAATTTATCCGAACTCAAAACACGGGGAAAAGAAAACTGTACTAGAGTTCTAGATAAAAAACAAATAATAATAATAATAATGTCCAAAATAGTGTCGTACATTAGCCTAAAACTCTCCGCAAAAGGACAGAAAAGCACTATTTATATAAGATGAGAAGATGTGCCTTCGAAAAATACAACATAAAAAAAAAAAAAAAAAAAAGATGACGTCGAATCTTCGGGTGCAATGAGCACTTCTTTTTAATCCGTTCTGAAGCGAATTAAATTAATCAAAGCTATTCAGAGTCAGTGGAACCTGTATGGAAAACAGCAATATCTGACCGAACAAAGAAATTTTCCAATCGGGCTTTTAATCCTGCAGATATTGCTGTAAACGGAATCGTGAGCTTACGCCTTCTGGTTGCAGACTTGTTCGTTAAGAAAAATTTGAAATTATACGAGAAACATTTCACAGCAGAAATGCTCTGCAAGAAAGAAAGAATTTTTCAAATCGGATTCTTACAAGCAGAGCTACCGACAAATATAAAATATGCATTTACTGCCCCCTCGCGGGAAAAACATGCATTATTTAAAAAAGAAAGTATTCCCAAAAGGTTTTTCGATGTGAGCGCTATCGGCCCAGGAAATAATATTTCCAGTTGAATTTGCAGAAGCTCAGATTTTGCGGCAAATACATCAGAAGCAGGAAATTAACACTTATGCCTCCGGGTGGTCAAACCCATTCTTTACAACATCTTAGGGGTTATATGAAAAACATTTCCCATCAGGAGGTGTATGCGATACAAGAAGAATTTTTCAAACCGGAATTTTAGATGTAGAAATATCGGGGAAAACGCAATTTACCTTAACGCCCTCTAGCAAAATGTCTATGAGTTACTTGCAAATTTTGAAATTATATGAAAAACATTTTGCACCGGAAACGCAATCCAACAAAGAAAGAATTTTTCAAATCGGACTCTTAGAAGCAGAGATATTAACAAAAATAAGTTATGCGTCTACGCCACCTGACGGTGAGACCA